>CAWUFW010012449.1:0-542052 GCA_963921515.1 Calotriton arnoldi
TTGAGCACGTATAGTTAGAAATTAGCATTTAAAAACCTTAGAAATTCACTGAAAAACCATAGGTTTCAGGGGCGTTATAGTTGGTTGGACATTTCACTCGTACAAAACCCATGAAATTCCCCCGTTATAGTTAGTTCAGCTAACTATAACTCGCGCCCCCGCAATGCACTGCTGATGACGTCACATATTACATCACTCATGACATGGTCAGTGACATCACTCATGACATCTCAAATGACAACACTGAACTAACTATAATGGGGGAATTTCACGGGTTTTGTATGAGTGAAATGTCCAACCAACTATAACGCCCCTGAAACCTATGGTTTTTTTCAGTGAATTTCTAAGGTTTTTTAAATGCTAATTTCTAACTATAACGTGCCTCAAACCTATGTTTTTTTCAGAGAATTTCTAAGGTTTTTTAAATGCTAATTTCTAACAATAACGTGCCTGAAACCTATGCTTTTTTCAGTGAATTTAAAAGGTTTTTTAAATGCTACAGAGTATGCCTACAGAGGTAGGACATGTGAAGAAAGAAGAAAAAACGCAGAGAAAAAAAGCAAAAGAAATGCAGAAAGAAGCAACAGAAGTCCACAAAGACAAAGAAAAGTGCAGGAAGAAGCAAGACATGTGCAGAAAGAACCAACAGAGGAGCAGAAAGAGGCCTTGTTCCAAAATTATCCTGTGCCCACAACTTTTTCAGAAGGGTACTGGTGGTAACTGACTCTGACTAACCAGGCCTAGAGCCAGTGCTATGCTAAAAGACACTTAGAATACAGTGAAAACACCTACATACACTAGGGAACACTATGCATTGGAGTACCCCTGTGATTAGCATGACCTCCTCTGTAAGGTCCTAGTACATAATAGGGCAGGGGGATTAAAACTACCTCTTAAAACTCGCCACGGGGCGCGTTTGCACAGTGGTGAAGGGAGGGGGGGCCTGAGGTGACGTGTGCAAACATGCCCTGAGGCCGTTTTAAGTTGGGAGATTAAGTCCCCTTGAATCCTGAGGGTCCCTCGGGTCCAACTAGCCCGCTAGGTACCTCCAGTAAGCGCCACAGAGCTGCGTTGCAGAGAGGTGTAAAAAGGGGCGTGGCCTGGACCACCTCTCTGCAACGCAGGCCTGTGGCACTTACTGGAGGTACCTGGTGGCCTAGTTGTCCCCCAGGGACCCTCAGGATTGAAGGGGACTTAATTCCCCAACTTAAAACGCACCACAGGGCGTGTTTGCACACATGTCACCTCTGGCCCCGCCCCTCCCTTCACCACTGTGCAAATGCGTCCCGTGTGCGCGCTTAAGTTGGGGAATTAATTGCCCTTGAATACTGAGGGTCCCTGGGGCCAACTAGCCCACCAGGTACCTCCAGTATGCGCCAGGGAGCTGTGTTGCAGAGAGGTGTTCAGAGGCCACGCCCCTTTTACACCACTCTGCAATGCAGCTCTGTGGCGCTTACTGGAGGTACCTGGTGGGCTAGTTGGCCCCCAGGGACCCTCCGGATTGAAGAGGAATTAATTCCCCAACTTAAAACGCTCCACAGGGTGTGTTTGCACACATGTCACCTCAGGCCCCGCCCCCTCCCTTCACCACTGTGCAAACGTGCCCCGTGGCGCATTTTAAGTTGGGGGATTAAGTCTCCTTGAATCCTGAGGGTCCCTGGGGTCCAACTAGCCCACCAGGTACCTCCAGTAAGCGCCACAGAGCTGCATTGCAGAGAGGTGTAAAAAGGGGCGTGGCCTCTGAACACCTCTCTGCAACGCAGCCCTGTGGCGCTTACTCGAGGTACCTGGTGGGCTAGTTGGCCCCCAGGGACCCCCAGTATTGACGGGGAATTGATTTCCCAACTTAAAACGCGCCACAGGGCGCGTTTGCAGAGTGTTGCTTGGAGGGGGCGGGGCCTTTGCACGATCACGTTTATTTAAAAAAAAAAGAATGTTGTTGGGGGGGCTGTGTGGCCCCCCTTCTTTTTACTTTTTTGGGGCCCTGGGGACCCCATGCCCCAGGGCCTAACCCCCAATTTAAAAAAAAATGAAAATTTATTAACGGGAAGGGGGCCGCGTGGAACCCCCTCCTGTGGCCAATTCCGGGCCCCGGGGACCCCATCCCCCGGGGCATGGCCATATTTTTTTTTTATTACTATGGAGGGGGGCTGCATGGCCCCCCTCCTCAGGCCATTTATGGCCCCGGTGACCCCATCCCCCGGGGCAGCCTTTCCATCTTTTTTTTTATAGTGTTGGAGGTGGGGCCGTGTGGCCCCCCTGCTGGGCCACTTCTAGCCCCGGGGACCCCATCCCCCGGGGCTGGCCCTCTCCTTTGGGGACTATGGGGGGGTCCCCAATCCCCCCACGGTCCCGCCGGCTCCCCGCGTCCTGCAGGAGGCGGCATTGCTTTTCCACATGGGGAGCTGCTGACATGCAGCTCCCCGTGTGGAAAAGCAATCTGCTTTGCTTCATTGAAGCGAGAGCAGGTTCCCTGCTCTTGCTTCAATGAAGCAAAGCAAGTTTGCAATGACAGGGCGGGAGCCGCGAGGCTCCCGCCCTGTCATTGCAAACAGCAGTGTCCCGGGGGTGGGCACCCCGGGACACTGCAGGAGCCGGCCCTGGGGGGGTGGAGGTCCCCAGGGCCATCACGGGCTCCAGGAGGGGGGCCACGCGGCCCCCCTCCCACCTGTTGTACAGCCCCGGGGAGGTGGTGGCCCCCGGGGCTCGGGGTCCGTAACGGACCCCCAAATTTACATTTTTAGTGCCCCGGGGAGGTGGCGGTCCCCGGGGCGTGTGGGGGGCTCGAGCCCCCCACACAGGTATTTTTTTTTTAAATGAAGCCCCGGGGGTGGCGGTCCCTAGGGCTGCGGGGGGGCAGTGTGCCCCCCTGCTATTATAATTAATGGAAGCCCCGGGGGGTGGTGGTCCCTGGGGCTTGGGGGGCCTTAGAGGCCCCCCAAACTTTAAAAAAACAAGCTCCGGGGGGTGGTGGTCCCTGGGGTTGCGGGGGGGCTGCGTGCCCCCCTGCAACTCATTATTCAAGCCCCGGGGAGGTGGCGGTCCCTGGGGCAGTGTGGGGGGGATTGGGCCCCCCCACACTTTTTTTTTCACTGCCCCCGGGACTTGGCCCACCCGGGGGCTAATTAGTAACGAAGCGCGGGAGCCCACGCTTCGTTTTTTTTTGTTTTGCGGCCGGATCCACGGATCCGGCGCGCATTTTGCAGATTTTTTTTTTAATGCTTTTTTGGTCCCTGGGGGCCCTTGTGGGACCCCCTGAGCAGGCCTAGGGGGTCAGGGTGTTTCTACCCTGCCCCCTTTCCTTTTTTTTCGCGACTGTTTTTCTCTTTTCTTGTGCCTCGGTTCTACCGAGGCACAAGATGGCTGCCAACACTTCCTGGTTTGGAGTGTTGACAGCCAATTAGCATGCAGCTCGTGGTCGGGAGAGTGCGCGGATCCACCGCGGCCATAGATATCGAAACTTTTATTTTTTGATTTTCTCAGCAACTACTGAACGGATTTACACCATTTTTAAAAAGCTCACTTTCTGAGCCAAGCAGTACCTTTTTGCCAAATTTGGGGTAAATCCGTTCAGTAGTTTTGGCTGTAGCCTTGCATAAAGTTTCCTATGGGAAATTGATTTTTTTACTCTTATTTTTTTGAATTTATCTGGAATTATTGAACGGATTTACACCATTTAAAAAAAGGGCGCTTTCTGAACCAAGCACTACCTTTTTGCCAAATTTGGTGTAATTCCGTTCAGCAGTTCGGGCTGTAGCCGTGGCTAAAGTTTCCTATGGGAATTAACATTGAGAAAACATGTTTTGGGACCCCCCTTTTTTCTCGGCCCCTGCTTGCCGAATCACCCCGAAACTTTCAAGATAGGAGCGGACCGGAGCGGGCCATAAGTTTTGAAAATTTTGCGAAGATTCGTCAACCGGCGCTAAAGTTATTGGGAAAAGAATGTTACGAATTTCCTATGGATAATAGGTCCTAACTATAACTATCTACTGGCGACCACCAGTAGATAATATATATATATATATATATATATATATATATATATATATATATATATATATATATATATTTATTTATTTATTTTTTTACTGAAAAACCAAAGGTTACAGGGTTGTTATAGGTAGGTCATGGAATTAAAAAAAAGCTTAAAAATTCACAGACCAGGGACTCAGTGAGTATATGTGTGTGACTTGGTGTGAGAGGGTCTGTTTGGGTGTAGTAGTAGTTTTGAGAGTGTCTGTATGGGTCTGTGAACATTTGTGAGACTGTATGGGTGTCAGAGTGGGTGTGAGTCAGATATGTCATCAGCGATGTCATTTCAGATGTCATCAGTGATGTCATCAGTGATGTCACTGACCATGTCATGAGTGATGTAATATGTGACGTCATCAGCAGTGCATTACGGGGGCACTAGTTATAGTTAGCTCAGCTAACTATAACGGCTGAATTTCTCTGGTTTTGTATGAGTGAAATGTCAGCCTAACTATAACGTCCCTGAAACCTGTGTTTTTTTCAGTGAATTTCTATGGTTTTTTAAATGCTAATTCCTAACTATAACGTCCCTGAAACCTCTATTTTTTTTCAGTGAATGTCTAAGGTTTTTTAAATGCTAATTTCTAACTATAACGTCCCTGAAACCTATATTTTTTCATTGAATTTTTTATTTTTTGTAGATCATTTTATTTATGAAATGATGTTTGTAAATATTTTTTAATTCTTTGTCTATCTTTTTAAAGTATTTTTATTATGTTTTAAAATAATTATAATCTGTTTTTTAAAAATATATATAACATAGCTGATAAAAGATTTATAGTGTTATCTATTTGAATTAACACTGTTTTATTGTTTGTAATTTTGTACAGTGTGTATTATTATATAATAGAATTTTCAATTGAAAAAGAAAACATTTTAAAAACTGTATACAATATTTTTTAAGTATTTCTTGCTAAATTAAATTTTGTATGATTGCTTTTAATTGTACGAACGTTGTTTTGTTGTTTTCTTATGATAACTATCTTTTTTACATATATATATATTTTTAATTTACAAAAAAGGGTCGCTCACCATACGCGACCCTACGTGATTGGTGCGCGGATCCGTTATACGAATATCACTCTAAAAAACACATTTAGCACAAATTAATATATGTTTTTGACGTAGATGTTTATTACTGAGTACATAAAATAGTAATAAAGGTGTTATAAATTTGTTTTCAAATGTTTTTGACCGACTTTTCTGGACGCAATGGTATCGCGTACAGGACACAGATCTACACGTTGGGTGCGTGAATCCGTTACACAAATGTAACCCTAAAATAGATACTTACACTCAAATGATATATTTTTTAAACAAAGAGGCATATTAATGAATGCTATAAATTACTATTAGTGTTCTTGTGCAATATTTTTAAGCTGTTTAAAGCATATTTTGATGTACGCGGTACTATCGTGGACTGGACGCATATGGGTCACGAATCCTGCCGTCATGTATTTCCCTGTTCACGTAGGGGACGCAACTCCAGCATGATTTCAAAAGTATGAGATATGAATGTTTCTTGTTTAAAGATCTGTTTTGCATAAAGAATTTTCATTAAAATACTTTGAAGCACAATATCCTGATAGTAATTTAAGTTTTATATGACATTAAGTACATTTCACGGGTGCGCGACGGATACGCGTAGGGTGCGCGACCCCTACGCGACTCCATGTGACATAGAAAAAAAGCATGTCATTGGTTGAACAGCTTTTCATTCTCTTGGTGGGTGGAACCAAGACCTCTTACAGTCCTTTCTTTTTGGGTGTGTCTGATTGAAGACTACCTATTTTGTAGGCTCTGGCAATTTTGATTTTTTTTGGGTGTTTTTCATTTTTTAACACTGAAAATGGCATCAGAATTCCCTGAAGACCAGGAGGAGGAGATGGAGGAGGTGCAGGAGCCAGTGAGGAAGAGGAAAGAGAGTGTAGTATAGGCCTTCTTCACTGTGCTGGAAGGCAAAAAAAAGTCAGCGCGTGAAAGGTGACATGCACTATCTGTCACAAAGTGTTGTCAGGAGGCTCAGAGAAGAAGTACTCTTGTGGTACTTCTTCTATGAAGAAACATCTAGAGACCATTCATCCTATTCACCTGGCACGTGAGGTGGAGCGTCGAAGACAGGAGGAAGCAGCCAACAATGATGGACAACAACCATCAACATCTGTAGGGGTTGTTTTGACCACTCCACAACCCCTGATAGTTCCAGAGTTGGGGGATGCTGCCATCCACTGCCGCCACTGCCTTACAACACTGTGTGTGCAATTGCTGTCTATTGATGCCATCAAGACACTCCTCAGAGGTCACAAATGTTATTTTCTTTGTTTTGGTGCTTATGTTTATACGTTAAACAGAAACAGCAGAGTTGGACTCTTTTATTTTTATTTTTTGTTTAAAAAAAATGAAAAACAAACAAAAAATAATAATTTAGAAAATACAAAAAAATATAAAATTGTTCTATAAAAAAGGTCCTTATGGAACCACCTAAACTGGTAAAAAAAATAAAAATTGTACGTAGTGAAAGTGATTGCTTGTATTAATGTGTGTATGATTAATGTTAGAATTGTGAATAAGTAGTGTCTCAGTGTGTGAATGAGTGCATGGGTAGTGTTTGAGGGAATGGATGAGTTCAACAGTTGTGCCTGAGTGATTGCATGAGTGTATGGATAGTGCTTGGGTGATTGCATGAGAGCAGGGATACTGCCTGGGTGATTGGAGGAGTGCATTGGTACTGCGTGAGTAAAAGGATGACTGCAAGAGTAATGCTTGGGTCATTTGAAGAGTGCATGGGTAGTGCCTGAGTGAATGAATGGGTGCATGGGTAGTGCCTGAGTGAATGATTGAGTGCAAGAGGAGTGGCTGAGCGATTGCATAACTGCATGGGTAGTACCTAAGTGATTGCATGAGTGGGGGAGCTCATCTTGCTGGCCGCAGCTTCACGGAGGCCGGACCCCGGGGGGACTACCCTTACCAGCGGCCCAAGTGCAAGGAAGACGCCAACGTGAGTCTCTTGTGCCCGGAGGAGTATTTAATCACTGCAGAGCTCCCGCAGCGCGGGGCGTCTGCGCCGGTCAGAGCCTGGAGGAGGCTGGGCTGGGCCCTTTCTCTTGGTTCTGTGATTTCTGCAACTTGCAACCAGTCTTGTGGTGTTAATCTAAGTCCAGAACACAAAGGACTCGATAAGGTAACTTTATTGCATTTGATTCAATTTATAGCTACGTAAGGGCCCTTGTTTAAATACACTATGGGGAAGCGAAAGCCCACACCTGCCTCAAAGACCACTGATACCACTCTAGATGGCTTTTTTCAAAAGGCGGTGGGAGCTATCAATAAGGAAATAGAGCGTGCAGAACGGAGACTTTCTCAGGGACCAACACCTGAGCATTTGCCTGCTATCCAGTTACCATCTCCAAATAACGATTCCTACACGGACATAGCAGAAACTGTTATTGTGGACAGGCCTCAAGCCCCTATTTCCCCTACTGTGATAGTTCTGACCCAGGGTGATCCACGAGGTATACAGGATGGTGAAGTGAGCCCTCGTACAACATCGACGTAGTCTGGCCCATTAATTGTAACTGGAGGAAAGAGGAAACGAGCTGAGAGAGTGGGGACTGCTCATAAGATCAATAGTCAGTCGCCTAGGATAAAAAGATCTAAACAAACCCACATATCAGGAAAAGTTGTTAAATCATGTATAGGAGGGGTAACAATGTTGGGCAGGATGGGTCTGATATTCTAGCTGGAAAACTGAGTAAGTTAGTTCAGGAGGCTCTAGCACCAATTCTGGAAAGACTAACCAACATTGAGGAGCAGCTAACTATTGTTTGTAAAACCCTAGCGCCAGTAGAAAAAACTCCACTATACATCCCAATTGAGAGAGATCTACTGCCAAGGGATTTAGCCGAAGGGCGGGGGTGTAACTCGCCGAAGGCCTCATCTAATGGGGTGGCCTCTGGGAAAGTACCATCTATCCTCAGTGGTATTCCCCGACCCTGTGGTCGCACACAGGAGACCATAAATATTAGTACACCGGTCGAGTTAGTAGAGGAGTCTGTTCCTCATGGAAATTCCACCCCCCCCAGAGACAACATCTGGGTCAGGGCGTCCCGCTCCCCAAAACATCTAATTTAGGGGATGGGGTAGACCTCTTCTGGGGAACATAACGTCCCACAGTCACTCACATGGCTCATGTGGCGGGAGTGGGATTGCAGACTTACTAAATCTGCCCCCAGAAAGCACCCCCTACACCTTGATTTTAACTGATGTTCCGAGGTTACTTCCTAGCCAAAAAGAAAGCTGCCAGAGCCTTATAAATAAATCTGCACATTGGTGTTCCAGGAAAACCCCACCCTATTCCAATTGGTTCAAATATATCATCATGGCCAGGCGGGTGAGCTGGGTAGGTGGCACAAAGAAAAGTATTGGGGGGGACTGTGTCGTGCTTAATTTCAGCGATGCAAGGTGTGTTCATCATGCCTTAAATCAGCTGAAAGACTCATCTAGTGAGCAGATAAAGGCTCGATCTTTGGAGCTTTTTTTACCCTCCTAGCCAGGTTTTTTCCTTTGGCATGCGGCCTATTCAGCCGAGACATATTACAGATGTCCCCATCCGCCCCCTCTCTTTCCACCCTAATCGCTATGAGGTACTCTCAGACCTAACCGAGATTGATTGACTAACTGGACAACCTGGCTGGCATCTAGATAATGAAAGTAAGGGCCGCCCATATGTTGATTCAGGAGGAGTAGCGATCAAAGAGGCACTTGGCAACACACAATCCCCTAAAAACCCTGTCATTAATTTTGTTGGTTCCCCTGTAAAGGAGAACTTGAGCGACCCGAGAATCTGTCCGGTGGTTGTAAATACAGCCACTGAAAATAGGCGTCAGGGCAAGGAACCGATACAGATACCTGTGGCCAGTCCTTTTGTCTCAATCATTACACCATCGGATACTGGCCTGGCCCGTTCTATACCCCCAGTTAAATTAATCTCCTGGAATGTAGCCGGTATCCGCTCGAAATTATTTGATGAGGTTTGGTTAGAATATATCAGGGGATTTGATGTTATTTGTTTACAGGAAACATGGGCTAAAGAGAGCCTAGCGATGGATGGCTATCATGCCTTTGATGTGCCTGCCACAGCATCCTCATCAGGGAGGGCAAAAGGAGGGCTGGCAACCTTACTTACAGTTAAATTAGGCTCCATAAAAGCTCACTGCGTAGGATCATCTCAGTGGTTTCAATTGATTATTATTGTTAATATGTTGCAGGTTAGATTCTTACTTGTAAATTGGTAATATAATATTTTTGACCCAAAGAACTGTCATGTTATAGAAACCTTGCAAATGGAAATTGCCAATGTTTCCGGGAAGTGGCAGCCGCTATGTGTTCTGTGGGTGGGGGCTTTTAATTGTACATCCTGTGAATATAGTAATGAAAGAGTTTGTGGTCTCTTGGATACAGACGGACAGCCTTTGGCGCATTTCATTCACACCCCGCAGGGGGAGGCACTAAATACTATTATTATCGAGAACGATCTGGATAGTTTGACTAATAGTTTCTCAGCTCAGTGCCTCACTTTTGTGGGTGGGGGTAGGGAAAGTTTTATTGACTTTATGTTTATTTCCAGGGAGTGCTCTTCATTGGTTTGTGATTTGAATGTAGAACCAAAAATAGCGAGTGACCACAACCCACTCATTGTCTCACTTAAAGTAACAGCTAGGAACACAAGGGGTGATGGTCGCCGGATTGAGTATAACCGCAATAAAGGTGTAAGAACTAACTGGGGAGAAATAAATCCATCCTTATTTGAGGGGGAAATAGTTAGAACAAATCATGATTTGATAATGGACCGCCTGCAGCAGGATTCTCCCTCAACAATGATTGTACAACTTTTTGAACGGTTCTGTATCAATGTAGCAAATAGACTAACATGCCTAGCTAGGTCCAAGCAGCACCACGAGACCCGTTGGTTTAATGCAGAATGTTCTAAAGCTCACAAGAACTTAAAAATCGCCCTCCAATCTACCCCCGTAACAGAGAACAAATAAAAAGTGCAAGACGCTTATATAAAAACACCATTAGTAAAAGAAAAGAGGAGCTGAGGTGCCTAGCATGAGAGGATCTGGAGAGAGCTAGTGCTCTCAAAGATAGTAAATGTTTCTGGGCCATTATTAACCGACCCCAGTTTACTGAGGAAATGGGAAAAATGGACTCAATGATTCTGGGTGACACTTGGAAATCTCATTTTGATTTCATTTTTAACCCAAGTGGCAGGGAGCTGTCGGCGTGTAACGAGGAGCTTCCAGCAGACTTGGCACAAGCAGCAGAGCTTAGTGCCTCGCTCACAGTGGCAGAGGTGGAAGATGCACTAGCAAAGGGAATAAGTAGGAAGGCACCAGGCCCAGATGGAGTTCCATTAGATCTTTTTAAGCTAAACACAAATTTATGGGCACCCCTGCTGCCAACCAGTTCCGCTACTTTCATACGCGGACGACACTGTACTCATGGCCTTGACGGCCAATAGTTTACAAACCTCATTGGACGCCTTTACAAATTTTATGGCGGTTCTAGACTTGAAGGTCAATTTTTCAAAGTCTTATATAATGGTATGTGGCCAAAAAAACACCAAAACCCGAAGTTTTAATGTAAGGGGCAAGTCTATCGAAAAGGTGGAAACATTTACATACTTGGGGAACATGTTTAACAAGGAGATGAAATGGGATTCTTTGGTCACGGCAAGGGCACAGCAAACAAGTAGAGTAGTGGAGAGGCTGTTTAGGTTTCCCTGTAAGTTAGGCCATAAGCCAGTGCCCGAGCTTGTTACTTTATACAAAGCGAAATGCTTGTCGGTTGCATCTTATGGGGCGGGTGTGTGGGGCTACCAAAAAAATTGCTTGTTACAAGTGGTGGAAAACAAGTTCATAAAACGCCTGTTGATGATTCCAAATAGCTCTGCCACCTCTTTTTGTCACCAAGAAGTGGGGATGGAATATATAGAAGACCGCATTGGCGCTGCCCCCCTGCTCTTATGGGCCAAAATATGGGTCTCTGAAGAGTTACAGTTTTCTAGGGAGATTATCGAAGACTGTATTAATTTGGATAAGTCTATGAAGATTCCTTGGCTTCGTTTTGTGAGGGATAGGTTATTTGAGATTGGGTTGGGCGAGTACTTTGACACCCCAATGAGTATTCCCACAAATGCAAAGGTTATAATAAAAGAGGAGTATAACACCTGGGCAACCTTGCGTCATTTGCAATTGTAGGCGTCAGGTCCTAGCTGCCCATTTATGCCTAAACAGCAATTTTACCTATCCTTCACCACGAATAGTCAGATGCATTTTCTTCTAACAAGATTCCACCTAGGCACTTTGCCCTTTTTGGTGGCACTTCCTAAACAATCTGGGTGGATGACAACCTTACTCCCTGCCCCTGTGATAATAGGACAACCCAGAGCATCCTGCACTTTACTCTTTTTTGTGCACTTTTTAAAGAACCGAGGAGAAGATTCTTGGTACCTCTGCTAATGAATATTCGTCCATGTACATATGATGAGGGGTTTAGACACCTGCAATCATTGACCAATTCCGTTATCTGTAGTGCGGTGTTACATTTTATCAAAACAGCAATGGGTATTAGGAAACGTTATGAAATATAGTAACTGGCTGGGGAGAAGAAACAATTTGTATAGTTTTATGTTAAGCAAATATGAAATTTTATGGCCATTGAGGCACTTATTTTTAATCATGATTTTATCTTGACAAGGATTTTTATCTATTTTTTAATATTTTAAAAATGTATTATAAAAATGTATATTTTGTTTGTTGAACTTTTGTGGTCTTGTACCGAATAAAGTTAATTTGAATTGAATTGATTGCATGAGTGCATGGGTAGTGCCTGGGTGATTGCATGAGTGCAGGGGTAGTGTGTGAGTGAATGGATGAGTGCATGGGTACTGCCTGAGTGAATGGTTGAATGCAAAAATAGTGCCTGGGTGATTAGATGACTGCGTGAGTAGTACCTGACTGATTGTCTGAGTGCAGGAGTACTACCTGGGTGATTGGATGACTCGATGGGTAGTGCCTGTGTGAAAGAAACAATGCAAGGGTAATGACTGTGTCTTCCTATAAGTGCAAGACTTGTGCTTAAGAGAATGGATAAGTACATGGGTAGTGCCTGGGTGATTGCATAACTGAAGAAGTAGTGCCTGGGTGATTCGATGACTGCATGGTTAGTGCCTGAGTGAATAGATGAGTGCATGTATAGTGCTTGAGTGAATGGATGAGTGCATAGGTAGTGTTTGAGGGAATGGATGAGTGCAACAGTAGGGCCTGAGTGATTGCATGAGTGCACAGATAGTGACTGGGTGATTGCATGAGTGCAGGGGTAGTGCCTGTGTGACTGGATGTGTGCATGAGTAGTTCCTGAGTGAAAGGACGAGCGCAAGGGTAATGCCTGGGTCATTGGATGAGTGCATGGGTAGTGCCTTCGAGAATGAATGAGAGCATGGGTAGTGCCTGAGTCGATGGTTGAGTGCAAGAGTAGTGCCTGGGTAATTGCATGAGTGCAAAAATACTGCCTGGGTGATTGCATGAGTGCAGGGGTACTGCCTGGGTTATTGCATGAGTGCATAGGTAGTGCCTCAGTGAATGGATGAGTGCATGGTTAGTGCCTGGGTGATTGGATGAGTGCATGAGTAATGCCTGAGAAAATGGATGAGTGCATGGGTAGTTCCTGAGTCAATGGTTGAGTTCAAGAATAGTGCTTGAGTGATTGCATAAGTGCATGGGTAGTGCCTGGGTGATTGCTGAGTGCAGGGTTAGTGCCTGGGTGATTGGATGAGTGTATGGGTAGTGCCTGAGTGAAAGGTGAGTGCAAGGGTAATGTATCGGTCATTGGATGAGTGCATGGGTAGTGCCTGATAGAATGGATAGGTTCATGTTTAGTGCCTGAGTGAATGGTTGAATGCAAAAGTAGTGCGTGAGTGATTGCATGACTGCAGGGGTACTGCCTGGGTGATTGGATCAGTGCATGGGTAGTGCCTGAGTGAAAGGATGAGTGCAAGGGTAATCCCTGGGTCATTGCATGAATGCATAGGTACTGCCCAGAAGAATGGATGAGAGTATGGGTAGTGTCTGAGTGAATGATTGAGTGCAAGAGTAGTGCCTTTGAATGAGTGTATGAGTAGTGCTTTAGTGAATGGATGAGTCCATGGGTAGTGTGTGAGCGAATGGATTAATCCAACTCTAGTGCCTGGGTTATTGGATGAGTGCATGGGCAGTGCCTTGGAGAATGGATGAGTGCATAAGTAGTCCCTAAGTGATTGCATGAGTGCATGGGCAGTGTCTGAGTGATTGCAAAAGTGCAGTGGTAGTGCCTGAGTGAGTATATGAGTGCATGGGTAGTGCCTGAGTGACTTCATTAGTGCAAGAGTAACGTCTGGGTGATTAGATCAGTGCATGGTTACTGCGTGAGTAAAAGGATGACTGCAAGAGTAATGCCTGGGTCATTTGAAGAGTGCATGGGTAGTCCTTGAGGGCATAGATGGGTGCATGGGTAGTGCCTGAGTGAATGGTTGAGTGCAAGAGTAGTAGCTGAGTGATTGCATAACTGCATGGGTAGTGCCTAAGTGATTGCATGAGTGCATGGGTAGTGCCTGGGTGATTGCATGAGTGCAGGGGTAGTGTGTGATTGAATGGATGAGTGCATGGGTACTGCCTGAGTGAATGGTTGAATGCAAAAATAGTGCCTGGGTGATTGGATGATTGCATGGGTAGTGCTTGAGTGATTGCATGAGTGCAGTGGTACTGCCTGGGTGATTGGATGAATGCATGGGTAGTGCCTGTCTGAAAGAAAGAATGCAAGGGTAATGACTGTGTCTTCCTATTAGTGCAAGACTTATGGTTCAGCGAATGGATAAGTGCATGGGTAGTGTCTACGTGAAAGGATGAGTGCCTGCTGATTACATGAGCAACATAATGATAATTTTCAAGTAGTCTAAAGGATCAACATTATTTATATTAGAAACAAATAACATATAATTAAACTTTAAACATTTTTCACGTTATTATGCATATTATATTATGTATTCTTATCTTTTAAATAATTTGGATACATTGCTCAGTACAAGTATTTTAGAGTAGTATTGTCCTAAACAGCATTAAAACTCTTCTCAAACTTCAACAGTACCTCCTATAAAGAAGAAGAAGAAGAAAAACTGTTATTTAATGATAATATATTACTGAAATTCTAATATTATATTTTTAGCAACTCAACATAAATTTTGAATTACATAAAATTTTCAGATTCCCTTTTTTGCTGTTCTCAGATTCCACTTAACTTCACCAGACACAGTGATTTCAATGTGGTATCATCATTGAACAGCGGGGGAAAAAACAATCAAATTGATTGTAGAAAAAAAAACAAATCAGCGTAAAGCATCATTTTTAATATGTGTACCTATGTGCTTTTCTATCTACACTTTGTTCATTACTTGCTTCATCTACATAAACCCTATTATTTATCTCAAATACATTTGCCAAAATATAGACTCTCATTTACATCTGGTACAAAATATACAACAAATATATAAACTATTTATTTTTAAACTGAATTTTCCAAATGCAATATCAATTACTGCAAATAATAATCCAAACACTAACTATAAATATAATAGTTTACATTCCTGTTTTTTTTCTGTTCACATCTTCCCAATTGGCTGAATGATGTACTCAAAACTTTGGCTTCAAAAATAACAAATATGAATTTGGTAATTCATAAGGCAATCTAGGTTTGAATTCCAAGTGGACATCAGTGCAATGTGTCCATTCTTTATTACACTTCAAATACACAGTATAGTGTCCAGATGTTGTAGTAGGTCCAACATGGAAAATAATAGCCACTGCTATAAACGTTCTTCCTGAAATAGATATTTGACTTGCATTAAACTTTGTAATTTTCATTTCCAATTTTCTCCCATTTGCTCTACAACTTTGTAGCATTAAAATTAGATATTTTCCAAATCTTTCTATATGTAATGTAGACAATATCTCTGATCTACAATGCGAACATCTCATAGCCTGATTGGCTGTTTTTATCAATTTGTTAAAAGGTACTGATTTGCAGTCTGGTATTGTCAAGTATATGAATCGTTTTGTTTGTATTTCAGTGGTGGTAGTGAATGAACATTCTTCACATTTATGATCCCATCTGTAACTTAGTCTAAATAAGTTTTTAATCTGTATTCCTTCGTGTTCAAATACTCCAAGCATAAGTATTAGAAATTATTGTACATCTTGTTGTATATTAAGAGTAAATGTAAAAAAAAGTACATATATCCAAAAGATGCCGAATGCCAGAAGCAGTATGGATTTTACTTCTGTCAGTTACCAACTGTTGAAATACATGATGTAATAAAGAACAGAATCTTTTTTCACGATTTCGCATGATTTCATGATGAAGATCTTGTAGATAAAACACAACGGGCCCGATTCACAGAACTAACTTAAGACAAAATCCTAAACTTACTACCATTTAAGTATTCACAGAAGGCACTTACTCATTTTGGTATTCACAGAAGGCACTTACTCATTTTGGTATTCACAGAAGGCACTTACTCATCAATGAGTAAGTGCCTTCTGTGAATACCAAAATGAGTAAGTGCCTTCTGTGAATACCAAAATGGTAGAGGGTTTTGGATTTTGTCTTAAGTTAGTTCTGTGAATCGGGCCCTAAATTCAGAATCACATTAGCATAACAGTTGATACCTGAACTATTTTCCAACTGTTATCCTACAATGCCATCAATAGTTTCGATTTTCTTTTTCTTTACACCTTCAAGTTTCTGTTCAATTGTTTTCTTTTTTTGAACTTCAGTTGAATGTTTGACATATTTCCGTTTTGGACACACTACACGTTTCTCATTTATGGGATATTCACCTAAATTAGGTGTATGAAGTCTTCTTAAACGATTATACTCTCTTACACAATTTGCATCAGCACTAACCTTTTTCTCATCAAAATCTATCAAATACAAACCAGACAATGTTCTTACTCGAGATAATGCAACGTATGCCATTCCCTCTTTGAACACTGTACTTCCGATATTTACAAAAGCACTGTCTATACTTAAACCTTGTGATTTATGAATAGTTACTGCATATGCTAAAGACAGAGGAAACTGTTTTCTGCTAACATAAAAATCTTTTACAAGCAAAAAACGGACAACACAATGCCCAATCTGTCTTACCTCTTTAATCTGATCTAATTTCATAATCAAAAATTCTATTCCATCTCTGTTCTGAAATTTTACAAAATCTGCAACTTTTCTCATTGCTCCATTTACTAAACCGCCTTCTACAGTCAAATTACGCAGTAAAATTACCTGACAGTTTATACATACATGTAAAGTCTTTTCTAAGCCTGCAGTTTTAGATACAAACTTTTCCAAAGAATGCAATTTAGCCTGTGGTTTCTCTGTGAGAAGAATAGTCACTCCCTGGTGTTCAATTTTATCAATAGCTTCAATTTCCACTATTTGCTGTTTTTCCAGTTTTAAAAGTTCTTGATTAAATGTAGAACACTCTTGCAGCGTGAGCATTAGACAAACTATAAACTTCTTTTCTCCAAGCTTATTGGACATTATTTCAGCTGCTGTGTTTCCAGTTGTAAACAAGTTCCTTAGTAGTCAACTTTCTATAGCTTGTTTACCATGTTTCGTCACGACACCAATTCTTATATCTTAAAGAATATTTCCATAATCTTCATCACTTGCTTGTCGCATATTCTTAATAAGTTCTTTATATTCAAAATGTAACCAAATGTTCACATTTCCAATACTTCCCAAAGATTTCCTAGTATCTTCTTGGGCAAGTGTTTTAAAAACAGGGGGGCTTATTTACTAGGCCCTTGCGCCACTTTCACATCATTTTTAACATGGGAAAAGTGACGCAAAAGTGGCACAAGGGGCTTGTAAATATGCCCCAGGTTGTCCTTTTACAGGAGTAAGTTGCAGTAGATCTCCAAATACAATTGTGGGGCAGCTTTACAAGCCCCTTGTGCTGCCAGTACGTCACTTTTTGTGACGCAGCGCATTTTCCTGCCCCATATTTACAAGGATAGGAAAAGCCACCCTGCATGGCTTTTCCTGTCCTTGTAAATATGGCCCCTTTACACGCAGCACTTTGCATGAAAGGGGCGTTCCATGGGTGTTGCTGTGGGTGTTCCCAGGCAACACCCATGGAACCTGACACATTTCCAGATTTACGGGGAATCGTAAATCTGGAAATGCGTGTGAATGCTATGCCTCCCCAGGGGAGGCGTAGGGAGGCGCAACGAGGAGAAATGTATTCATTTCTCCTCATTTTTGTTTCCTGTTTCTATGCGTGCTGCATTCTGCAGCACACATGGGGGGATATTCTCAAGAACGTGCGATAATCATCCCCAAAATAGGTTAGCGCAATTTTTCATATCGCAGTCTATCGCGGGAAAATAACGCCGTGTTAACGTCTTATTCTCAACACGGCGGCAACATGCGATAGTTTCCCGATAACATGTCAAATGTCCGCGATAAAATTACCGGGACGGCGATAAATATCCAAAGCCGAACGTGAAAAAAGTGGCGATGGGCCCAACCGCGATAAAAAAAAACAGCAATAAGCTGCGCCAGGTCTGCAATTCACACACATCAGGTGGGAGAAATCACCATAAAAGGAGAAAAAAAAAACACAAACAAAACCAAAACAACTGCGAAGCACAATGGAGGTAGCCGGAGCAAGTACAGAGGCAACCAGAACCCCACATGCCCCACGGAGGACCAGCCTGGGACCTCGGGGTCAGGGAAGGGCAAGGAGAAGAAGAAGAGGAAGACGCGGTTCAGCACGCAGGAAAACAGGATCCTGATAACGGAGGTGATAGAACACCATCAACAACTGTTCGTCACCTCCACTGTGTCATTGGCAACAAAAAATGCAATTTGGCAGTCCATCGTGGACAAGGTGAATGCAGTCGGAGTGCTGAGGAGGACAATGTAAGAGCTTAAGAGGCGCTGGAATGATGTGAAGCACAAAACCAAGCAGAAACTCGGCAACAACCAGAAGGCAGCAATGTAGACTGGAGGTGGGAGGCCAGCGCCACAGGAGGAGCTGGATGAGGTGGAGGAAATGGTGTCCACAGTCATAAGTGTGGAGATGATGGCAGGAGTTGGGAGACCGGACACTGCTCAACATGACCTGACACAACAGCAACAGGGTGAGTAATGACCAGGGACTGGGGGGACGGGGGGAGATGGGCACAATGGCACACATGCACAATTAAGTATAGCACAGTGCACACCCACAATGACTCTGGATCATGTCCCTGATCCCCTTGGCACACTGCAGCACACCTAGAAACAGCAAGTAGGCCCCCGTCGACTATGTGCCCAGAGGGGCCCTTCCCACACATCACCAATCTCACAACCAACCCATGCACATGTGCCAAACCCAGCAAAGCGGCGTGTCTGTGAGCCACACTGACAATGCAAGTGACACTGCATGACGAATAGCATGGCTGTAGTGAATATATCATGACATGGTGCACGCCACCACACTGAGGTGGCGGAGTGTGGACCACATCCGTAAAGGAGCAGGTCACACTCTGACACATCCACGTGCACAAACAACCCCTGACGTCAACAACACATCTGCGGACAAACCATGCCCCAGAGTCCCAACTCCCACCAAGAGCCCAATTTACCCAAGTATGCAACATCTCAGCACTGTATAAGCACAGAAGTCAAAGGCACACCGCCTGAAAGGGATAAGGGGCAGCAAAATCAGAGCTGCAGGAGCGACTCTCCCAAAATGCAGCACACACACATAACATTCAGAGCACATCAACATTGACAACAATGTGGTACAAACTGCAACACGTTCACAACAGAACAGAGGACACAACTGGTGCCGCTTGTGTGTAGAAACTGGACAATCACATTTGGCATAGCAGGGAAATGTGAGATGATAATGTACAAGTACAAACACACATCTGTGATGTTGTCGAAATGTCCACTATCCCGCATCATATAGGCAGCTCCTCCCAAACAGTCACAATGTACATTGTCATGCAGTCTGTATGTAAACTTGTACAATGCGTCAACATACATGTGAACACAATGTTAAACTGCATCTCCCCTTCACATTGCAGAGGGAGAATCAACACCTCCTGCAGAGCAGACCGAAAATCTCTACACTGATGACGAAGAGGACCTCCCCACCTTCGACACCAATGCCCTCCAAGAGCTCATGGACAGCTTCGGCACCTCACCTCCAGGAGCAGGGCAGCCCAGCTGCATCGAGGAGACATCACCTCCTGCATAGACCACACAGCAGGAAGCACCCACCACCCCGGCTGTCTCCCAGGACCCCACGAACAACACATGGCCTTCCAACGCCGTGTGTTAGGGGGCCAGGAGAAGATAGCTAATCAGGTGCAGGTGGGGTTCGACCTCATGGCAGCCAAACTAGATGCCATACGTGGGTGTCTAAGTCCCATCAGGGACCACTTACAGTCCCTAACGGACACCCACAGTCCGCTCCATGCTCTCCAACGATCCATGGCTGACATCGCCGGAGTCCTGACTCTGAGACAAGGACAACTGTCTAGTCAGAGTGGCTCCAGCGATGTCAGCCGGGAGTTGGGACACATGCGGAGGATCATGGAGAACAGGGAGTGGATGCAGGCAGAAAGAATGGCTGCCACGGCTGCACACCAGCGAGATGTAGCTGGGATCTTCCATGCCCTGCAGACCCTCATCATGGCATTGCTGCCACAAGGCCTGGCGCCGATGAATGCTGCTGCTGCTTCTACATCCACATCTCCGCCCCCTGATGTGTCAGTGCCTCACAGTGCGGCAGACAATCCACCTCCGGCCCTTGATGTGTCACAGCCACACAGTGCGGCAGACATTCCACCTCCGGCCCCTGATGTGTCAGTGCCACACAGTGATGCAGACAAAACACCACCACCCACATGTGAGGCACATGAAACATCAGAGGACGCAGATGCGGATGATTCTGCCTTAGTGGTAAGGAGGAAGCAGTAGCATTCATCTCCGCCATATGGCCTGTTTCTACTTGGTTCTGTCCTCTGCATCATCACCTTCCACTGTCCCCCGATACACTCTGCAACACTCACCTTGGACCTCGACATGGACTGCCATATTCTGTTTGGTTACCAATGACACAGCAATCAGACTGCGGACTGAACTCTTCCTCTTCCGATGAACATGTCATTCCCTGAAGTACTCTGGCTGGCCCTCCACGGGGCAACAATGTAAAGTGGGGTTTGCATGGCCCTGTACTACTCCAGCTTCAACACTCCACTGAATGTGAATAAAACATTCAAATTCACACAGATGTGTCATGTCTATGATCATTCAAGTACGAAAGTATGGATGAATGTAGGGTCAGTGATTCCACCTTACGTCCATGTTGCTCATGTTGTGGGACTCGAGTCACAGGGCATGTGACCCTGCCAATAAAAGGGGCCTACCACATCACATTCCCCACTGCCGGAGGTGACATGATGGCGTCCGCACTATGAGACTCAATCATAAAGGGTCCATGACTTGTGGCGCACTGGGTTAGTGGCACCCAATGCACTGTGGCCGGCACGGGCCTACTGCCATGGGACAATGACTTGCGGTGCACAGAGTTGCTGGCACCTGATGCACTGCGGCCGGCACGGGCCTACCACCACGGGACGATGACTTGCGGTGCACAGAGTTGGTGGCACCCGATGCACTGCGGCCGGCACGGGCCTACCGCCACGGGATGGTGACTTGCGGCGCACCAAGGTAGGGGCACCTGAAGAGCTGAGCGGGTGTGCAGCCTGCGATGATGCGTATACCTCAATACGCCGTCCTGCCAATCAAGATTCGATTTGAATTGAGAGCCCTGCTGGACCGCAGTGTACGCCGAAGGCAGCAATCATCACACACATGACTCCGCGGAGCACTGCCCATGGGGTGCACTGGGGGCCTGTGGCGCGGAATCCAGCAATCGGCTGAGGAGGTTGCACCGGCACGTGGTGGACCCTCTTGGAGACACGCCGGTGGCGGCAGGTGAGCATTGAGGCCTGGGTGCACAGGGGCGGCCAGTCATCGCTGGGCGACGGACTGGCCTGTGGACCAGGGCTGGGGTGCAGCTGGCGCACAGGATCGCGCAGGCACCACCGGTCACCGCGGCGGCCTCGTGGCTGGGTGGGGGGCACCACCCTGGCAGACACGACTCTGCATGCAATGACGAGATGTGCGCGGGTTGGCTTGGGATGTAGCCACCTCGTCTCCAGTGTAAATCTGTCCGTTGAAGGTGGTCGGCCACGTGTGTGTAGGCCTATGGACAGGATATGGCAGACACAGAGACACACGCAGTAGTTACTTTGGTGGCCATCCCGTAACTTAACCACGCCCAGAGCCCCAGGCTATTTATTCACGACATACGCCGGCCAAGGCCACTCCGCTCACACTTACAGGGGGGGGACGATAAAGCTACATGTCCAAGGTCTTCCACACTGCCTGGGAAGTTTGCAACGACATTCGTGAACAGGCCCCTGTGGTCCACTTTTGCCTGCACATTGATGGAATGCGTGTGGTTTCTGTTGTGGTTATTATGTGCAGTGTCGGCAGGGGGCACAAGTAGTACATGTGTGCAGTCAATTGCCCCCAAAACGTGCGGGAAGCCAGTTATGGCGTAGTTCCCTTGCTTGGTCTCCAGCTGTTCCTGCGCAGTGTGGGGGAAGTGAAGGTGCAGGGGTATCAAGCTGATACAAATCGTGATGCTTACAGGTATGATAAATCCTGCATAATAAGACCGTAACAGAAGTTTGTGTGGTCGTAAGCTTCCTTTTCTTTCCTACGAAGGTTACGACCACACGAACTTCTGTTACGGTCTTTTTGTGCAGGATTTATCATACCTGTTAGCATTCTGGTTTGTCCAAGTACAATACACTGTGCCAGATTACGTTTGTGACTATACGGACGCTTGACCATTGTCACCATTAATCCAACAGGTTTCTGAATACTGACTTTCGGAATATGGATTTGTATTGGGGAGTTCCCGCAGCATATGCAGTTAATTGAATCCACACGTTGCCCTGATGAAGTTCCCCGTTGGGAATGGAACGCGTTGGCTGAGCTTTTCGTATTGTTGATTTATGTATTTGTAATAAAGAACTGTTTTTACACTACTGTTGACTACTGGACTTCATGACCTGGCGCACCCCCATTTCAGTGACTACAATCTTGGATCTGGAGCACAGAGGCATCAAGCAACGGCTTGCATTGGGGTTGGTTGCACAGGAACACTACGAATTGGAACTAGCGTGTGGTGCGGATACAGGGGCCCGCCGTTGCTTTTGTGGACATGCATCCAAGACAGGTGTGAGGAACTTTGATAGGGCTGGCTGTGAGATTCCTCCGACTCTGGCAGTTGTTGGTTGGAAGGTATCAGAGTCCAACAGGTGCAGCACAGCCAGCTGCTTTGACTGCGGAGGGATGTTGGTTCTCCGCTGTGTTGGTACCGTCAGCCTGTGGGCAATGTGGGTCAGGATTCGGAGAATGGTTGTCCTTTTGGGCCTGTGGTGGGCAATGGCATCCTCTGGCGTTGAGTGTCTGAGCCTGGTGCGTTTTAGGAACGTCGGCTGTCTTCTTCTGCGCTGCCTAGGTGGTAGTCTGGGGGGGTGGTCCGGGGGAGGTCTTGGGGGTGGTGGCGGTGGGTGTTGTGGCCCTCTTGGGTCTCCAAGCTGCATGATCATTGGCTCCATGGCATCTGTTGGCCTTCAGATGTGGCTCTGGGCTGGGCTCCCTTTCTACTGCAGGTTGTTGTCCTTCTTAGCACCAGTAATAGGCAGGTGTTAAATCCCTGCTTCTAATGCGCCTTATCGCCTGTTTTTGGATCGCTTCGCCGATCTGGCTGGTCGTTGAGAATATCAGCAAGTGGTGTTTTCGTGTGTTTTTGCACGGGAACGCCTACTCTGCATATCATTAGCATTAGTTGTCGCTCTCATCCGTGGCAATATTTTTTGCGGCAGCTATCGCAGGAAAACTGGCGATATCGGCAGTTTGCACCAGCTTGAGAATAGGGCAAAAAATCTATCGCCACTTTTGCGGCGCTAAAGTGCCGATAAATCGGCGATAAGTCCTTGAGAATATGCCCCATGGAAAGAGGAAATCACCTCTAATTATTGTTTTTGTTCAGGAAGGGTTCCCTTCCTGCACATAAGCAATCATTGAAACAATGCTGTTTTTCAACTTCTATGTGTACTAATGCAGCACACATATAAGTTGAAAAACGGCATTTCAGATTGTTTTTGTGCAGGAAGGGAAACCTTCCTGAACAAAAACAATCTCCTCACGATGCAGGCATCCTTGCACCATGGTGCAAGGGTTCCTGCGTCAGAGCATGGCAGCAGTTTGTGCGCCAGCGCAGGGGAAGCACAGATATGCGACATATTGTTGTAAATATGTCGCATCACTGTGCTTTCCAAACTAACGCAGCACGGCACAGCAAAATGACTTGCTGCACCATGCTGCGTTAGTTTATTGTAAATCTGCCCCTAAATGTTTTCCTCCAAACAGAACATCGTAATCTGTTTTTATAATCTGTTGCATTCTTAAATGTACAAAGGCATGCATTAAGTTTGAGGCCATGCTCACCTCATCAATGATTAAAAGTTTCATTTTCTTCAGAACTCTAAAGACTTCATAACAAGCTTCTCCAGATAGCTTCTGATATTCCAATTTATTATCATGTTCAACTGGTAGCATAAGTAATCGATGTAAAGTAATCCCTTCAATGTTGTGTGCTGCTAATCCAGTTGGAGCTGTTACAACACAAGTATAAATGTGATTCTGTAGTTTTGTGTAGATAACTGGTCAAAACTTTAATTAAGAAACTTTTTCCTGTTCCAGCTTGACCACTGATGTACATTAGAATAGGTTTAAATGATGAACATTGGCATTCTTTTTTTCATGTAGCAAACCATGTTGTATCTGTTCTTTCACTTGTAGATATATTTCTTTCTGTTCAATATTTAGTTGTTCTTCTAACTTTTCCAACTGAACAATATCCTGCTGTGCTTGTTGCATTGCAGTTTCTACCTCATTCATGGCTATTGCTGCTTCATTTTCGATAATTGGTTGTCCCAGTGGATCTTGACTCAGTGGACCAGAACTTTGACTATCTTGAGAACTTTCTCTAGCTATTTCTGCTGCAATAGTACTTTCTTATTCAATCTCATCATTTAACATTTGTAGATATATAGGAAAAAGTGTGCACTGAATACTATCTTTACTTGCATTAAAAGAATCTCCATAGCAGTTGAAATCTCCAAGTAATTCCATTTCACTACGCCAAGGCTTGAACAGTTGCAGAAGTGCTAAATAGAATAATTCCCTCTTATCTGGACTTTCGCGACTAAGTTTTCTGTGGTTAATAAGATTTCCTTTGGCATGTTTTACCAAACATCCGTCACATCCAATTACTGCATATTTTTCTTCTTTTATAATTTCTGTAACTTTTCTTTTAAAGCTGTAATGTTGAAGTATTTCACACAGACATAGATTTTCAAGATGTGGACTCCTTTTTGGATAGTATGTATCCAACATATTAGTTTTAACAATATCAGTACTTTCTGGTTCATTCACTGCTAAGTATTCGATTTCTTGTAATGTTTTCAATACTCTATTTCATGTGGCGGCAAGACCTAGACTTACCCAAATGATTCCTCTTGACTTTGAATATAAACTTGCGGAGCTCAAGCGATCCGAACATTCATAGGATCCAATCTCTCGTTGGGAAAGCATTTTCAAGCTGAAGTTGTACAATTTCTTGCTAAGACTCTTTTCTTGTGAAATTTCTTCCCACATTTCTTTCATCTCTGTCTTTTCAGATTTGGTTATATATGATGTAATATAGCGAGCAACAGCAATTGAATTATCTGCAACATATTGAATATCCATATGTTGCATTCCACATTTTCAAAATCACTGGATTGTAGTCATTAATATACTTTGAATCTTCTGGTTCTTTTTAAGTTGTATGTATTCTTTGGAGATTTCAAAGTTATTGTATGTCTTACTGCTGACATAAAACTATTTACTCTTCCTTTAGTAATTATTGGTCATGGGAATCCAAAACGACATTTTGTATAAAATTTCCCTTTAGTCTTATATTTTCCACGATGATGACTTTGAAACCATAAAACTTGTTGTCTCAAGCTTTTTTCTCCTCCTTCTCTTGGAATGGCAGAGGTAACATACTGTTCGATGGAAGACAAACTCTTTCATCAGTATCAGTTCCAAATTTTGGAGCATTCTTGATCCATAATAGCATGTGTATATGAGGAGCACCTCTGGCTTGGTACTCCTTTCTCCAAAAGAAATCTGTTACCTCTCCAAGAGGTGGAATATTTTTATTGCAGATAAATGACATCATAACTTGAAACCTATGGTTAAAATACCTGCAGACATTTACAGGATCCAAGGAACAGAGTTCTCCAGGTGTCTTCAATTCAATATTTTTTACATTTGAATGTGCTTCTCATAGAAATTCAAGTAAATCGTCCCATGCATATTCAGCACAGCTTGGGCTATCGATCTCGGCCGGTAGTGCTCCGAATCGGATTCGGTTTTACCGGATCCGATCCGGAGCGCCTATTTCCGACCGAGTCGTACGCGCGTCCGGGCGAGCGAGTAAGATCGTGTCGCCGACCGACTCGTCCGGGCAAACCAGCGATGGTTCCCGGATCGTACCGCTCCGACCGACTCGCTCGGACCCGATTCGCACCACGCAATGGAGACGTTTTCCGGCCGGGTAAGTACGATGCGCACCTCGACCGCTCCGACCGACTCGCGCCGTCCGACTCGAACTACGCTGTCGGAGCCGTACTTTGGGGGTCCGTGTGCGGACCCCTATACGCGTACCCGTGCGAGGCGCACACAGGGGGGACCCATGGGTCCCCCTACCTGTGCGTGTACGCCGCGAGCGCTTCGCGGCGTACTCGCTGTAGAGGCGCCCTTGTCTGCCTCGCACCCATTGAGGCAATGGGAGCCACGCGTACGCGTTGTACGACCGGCTCCCATTGAGTTCAATGGGAGTCCGACTCGACTCGTGTCCGGTGGCATACGAATGCATCGGACTCGTTCGGTCGGACTGCACGAGTCCGATTCGGTCGGAAATCTCTCCGAGGCCGGCTCGGTCGGAGAAATTACCGACACGAATCGGAATCGGCACCTAAGTGTTACAAACCATGTAGGGGTACCTAAGTTTCTTAACATACATTTAAGTTCTCTGTGACGATGATACCAATACTCATTGGTACCACATTGACATGCCATCAAATTAATTAACTGAGATTCTAAATGTTCATCTCTTTGTTGAACTTTGTCCATGAATTCTTTTGCAGAAATATTTGGAAGATCAACTCCTGTTTTTAATATGTGGTTCACTGCATATGAAAGTGCAGACAAATCACTTTCAAACAGAAGATGAAATATATATGGAATACACTGTCGAAATCTTGGATCTTCAGAGTACAATCTTGTCGAGCGGTATTCTGAAGCTGGAATCTGTACAGCTCGCTCATCAAATCGTCCACCTTCTCCAGTGGGGAACAGCTGTGGAAAACAACAAGCTTCTAAACGTGTTTTCCCATACACTCATGGGAGTTCCCTTTGCTTCCTTCATTTGAAATAATTTAATACTGTTTCCTATCACTTCTTTTGAATGTAGAGGATGTATAGTGTAATGTTCATAAATCTCTTCAGTCCTAGACTTGTCCACTTTTTCTATTTGGCCACTTAAAATTTCTGTTTCATCTTCTAAGCATATTTCCTGTTCATCAACATTTACATTCTTATAATAAATATTATTCTGTACCAGATATAATGTAGCCTTTTGAAGTTTATTAACATCTACAAACTCTTGCCATATTTTTTGACTCTTTGTTGGTACACCATTAACTAGAATAACTACAGGCTCATTTTCCTCCCTGTCTATACCAACAGTTTCAATATTTTTCTTAAAATCTAAAGGTAAGTACACAACTCTTCCTTTCAGACCTCTTTGTAAATATGTTGGAGGCAGCTTACCTGTTTTAGGCTCCATACGAACTATAGCCTGAAATGGGTGCACAGATTGAATAAGAATGGACTCATATGCATTCAAATCTGCCAGTTCCGGAGGAATAGCTACCAACTCTAAGTTGTTATGTACAGCTCTAGCTGGCATTTTGTTCTCTTCTAATTTGTTGTAACAATATTTACAAATACGTTGATCAGTAGCCAACTCAAACTGACCTTCTACCAACAAATAAGCACCAAATTGCTGCCACTTATCATTGTTTTCCTTTTTCACTTTTTAAATATAAATCAACATTCCTAGTTTGACTTCTATAGTGAGTAAGTCGACAACAAATACAAACATAGTTTGGTTTTTCAGATGAAACTGTCTTAAACTTTGTAATTTCTTCTGCAAACTCGTCAATACTAATATCTTCCACCTCTTCTTCAACACCTACACTTATCAAGCTCTCACTTTCTCTACACTCCTCTTGTGAACCTAAAAGAAACGAAACTGTATATCATCACAAACTTTTTTTTACATCTAATACTGAACCGTGCAAAAGAGCTATGCTAATTTCACTTAAAGATAATGCAGGACTTTTTACATAGTAGAGTCTCCTTACTAACTTCTGCATTTCTGAGTGGTGTACTGCTAACATTCTTAAATTATGGAAAGTACTTTGACACACTTTTCTTGAAAGACAAGCTAGAGAATGACCCTGCAAGTTAGTATATTGTCTTACTTTACATGGATCTAGTCCTTGTAACATCTTAATCTTCTGTTTAAGACTTTTTGGGCATATCCTCGTATAAAAATTTGTAATATGTCAATAGATTCCTGTCGAATACTGCAAATACTACTACAATCCCACTTATATACCTGGAGCTTGTGTACGCCTCCCTTGAACTTCTTCAGCTATTACTTCTTCCACATTCCTAGGAACCATCTTTTCTTTTGGAATGGGACAACCATCTTTCATCTCATAGCATCGACCACTAGTATCAACTGCATGAACTAATGTGTTCTGTTGAAAATAACTTTCTTCATTAAAGAAAGGCTCAGTACTAGAAGTATGCTTCCATTCACCAGTGAAAATTTTACAAAAGTTACTTCTATTAACCAGTCTTTTTCTTTTGCTTTTCTCCTTCATAAACAGCATTGTTTTATCCAATGTTTTCATTCTCTTCAATATTAATATAAATAATTTTCTTTTTATTTCAAAAGCTTTTTCTACTACACTTTCAATCTGTTGCTTTTTCTTATAAACTGCTGATCTTCTTTTATATTTTTTACAATCTTTCAATACATTTTGTAGTACTCTACTTCTATACATTCTCTTCCTTATGTCTTTATATTCTTTCAGCCTGCTTTCAACATGGATTGTTTTCCCATAACATGATTTTCTATTAACATGTCCTTTTTCCCTTTCCTTCTGATTTGTTGTTGAACTTTTCTTTCTCTTTTCAACATTTTGAAAATACTTTACATTCTGTAAAAGTCTTTTAACAAACTCTTTAGTTCTCTTACCAGAAGTCTTTTTCTTCAGTGTAACATTTTGCACTTCATCTAATTTCCTCTTTTCTCTTTCCTTTAAATAGTACTATTTTTTTCTTGTCTTCTCTTTTGATCTTTTTTTGCCATACTCAATCTTTCTTACCAATAAATGTAAATATCTGAAAAACAAAGAAAAGTTTAAATAGTTTGTTAAATAATTTTATACTTTTAAAATAATTGTATATAAATATTATTATCAATAAATAAACAAATACATTCAATTACATTGCAAATGTCTCCATAACACGTAAATATTTAGAATATTATACTTTAGATATTAACAAACCTGTGAGAAGAACATACATGTTTAAACAGTAACATGGTTGAGATTGCTGTCTTAAATTTGGCTAGTCTAAAGATTCTAAGCAGTTGGTGAAAACTGAAACTTCAACAGAAAAGTAAGGTTTAAGACATGTTGACAAAAAAATTAGTGATTAGGCTACCTGCTATCACTTTGTGGAAATGTAAACTAGAAGAAGGCCGTATAAGTTTACATGTCTACTTTAAATGAAAAAATGTAGTCTGTCAAATTTAAAACTCTGCGTGCTCTTGTAACTGAGGTATGTATCCACTTCTACATATATTGTCTGATTTGCTATGCATCTAAACATTGTAGCTTGAAAACCTAGTTGATTTAGCTACTGGTGGACAAATCTCTCAGTTCTGCTCTATCATTCAGTCGCACAGCCTCTGATGTCTTCTGTATATAGGTGTGATGGAGCCGCTCAAATAGCCTGTTCAATAGTCAGGTGCCATGCTTTACGAGCAGAGAGGAATATGTAGACTTTTTTTTACACAAATTTAGAGACAATACAGTGTGAAACACAGGTATCCAAAATGCACAGAGTGATGTATGTATGCCTTGATAAATATGGTGAGACTTATAACAGTGATATAGTTGAATATCTGTGTCTCAGAGCGCATGCTGTCTAAATTTGTGTAAAAAAAGTGTATGTATTCATTTCTGCTCATAAAATATGGCACCTGGGTATTGAACAAGCTATGTCAGATACTGCACAATTCCTTCATTCAGAAGACATCACAAGCTCTGCAACCGAACGACAGAGCAGAAATAAATGATTTCTCTACCAGTAACCAAGCCAAGCAGGTTCAGATGCATAACACATCCGACAATAGATGCAGAAGTATACACATACATCATTCACAAGACCATAAAGTCCCTTAAACTTGACAGACTGCCGTTCCCATTTCAAGGTGACACCTAAATTTAGGCGACGTACTTCAAGTGTACCTCTACACAGATTCGTAGCAAATAGCCTAATCACTAATCCTTTTGCCAACATGTCTTAAAACTCACTTTTCTCTTGCAGCTTCAGTTTTCAACAACTACTCAGAATCTTGGTCCTAGCCAAATTTAAAACAGCAACCCTTCCCATGTCACTGTTATAAGTCTCACCATGATTCTCAAAGCATGCATGCATGTGTCTGTACCTTTTGCTAGTGGCATCATATATAAAAGAAACATACAAATAGATGTATACCTGTGTTTTACACGTCTACCATCTTCATAGATATAACATGTGTGAAAATACATGAGCAAATAGAGACATACCTCAGTCACAAGACCATGAAGTCTTTTAAACTGGTCAGACTGCACTTCCCATTTCAAAGAGACTCCTAAATTTATGCAGCATACTTCAAGTGCACCTTTCCACAGACTCATACAAAGTACCCTAATCACTATTCCATCTGCCAACATATCTTAAACCTCACCTTTGTGCTGCAGCTTCACTATTCAGCGACTATTGAGAGTGTTCGGCCTAGCCAAATATAAACAGCAGCAACCCTTCACATGAGTCTGTTATAACTCTCACTAAATTCTTCAAAGCATGCATGCATGTGTCTGTACCTTTTGCTAGTGGTATCGCACATGAAAGAAACATAAAAATAGATGTATACCTCTGTTTTATACATCTAGACTCTTCAGATGCATAACACGTGTGAGAATACATGAGCAAGTAGAAACATACCTCAGTTCCAAGACCATTAAGTCCCTGAAACTTGACAGACTGCACTTCACATTCCAAACAAACACATAATATTATGTGCCGTACTTCAAGTGTACCTTTCCAAAGACTCATACAAAGTAGCCTAATCATTAATCCTTCTACCAACATGTCTTATACCTCACTTTTGAGCTGCAGCATCACCATTCTACTACTACTCAGAGTGTTGGGCCTAGCCAAATATAAAGCAGCAACCCTTTGCACGTCTCTGTTGTAAGTCTCACCATATTCATGTAAGCATACATGCATGTGTCTGTACCTTTTGCTATTGCTATCATATATAAAAGAAACATACAAATAGACGTATACCTGTGTTTTATACGTCTATCATCTTCAGTTGCATAACACATATGAGGGTGTTGGGCCTAACCAAATATAAAGCAGCAAGCCTTTGCATGTGTCTGTTGTAAGTCTCACCATCTTCCTGAAAGCATACATGCATGTATCTGCATCATTTCCTAGTGGCATCATATATAAAAGAAACATACAAATAGACGTATGCCTGTGGTTTATACATCTAGCATCTTCAGATACATAATACGTATCACAATACATGTGCAGTTAGAGACATACCTCAGTCAGGAGACCATGCAGACTTTAAAACTTCACAGAATGCACTTCCCAATTCAAGCAGACACCTAAAATTATGTGGCATATTTCAATTGTACCTTTCCACAGAGTCACACAAAGTAGCCTAATACGTAATCCTTCTAGCAACATGTCTTAAACCTCACTATTGTTCTGCAGCTTCACCATTCTACTACTACTCGGAGTGTTGGGCCTAGCCAAATATAAAGCAGCAACCGTTCGCATATCTGTGTTGTAACTCTCACCATATGCCTCATAGCATGCATGCATGTGTCTGCACCTTTTCCTAGTGGCATCATATATAAAATAAATATACAAATAGACGTATACCCATGTTTTATACATCTAGCATCTTCAAATGCATAACATGTATGAGAATACATGTGCAAGTAGAGACATACCTCAGTCACAAGACCATGCACACCTTAAAACTTTAGAGACTGCACTTCCCATTTCAAGCAGATACATAAAATGATGTGGGGTATGTCAAGTGTACCTTTCCACAGACTCATACAAAGTAGCCTAATCACTAATCCCTCTGCCAACATGTCTTAAACCTCACTTTTGTGCTGCAGATTTAGCATTCTACTACTACTCAGGGTGTTGGGCTTAGCTAAATATAAAGCAGCAACCCTTCGCATGTCTCTGTTGTAAGTCTCACCATATTCCTAAAAGCATGTATGCATGTGTCTGTACCTTTTGCTAGTGCCACCATATATAAAAGAAACATACAAATAGACGTATACCTGTGTTTTGTATGTCTAATCTTTAAATGCATGAGACGTATGAGAATACATGTGCAAGCAGAAACATACCTCAGTCACAAGACCATGCAGACCTTAAAACTTCACAGACTGCACTTCCCATTTCAAGCAGACACCTAAAATTTTGCTACATATTTCAAGTGTACCTTTCCACAGACTCATACAAAGTAGCCTAATCACTAATCCTCTGCCAACATGTCTTAAACCTCACTTTTGTGCTTCAGCTTTACTATTCTACAACTACTGAAGGTGTAGGGCCTAGCCAAATATAAAGCAGCAACCCTTTGCATGTGTCTGTTGTAAGTCTCACCATATTCCTGAAAGCATGCACACATGTGCTGTACCCTTTGCTAGTGCCATCATATATAAAAAAAAACATACAAATAGACGTATACCTGTGCTTTATATGTCTAGTATCTTCAGAAACATATCAGAATACCTGTGTAAGTGGAGACATACCTCTGTCACATGAGCATGCAGACCTTAAAACTTCACAGACTGTACTTCCCATTTCAAGCAGACACCAAAAATTATGCTGTGTATTTCAAGTGTACCTTTCCACAGACTCATACAAAGTAGCCTAATCACTAATCCCTCTGCCAACATGTCGTAAACCTCAGTTTTCTGCTGCAGCTTCACCATTCTACTACTACTCAGGATGTTGGGCGTAGCCAAATACAAAGCAGCAACCCTTCACATGTCTCTGTTGTAAGTCTCACCATATTCCTGAAAGCATGCATGCATGTGTCTGTACCTTTTGCTAGTGCCACCATATATAAAAGAAACATACAAATAGACGTATACCTGTGTTTTATACATCTAGCATCTTCAAATGCATAAGACGTATGAGAATATATGTGCAAGTAGAGACATACCTCAGTCACACGACCATGCAGATCTTACAACTTAACAGACTGCACTTCACATTCCAAACAAACAAGCAATATTATGTGCCGTACTTCAAGTGTTCCTTTCCACTGACTCATACAAAGTTGCCTAATCAGTAATCCCTCTACCAACATGTCTTAAACCTCACTTTTGAGCTGCAGCTTCACCATTCTTCTACGACTCAGGGGGTTGGGCCTAACCAAATATAAAGCAGCAACCCTTCGCATCTGTGTTGTAAGTCTCACCATATTCCTCATAGCATGCATGCATGTGTCTGCACATTTTCCTAGTGGCATTATAGATAAAAGAAACATATAAATAGATGTATACCTGTGTTTTATACATCTAGCATCTTCAGATACATAATGCATATCACAATACATGTCCAAGTAGAGACATACCTCAGTCAGAAGACCATGCAGACTTTAAAACTTCACAGAATGCACTTCCCATTTCAAGCAGATACATAAAATTATGCGGTGTATTTCAAGTTGACCTTTCCACAGAGTCATACAAAGTAGCCTAATCAGTAATCCTTCTAGCAACATGTCTTAAACCTCACTATTGTTCTGCAGCTTCTCCATTCTACTACTACTCAGAGTGTTGGGCCTAGCCAAATATAAAGCAGCAAGCCTTTGCATGTGTCTGTTGTAAGTCTCACCATATTCCTGAAAGCATACATGCATGTGTCTGCACCTTTTCCTAGTGGCATCATATATAGAAGAAACATACAAACAGACGTATACCTGTGTTTTATACATCTAGCATCTTCAGATGCATAACATGTATTGGAATACATGTGTAAGTAAAGACATACGTCAGTCACAAGACTATGCAGACCTTACAACTTCAAAGACTGCACTTCTCATTGCAAGCAGACATCGAAAATTATGCGGTGTATTTCAAGTGCACCTTTCCACAGACTCATATAAAGTAGCCTAATCACTAATCCCTCTGCCGACATGTCTTAACCCTCACTTTTCTGCTGCAGCTTCACCATTCTACTACTACTCAGAGTGTTGGGCCTAGCCAAATACAAAGCAGCAACCCTTCACATGTCTCTGTTGTAAGTCTCACCATATTCCTGAAAGCATGCATGCATGTGTCTGTACCTTTTGCTAGTGCCACCATATAGAAAAGAAACATACAAATAGACATGTATCTGTATTTTATACATCTAGAATCTTCAAATGCATAAGACGTATGAGAATACATGTGCAAGTAGAGACATACCTCAGTCACAAGACCATACAGACCTTAAAACTTCATAGACTGCACTTTCTCTTTCAAGCAGACACCTACATTTATGCAGTTTATTTCAAGTGTACCTTTCCACAGACTCATACAAAGTAGCCTAATCGCTAATCCCTCTACCAACATGTCTTAAACCTCACTTTTGTGCTGCAGCTTCACTATTCTACTACCAGTTAGAGTGTTGGGCCTACCCAAATATAAAGCAGCAACCCTTCAGATGTCTCTGTTGTAAGTCTCTCCATATTCCTGAAAGCATGCATGCATGTGTCTGCACCTTTTCCTAGTGGCATCATATGTAAAAGAAACATACAAATAGACGTATACCTGTGTTTTATATGTCTAGCATCTTCAGATGCATAACACGTATGAGAATACATGTGCAAGTAGAGAACATACCTCAGTCACAAGACCATGCAGACTTTAAAACTTCACAGACTGCACTTCCCATTTCAAGCAGACACCTAAAATTTTGCAACGTATTTCACGTGTACCTTTCCACAGACTCATGCAAAGTAGCCTAATCAGTAATCCCTCTACCAACATGTCTCAAACCTCACTTTTGAGCTTCAGGTTCACCATTCTGCAACTACTTAGAGTGTTGGGCCTAGCCAAATGCAAACCAGCAACCCTTTGCAGGTGTTTGTTGTAAGTCTCACCATAATCCAGAAAGCATGTATGCATGTGTCTGCACCTTTTCCTAGTGGCACCATATATAAAAGAAACACGCAAATAGACGTATGCCTATGTTTTATATGTAAAGCATCTTCAAATGCATGACACATATGAGAATACATGTGCAAGTAGAGACATACCTCAATCACAAGACCATGCAGACCTTAAAACTTCACAGAATGCACTTCCCATTTCAAGCAGACACCAAAAATTATGCGGCATATTTCAAGTGTACCTTTCCAGAGACTCATACAAAGTAGCCTAATCACTAATCCCTCTGCCAACATGTCTGAAACCTCACTATTGTGCTTCAGCTTCACTATTCTGCGACTACTCAAGGTGTTGGGCCTAGCCAAATATAAAGCAGTAACCCTTTGCATGTCTCTGTTGTAAGTCTCACCATATTCCTGAAAGCATGCATGCATGTGTCTGTACCTTTTCCTAGTACTATCATACATAAAAGAAACATACAAATAGATGTATACCTGTGTTTTATATGTCTAGCATCTTCAGATGCATAACACATATGAGATTACATATTGAAGTAGAGACATACCTCAGTCACAAGACAATACAGACCTTAAAACTTGACAGACTGCACTTCCCATTTCAAAGAGACACCTAAAATTATGCGGGGTACTTCATCTATACCTTTCCATAAATTCATACAAACTACCACAGTCACTAATCCATCTACCAATGTACACATATTAGCATGCACAAACTATTTCAATCATCATTTCACTACAACAAAACGAACTACAATACACATCTGTACATTTCATAACATATTTCAAACATCACAGTTCTCAAATAATTTCAAAAGTTTGAAAATAAAGCTTTTCAAATCTAAAAATATCACTACAAACAATAAAGCACTACTACATAATAGATAGTACACCTCACAAGTTTGTAACTCACCTTTCAAATAGTATTGCAGAATATGAAATATCAGAAACTCATAAAAGATTTTCTTTTGCACACAATAAAGGTAATGCACCACTCTCAACAACATAAAACCAGTAATGGCAAACTGTCCCTCTCTTTCTGCACTCAAATAAATGTAAGTAACAAATAAAATTGCTTTCTAAATCATTTCAAATTGTGAAACAAATTCCCATTGGTTAGACATATTAACCCTTTCTAACCGTCTTCTAAAAGTGTCCAAACTGTTTCTGTAATTTTCTGGAGTCGCGACTCCACCGCGGTGCCGCAGTGTAGCATCGCGATGGAGCCACGAATCCATATGGGGGTTCAAAACCTATTTCTAATAATACTCGTTTTTTTTTTAAACAAACAACAGACTACTGACTTAGAAAAACTTAATTCAGTAACATATCACTTATATATAAGTTAACATTTCACATTTTACATCCACAGTTAACTTTCAACCCTTCCCCCATTCTGCAGAATCCCAGTTCCCATAGTAACACTTTCTGCAACATTCAACTGTACTGGCAGGTTACAAGTTCACCATATTTTCAAGCTCAGCACAGTAGCTTACAAATGCAAACAACAGGTGTGGTGGACTTTTGCAAAATATCACCTTAGTGTATCTACTGTACCTTTCAAACATTTTTAATAACCAATAAGAAACATGCTTCTTCAGAAAAGTAACATGCATCCTATTTTTGAGTGCACAATGTTAATGAACAGCCAATCACTTATCAGCTTTTTAAAAAACAGCATCTTTTCTGCCATTTTAGATACCTCTCATTCTACCAACTGACTACCTGAGCTACAGCCATCTTTTCATTCCTTCCAGACATCCCTTCAAGATGCTTACAGTATGGATTGTAGGGCATAGCTATGTTTTCTGGTGCAAAAGGTATGCTGAACACAGAGGTATTGACAAAGACCCAGGTTTGCAAAATGTGGATATTAAATGGATTGCACAGAGAGGATTAAAGTGGCACCAATTGATGCCTTTGGTTAAAACTGTTTTGCATCTCCAACCCCCTGACCTCATGATTGTGCACTGTGGTGGCAATGACCTAGGTACATTGACTGGAGTAGGACTGGAAATGCTCATGAAGGATACCTTTGCACAATTGATGTTGCTTTTGCCTCAAACTGTCTTTGTATTTAATAATATATGCCAAAGACAGAAATGGAAGTGGTCAAATCAATTCTGTCCACAGATTGAGAAAGCTAGAAAAAATGTCAATAAAGCTGTTTCTGCTTACCTCAGAGACCATACAATGGGCTCCATCTATACAACAATCTACGTTTTGATACGGATAACATCTACAGAAGTGATGGAGTTCACTACACAGATCAAGGGAACAGAGTCTTTCTCAACAACCTTAAGCTGTGCATCCACACTTACATGTAGCTCCAACAAACTCATAATGAAAACAAGGGCTCTTTTTAGAGCCACTCTATAACTCACCAGCGATTCTTATTTATTTTTTAACACACACATTCTTTTTTAAATATTTTCCGGGATTGCGAACCCGTTGCGAATCTGCAAAACGAAAGCACAAATTCAATGTACTACAACACAATACACTTTTCAAGTTTATTTTTTTATTTTTATTTTTTTATATTATTACTTACTCTATCAAATTTAATGTAATTATTAACTTAAATCTCACTCACTCTATAAAAAAAGTTCACAAATGCAACACTACTTTCTGACTTATATACTATAAAATTATTTATTTGAGGGGGATCCGCAAATCCACCTCAACTTTACACTGGGGGGGCCGCGCTTAGAGCCGCGATGGGGTCACGACTCCTATCATGAGAGAAGAAAAAATAATGAATGCCCCCCAGTTCCATTACCCGACGTCGACCCTGGGGACACCATCCCCCGGGGCCTGGCCATTTTTTATTTTAAAAAAAGGTAGAGGGGCCAATTGGCCTCCCCTCCCGGGCCATTTTTGGCCCTGGGGATCCCATCCCCCAGGGCTTGGGGCCCGTCAAAAACTTTATTTATGGAAGGGGGCAGCATGGCCCACTTTTCCTGGGCCACTTTTGACCCCAGAGACCCCATCCCCCAGGGCCTGGCCAGCCTTTCTTTTTTTTATAAATTTTGGAGGGGGCCACGTGGCCCCCTTTCTCAGGGAAATTATGGCCCTGGGGACCCCATCCCCGGGGCCGGCCTTGTCTTTTTAAAAAAAATTTTAATTAATAAAAATAGGAGGGAGGCCGTGTGGTCCCCCTCCCGGGCCTTGAATACTAAGGGTCCCTGGGGGCCAACTAGCCCACCAGGTACCTCCAGTAAGCGCCACACAGCTGGATTGCAGAGAGGTGGTCCGAGGCCATGCCCCTTTTAAAACCACTCTGCAAACACGCCTCTTAGCGCACTGCTGATGGGGCGATGAGGTCCTCTTGTGTCCTGAGGACCTCAGGACACAAGTGGACTTCATCCCCCAAGCAGCAGTGCGCCAGGAGCCGCGTCTGCAGAGTGGTATATATATATATATATATATTACCTACTGACGGTTGCCAGTAGGTAGTTATAGTTAGGACCTAGTTTCCATAGGAAAGCATTTTTTGACTTATAACTTTGGCGTCAATTGACCACTCTGCATGAAATTTTGCCAAAATATTGTCACATTGGGTACTATTGATTGGGAAGTTTGGGGGTGATCCGTGCAGTAGGGACCGAGAATTTGGGACGTGAAATAAGGTTTCATTTGTAATGTTAATTCCCATAGGAACCTTTAGCTACCTCTACAGCTCGAACCGCTGAACGGACTTGAACCAAATGTGGCAGGGAGGTAGATGTCAGTTCAAAGAAGTGCCTTTTGCTTATTTGGTGTAAATCGGTTCAGTAGTTTTTGAGAAATGTAAGTTTAAAATTATAGTGAAATCTCTGGCCACTGATTTTTCGTGGTGGTTTCGCGATGATTCGCTAATGCGCACGCCAACGTGAAAGCTCTGATTGTCTGGACGCCACCTGAATAGAAGTTGTGAGCACCATTCTTTTGCTCAGGAATGGTTCCCAGGGCTGAAAATGTGTGTGAAAGCCCACATAAAGTGTCAGGATGGAGATACTCTGACCCCATGGTTGAGAAATGGAGGTGTTAGTGACACAAGTTATGTTTCCAAAATTTAGTTTTTTAATCACGTGCGATATTTGCGACGACACCACGACCGCTAGCTTGGCCCCATGTACCGTGCAGGGGACGTCGCGCCTATCAACGTTGTTGCGAATATTGGTGAAAATATACAAAATATATCAGTGAATCATTAATACACATTATATTATTTTGAGATTCTGATAAATGTTTTTATAGAGTAATTTATATAGTGAGTTATCTACTGCGATGGTTAGAATTAATTATATAGTTATAATTTTTTAATGTGGTGGTAGCTATTGAAATCCTGCTTTAGCGTTCCGCTTTCACGACGTGCCCGCTGGGAGTCACCGCGAAAACAGACAATAGGTGTTAGAGATGGTTGTTCTAGAAATACACTAGAAAAACATGAGTGTGTGAAATAATGTAATGTGTGTGAATGCATGTGTTTTCACTTTGTGGGAAAGGTTCAATTGTCGCGGCTCAATACGCCATCGACACGTTCCAAATAACTGCAAAAGCTGGAAATAGGTCTGAAAGACGGTTTTTAAAGAAACTTAGTACAAAAATATGAGTTTAAACATGCTTTTAAAGAAGTATGTATATAGTAATGTGTGTAGGCCTATGTAGAGAATGGATTTTTATACATATAATTTTGGGTGTGTTGGTGGCCATTGAATGTCTGCTTTTGTTTTCCGTTTTCGCGACGTGTTCTCAGGGATCGCGACATCGTTACAAAGATCCCCAAAAACTAAAGAAAAAGAAGCTCTTTAGAAAAAAATCGTAACAATATTTTGCGTACTATGGTGGCTTTTACAAAAGCTGTTGTGTTGGATGTGTGTATATGGGTGCCACACATAAGACCGGATGCAGAGTTTCATGTTAGTTAGAAACACCCTATTGCCTTCATCTGTATAGTGCGCTCCATCATGTCTATAAATTCTATGCATGTCAAAATGCAGATTGTTTTTATAGATACAGTCCATACGATGGTCTCTGAGGAATGATGAAACAGTTTTATTAACATGCTTCCTGGCTCTGTCAATCTGTGGACAGAATTGATTTGACCACTTCCATTTCTGTCTTTGGCATATATAAGAGTACACCAAGACAGTGTGAGGGACAAGCGACATCAGTTCTGCAAAGGTATCTTTCATTAGGATTTCCAGCCCTACCCCAGTCACTGTGCCTAGGTCGTTGCCACCACAGTGCACAATCATGAGGTGAGGAGTTTGGAAATCCACCATGGATTTAACCAAAGCGAGCAACTGATGAAACTTTAACCCTCTCTGCCCAATCCAAGTAATCTGCACATTTGGCAAAGCCAAGTCCCTGTCAATACCTCTCTTTTTTGCAGCCTCTTTAGCCCACTAGATATAGCTGTGGCCCACAATCCATACTCTAAGCATTTTGATGTAAAGGAGCAATAGTATTCAGGAGAAGGCTGGAGCTGATTGAGGTAGTTTTCCAAAGGAAAAGAAGTTAAAATGGTGTTAGGCACCGAAACGCGTTGGTGTTTGTGACTCTGCTGGTCTATTAAACACGGTTTTTCAACTGCAACCGGAGTGCAGTGATTTCTTGATACTGAACAGGAAACGCTGTGTTTGGATTTTAGCAGCGCGCGGCGAAGCGCTGCATACGCGGCACCACTGGCGGTCTGGCAGCCGAGAGGAAACACGCCGATCACAGGAGCATATATATATATATATATATATTTCATTGGATGCTGTCAAGTGAATAAAATTAGGTAGTGTGTTGTATGGCTCACGAAGAAGTCTTATTATTGGCTGTTGTTTAAAAAAAGAAATGTAATGCAGACATTGATATGCTTTTGGATCTGTAGAGTAAACCACACCTGCTGTATCTCATTTGGAAGTAGCATGGTACTTCTAGAATGTGCTGTGAACTTGTGACCTACTGGTTCCACTGAGTTGCTAGGTATACTAAGCTAAGACTGTATTGGGGGGAAGGGTGTTAAAAAGAGAGAATTTTTTTGGGAAAAGTTGAGGAGTGATGACACAATTTAAGTAATGGCAAGTTTTAATTTCCAACTCAGGACTATGTAATAAACTGTTGTGTAGTATTTAGATTTCTGAAAAATGAAGATTTCAGTTTGAACTCCTGTTTTTTTTCGCAATTATTTCGCGATGACAGGAACCTCGTTTCGAAAGAGAGGGAAAGGATTAACAGATGCTAACCATTCACAAGTGGAGATGCAGTCGTCTAAAATAAAAGACATGATTTCATTTGCTGCCTTTTCTCATGATGATAGAATGGAAAGTTGAAGAGGCTTCCATTTTAGACTTCCTTTGTATTAGAGTGGTGTACCATTCTTGTGCTTACTTTTTACAAATCTTAACAGTGTCGAAACTATGCAGAAAGAGCTAAAACAACAATACAACCTACAAACTGAATTCAGTGGTATGTATATAACTATGGGCCTGATTAAGATGGCGAACGGACTTCTGTCCGTCCGCCATCGTCCCGGGGATGGGGACTGCCCGCCTATAAGGCGGCTGCCCCACATATGCGATTACAATGCGGCCGCCACCACGGCGGCCGCAAAAGGCATTTTTTCCATTGCAGCAGGTGCTGCTGGCTGCAGCACCTGCCGCAATGAAAAAAGGGCAGGTTTTGCTTTTCCCTGCACTACGTGGCAGGTACCACACGGTGCCTGCCGCATGGTGCAGGGAAATGGCCAAACCCACCAGACTTTCCGTGGCGGGTGAACCGCCATGGAAAGGCTAGTGGGAAGCCAGCATCGTAATCTGACCGGCGGTGCCTGCTAGGCACCGCCGGCATGCATTACATGCTGAGGGCCTCTGCAGCACCGGTGGGCTTAAGGAGTGCATTGGATACGTGGCGGTCAGTGTCTCTGACCGCCACGGTACCGCCCGCCATCATAATATGGTGGCAGAAAATGGCCTCACGATGGCGGTGAACCCGCCATCGTAATGACCACCTTCGTAATTATTTTACAAATGTACATTAGAGATGAAGATGTAAATGGGAGTTTGATTAAAAGGAGAGATGAACTGTATCTATTAGAGGGTATGTGTTTAAGAGATTAGTGGTGAATGTTTTGGTAAGTAAGAGAAAAATGAATTAGTGCCTGTTTATTACATTGTGTATTTTATTAAAAAAATACCGGTATAGTTTTGTGGAAAGTTATAATGAGGAACTAAGAATGTTCTAAATGTCTAAACATCTTGTGCAGAATAGATACATCTGTCATTTGCAATCTGGGAGTTGTAGTACTTTTAGTAACATTATTAAACAGGAACAGTGTAGTGAGAAATAAAAGATGAGAACATGTTGTCTGCCTGTATATGAATTAGAAGAAGTAATAATTGTTAGGTATGTTTTGGGAAGTGTTTGTCAATGTCATTTTTACCTTATATGACCGCTTTGCATATGCTTAGAAGGTAAGATAGTGTTTTTGGGCTTGCACATAGCTATATATACGGTGGGACGTTTGAGTTTACTTAAAGATGCAGAGAGGTATATATTTTGGGAAAGATGGCTTGAAGGTGTACATCTATTAAGAAATTGCATATATGTTTACATGGTGATCTATGTTTAGTAAGGCTGATGAAAATGTCATGTATATGGTAGGGGTAGTGTTTTCTTTAAATATGGTTTGTTTAAAATTGAGAAGGATTAATAGTGCAGAATGCCTAGAGAGTTCTTGTGCTAGCTTCATTTCGAGTGTAACTGTTGTTTGAGATTTGCTTAATATATGTTTTAGAAGCAGAAGAAGTATTTGAGAAATGATGTAGGTATGCAATTTGCAAAACGTTTTGTGGTTTGAAAAATGTCAATCTGTTGTTTTCCATTTTAGAAACTTACTGATGCATGTGCACGCTCAGTAACAAAGCAATGTATGTTTCTACGCGGAGCTCCGCAAGCGGCGGAGTGGGTTAGAAAAAATGCAGTTTGCGATAATTTTTAGTGCCGGGTGTTTGTACGTGCTGTAAAATTATTGCATACGGCACCATGCACAGCGCATGTGGGCACAAGCAGGCGCTGCTTCCTTTCTGCCGCTTGAGTAGATTTTCTAACCGAGCAGCAGCTTTCTCAACGTGAAGAGGGGGTTTCTTAACGCAAGCGGTCGCGAGCATACGCGGCCACTCGCATTGAGAAATCTGACCGCCCGCGTTGAGAAATGTCACCTGGCGGTTGATTTCCCTCGCTCACGATCATCAACTTGACGAGCGCGAATGAGGAAAAATTTCGCCGGGAGGTGGATTTTCCTCGCTCGCGCTCGCCAACTTGATGTTGATGAGCGTGAGAGGAAAAAAACTCTGCTCTGCGGAGTGGAGTTTTTGGGAGCTCCACAAGCTCCGCGTAATGCAAAGTGCAGAAAACTCCGCAAACACCACGAGCAGAGTGGAGTTCACCGCCCATACTTAGTGTGATACTTAGATTTCACTTACACATAGCTCAAAAGAAAAGTGTGTATACAGTGAAACGTGTAGTTTGATGCTGACAGGAGATAACTAATGAGTCAGAGATATAGTGACAACTGTTATGTATCTAACAGCAATGAAGGTACTTTCTCAGTCAGTCAGGCAGTATTCAGGCACTCATGGAATCAGCCAGCCACTACTCAGGCAGTCATCAAATCAGTGATTCAGTATCCTTGCAGTTATTCAATTAACCAGAAACTATACATGTACTCTCAATCAGGCAGGCAGAAATGATTTAGTTATTGAAGCATGCAAGCACTACATATACATTCATCTAATTACCTAGGTACTATCTATTGACTTATGCAATCACCAAGGCTGTAACTATGCAATCATTATAACATTGGCGCAGAACCTATGCAGCCATCTAAACACCCACTTACAATCCATGCAGTCATTGAAATACTGAGGCACACATGTGCACTGATGATACACTCAGACTCTACTCATGCACTCGTAATTAAGTAGAGAGTACCATTGTGGTAAACCTGTCACCCATCCAGTACCTATGCAGTCATTTAATTATTGAGCCAATAGTCTTGCACTAATACAATCACCCCAGGAGTATACTTACTTTCATCCAATCTCTCCAGCTTTAACAATGGAATGATGCAGTAATCTCAGAAACTAGTCATGCACTCATCTAAATAGGTAGGCACTACTGATGCACTTATTAAATTCTCTGGCACTACCCATGTAGTTATGTAAGCATCCAGGCACTACATGTTCAGTCAACCAAAAAGTCATGGGCTGCATCCAATTGCTGAAACACTATTCATCCACTCATCCAATAGGCTTGCTCCTATCCATGGGCTTAAACAATCATGCATGCACTATCCACGCACTGCATAAATAACCTATATGCTATGTATGCACTCTTGCGATCATCCAGACACTAGAGTTGCCCCCATTTATTCATCCTACTAGTATTTATGCATGTATTGAGCAGGCACTACTCATGCACTCATCCAAACTCCCAGGTACTAGTGGTATACTCATGCAAACACGGAGGCAGTAAGAATGCAGCTATGGAATGACCCATGGAGTTATGATATAGTTAGGGAATCATCTAGGCACTACTTGTATTCTCAAATAATCACCTAGGCACTACCTATGCACTCATTCAATCATCCAGGGAGTATTGATGTATTTACAAGTTTTACTGAGGAATATGTAGTCTTTAGACAATATGGGTGATAGGTTTACTACAATGGTACTCTGCATGTAATTGCATGAGTGCATGAGTAGAGCCTGAGCGTTTCATTAGAGCACACGTGTGCCTCAGTTTTTCAATGACTGCATGAGTTGTAAGTGGGTGTTTAGATGGCTGCATAGGTTCTGCGCCAATGTTATAATGATGGAATAGTTACAGCCTTGTAAATTTAGTGTTACATTTAAAAAGTGTGGAAGAAGGAGAGATGCAGTGAAACAGAAAGAACGAGTTGAGAGAGTAGTTGATTAGGCGTTTGCTTTGAAGAGGAAGCTTTTCATTTTGACTCTAAATAGAATGGAAACTCTTGACAAAATAGTGTTGTGCATGAGGAGACAAAACCAGAAGAAAAGATTAGTGAATAGAAGTAACTGTAGTACAGTTTTTAGTGGAGAATGGATACATACTTCTTGTACAGAGCCTTTCTTTAATGAAGAAAGCTAACTCCAGGGCAACAAATTAGTTCATGCTATTGATTAAAGAGGAGGATGTTATGAAATGAAGAATGGTAGTCCTGTAGCAAAAGAGGTGATGGTACCTAGAAATGTAGTAGAAGTTATTGCAGAAGAGGTGCAAGGAAGGTGTAGTCAGGCCCCTGTATATAAATGGAATTGTAGTAGTGTTTGTAGTATTAGACAGCAATCCATTGATATATTAAGAAAATTCCTACGTATCTTTCCAAGGCGAAGCTTAAAACACAAAATAAATTATACCACTCAGCAATGCGAATTTTAGGTAGGAGGCTGTATTATGTGAAAACTCCTGCTTTCTCTTTAGGAGAAATGAATTGAGCACTTTTGCATGGTAGCGTGGCAGATGTAGAAAAGGTTTGTGGTGATGTGCAGTTTCATGTCTTTGGTCCTGACGAGAATTCTAGGGAAAATGAAGAGTGGTTAAGAGGAGGAGTTGCAGAAGGAGATTGTGTGCACTGGGGAAGGTAACTGGTGGTGAACCCATTATGGGGTGAATTTGCCATGAAGATGAATACAGCCCACATGGGAGCAAAGTATGGACTTCCAGCCCCAGGATGCTGTGCGAGTAACTCACCTGAGGTTAACTAATGATAAAAAGGGGAAAAATTCTGGAAGCCTTTTGTGTTCATTTCAAGCAGCTTACCTTTGAGAAAGGGCATTGGCCCGAAACGCGTCAGGATTGGCTGAGGTGTGGTTCACTACAGAACTTTCCTTGATCTTTACTTGCCCTCTGCGAGTGCGTCCCACCTAGGGGCAACTCTTTTCCTTTCATAAATGCGGCCAGCCCGGTCGCGGGATGACAGCGCCACGTTATATGCGGGGATCCGCTGCTGCCTTTGGAGGCTGCGGGACTCGGAGCAGAAGGAAATTGTGTGCACTGGGGAAGGTAACTGGTGGTGAACCCATTATGGGGTGAATTTGCCATGAAGATGAATACAGCCCACATGGGTGAAAAGTATGGACTTCCAGTCCCAGGATGCTGTGCGAGACACTCACCTGAGGTTAACTAATGATTAAAAGGGGAGAAATACTGGAAGTCTTTTGTGTTCATTTCAAGCAGCTTACCTTTGAGAAAGGGCATTGGCCCGAAACACGTCAGGATTGGCTGAGGTGTGGTTCACTACAGTACTTTCCTTGATCTTTACTTGCCCTCTGCGAGTGCGTCCCACCTAGGTCTAACTCTTTTTCTTTCATAAATGGGGCCAGCCCAGTCGCGGGATGACACCACCGCGTTATCTGCGTGGATCCACTGCTGCCTTTGGAGGCTGTGGGACTCGGAGCAGAAGGAGATTGTGTGCACTGGGGAAGGTAACTGGTGGTGAACCCGTTATGGAGTGAATTTGCCATGAAGATGAATACAGCCCACATGGGTGAAAAGTATGGACTTCCAGTCCCCGGATGCTGTGCGAGTAACTCACCTGAGGTTAACTAATGATTAAAAGGGGAAAAATACTGGAAGCCTTTTGTGTTCATTTCAAGCAGCTTACCTTTGAGAAAGGGCGTTGGCCCGAAACGCGTCAGGATTGGCTGAGGTGTGGTTCACTACAGATCTTTCCTTGATCTTTGCTTGCCCTCTGCGAGTGCGTCCCACCTAGGGGCAAAATATATATATATATATATATATATATATATATATATATATATATATATATATATATATATATATATACATACACACACACACACACACACACGCACACACACACACACACACACACACAACTGGCAGTCGCCAGTAGGTAGTTATAGTTAGGACCTTGTTCCTATTCAAAAATCGTTTTTTCTTTTGCCAATATCTTTGGCGACGTTTGACGAATCTTCACGAAAGTTTCAAAACTAACGGTCAGCTCCTGTCTTGAAAGTTTTGGGGTGATTCGCCAAGTGGGGGCTAGGAAAAAAGGGGGTCCCAAAATGTGTTTTCGCCATGTTAATTTCCATGGTAAACTTTAGGCACGGCTACTAACTGCTGAACGAAATTACACCAAATTTGGTAAAAAGGTAGCTTTTGGTCCAGAAAGCACTCTTTTCTTTAAATCGTGTAAATCCGTTCAGTAGTTTTTGAGAAATTTAAACATTTACAGATATCGATATGTGAGGATTGTGAGATCTGATTGGCTTATCTCTCCCGATCTCGAGCTTGTTTCTGATTGGCTGCCAACACTTCAAACCAGGAAGTGTTGGCAGCCATCTTGTGATTTGGTTGAACCGAGTCGCAAGAAAAAAGGTGAAAAAAGAAGAAAATGGGCAGGGATAGGAACACTCTGACACCCCAGGGCTGCTCAGAGGGTGCCACAGGGACCCCAAAGGTAAAAAAGAAAACATTTGTTTAATACTTTTGGCAGGAGTCGCGTAGGGTCTGCAAATCAAGATGAAAAAAAAAAATGAAACACAGTGTCACACGCTTCCTTTAATTAAGCCCCCGGATGGGCCAGGTCCCGGGAGCAATGTTCAGTTATGATGCTGGGGCTTCTTCTGTCACAGGGACTGCCACCTCCCTGGGGAAAATATAATGATATGCGGGGGCACATGCCCCCCTCTGCCCCGGAGAGCACCACCTCCCCAGGGCTATATGTAAAATTTAAGTGTGGAGGAGCTCAAGCCTTCCCCACACTGTCCCAGGGACCACTTCCTTCCCGAGGCATTCATCAATTAAAATGCAGGGGTTCATTGCGAACTGCCGGCCCCGGGGAGCATGATTTTTCCAGGGCTTTAAATTTGATGGAGGTAGATTGTGCGGTGTCCCTTGAGGAGCTTTCCATGGCCCTGGGGACTGCTGCCACCCCCGAGGGCCGGTTCGAACAATGTTCCATGGTGTCTACCCCAGGGACATTGCAGTTTGTTATGGCAGGGCGGGAGCTCTGCTCCCCCCCTTCCATAGCAAACTTCTGCTTCACTTTATGGAAGGAGTAGGAAATTTACTCTCGCTTCCATGAAGTGAAACAGATTTGCCTTTGGGTAAAGGGAGCTGCATGTCAGCAGATCCCTTTGCATAAAAGCAATGCCAGCTGCCGCAGGAGGTGGGGAGCCGGCAGGGACCGCGGGGGTATTGGGACTCCGCCGTGGTCCCCAAACATTGCGGCCAGGCCCCGGGGGATGGGGTCCCTGGGCCTAAAATGGCCCGGGAGGGGTCCACGTGGCCTCTCTTCCTTGTTTTAAAAAAAATTCGAAATGGCCGGGCCCCGGGGGATGGGGACCCGGGGTCCAATATTGGCCAATGTAAATAGGGGTTATTAATTATTTTTTATTTTTTTTCGTGATAGGAGTGGCGACCCCATTGCGGTTCATAGCGCGGCCTTCTGTAATGTTGCGACGGGTTCGCAAATCCCAAAAAATATTTAAACAGAGTATGTATGTTAAAAAAAAAAGAAAATTGAGTTCTGGGTTATAGTGTGGCTCTAAAAATAGCCCTTGTTTTCATTATGACTTTGTTGGAGCTACATGTAAGTGCGGATGCACAGCTTGAGATTGTTGAAAAAAACTCTGTTTCCTTCATCTGTGAAATGAACTCCATCACTTCTGTAGATGCCATCCATATCAAAATGTAGATTGTTGTTATAGATGGACCCCATTCTATGATCTCTGAGGTAAGCAGAAACAGCTTTATTGACATTCTTCCTAGCTTTCTCAATCTGAGGACAGAATTGATTTGACCACTTCCATTTCTGTCTTTGGCATATATTAGACTATATAAAGACAGTTTGAGGCAAAAGCAACATCAACTGTGCAAAGGTACCCTTCATTAGCGTTTCCTGCCCAACCCCGGTCAATGTGCCTAGGTCATTGCCACAACAGTGCACAATCATGAGGTCAGGGGGTTGGAGATGCAAAAAATTTCCAACCAAAGACATCAATTGGTGCCACTTTAATCCTCTTTGTGCAAACCATTTAATATCCACATTTTGCAAACCTAGGTCTTTGTCAATACGCCTGTGTTCAGTTGTACCAGAAAACATAGCTGTGCCCTACGATCCATACTGTAAGCATTTTGAAGGGATGTCTGGAAGGAATCAAAAGATGTCTGTAGCTGATGCAGTCCATTGGTAGAATGAGAGATATGTAAAAAGGTGGAGAACACGCTTTTTGAGAAAACTGATAGCTGATTGGCTGATGATCAACATTGTGCTTTGAAAAATAGGATGCATGCTACTTTTTTGAAAAAGCATGTTTCTGATCGGTTAATAAAAAATGTTTGAAAGGTACAGTAGATAGGATAAGATAACATGTTGCAGAAGTCAACCACACCTGCTATTTGCATTTGGAAGCTACTGTTCTGAAATATGTGGTAAACTTGTGACCTGCCACTGCCATTGAATATTGCAAAAACTGTTGCTATGGAAACTGGCATTAAGGAGAGTGGGGGGAAGGGTTGAAACAACTGTGATATTAAAATATGAAATGCAGATTTAAATACAAGTGATAAGCTATTAAAGTTAGTTTTTCTAAATCAGTAGTATGTTTAGAAGAAGTGTGTTGTTCAAAATTAGCAGTAGTATTATTGGAAATAGGTTTTTGAACTCTTGTAAGGGTTTGGGGCTCCATGGCGATGCAGCAGCGTGGTGGAGTCGCCACTCCACAAAATTACAGAACCAGTTTGGGCACTTTTAGAAGAGAGTTAGAAAGGGTTAATATGAGTAACCAATAGAAATATGTTTTACAATTTGAAATAATGAAGGAACGAATTAGATTTGTTACTTACATTTATTTCTGTGCAGAAAGAGAGGGAATGTTTGCCATTACTGGTTTTACCTTGTTGAGAGTGCTGCATTACATTTATTGTGTGAGAAAGAAAGTTTTTCATGTGTTTCTGATATTTGATATTCTGCAATACTATTACAGAGGTGAGTTACAAATTTATAAGGTGTGTTATGTATTGTGTAGTAGTGGTTCAGTCTTTGTAGTGATATTTTAAGTTTGAAAATAATTTCTTTTAAAAGATTACAAATTATTACAAAAGTGTGCTGTTTGAAACATGTTACGAAATGTACAAAGACTCTGAGTAGTTGCTGAATAGTCAACCTGCAAGAGAAAAGTGAGGTTTAAGACATTCTGGCAGAGGTATTAATGATTAGGCTACTTTGTATGACTGTGTGGAAAGGTACGCTTGAAGTACGCTGTATATATTTAGGTGTCTTTGTGAAATGAGGATTGCAATCTGTCATGTTGAAAGGATTGCATGGTCTTGTGTCTGAGGTACAGGGTTGAATTGGGATCCAAAATCGGCCTGGGCAACGTAAAAGAAATGGCACACATTTGCAGATTGCGCCTTGTCGCAAAATACTGGGGGGGCTTTAAAGGAGCCATGTTTTATTAACTTCAGGGAAATAAAAAAAATGCAAATGTTGCCTGCACACTTTGTGCATGGATTTGTTCACACTGGTGAACCACAACTGAATATAGGTGAAGGTAATTGTCAGGCTCCCTGCTCCTGCTCAATGTGCGCACATTACAAGGCTGGCACATCAAGAGACTGGAATGACACCTCTCTCGATCGATCAGTCAGGTACTACTCTTGCACTCAGCCATTCACTCAGGCAGTACCTATGCAGTCACTCATGAACTACCCATGCAGTCATGCAATCAAAGAGGCACTATCTATACAGACATTGAATTAATGAGGCATTACCTACACAGTCATGCAATCACCTAGCCAGTACTCTTGCACTCAAGCATTCACTCAGGTACTACTTATGCACTCATTCATTCACTCAGGCAGTACGCATGCACTCATCCAATGATGTAGCCATTACCCTTGCATGCATAGTTCCATTCAGGGAGCACTCATACACTCATCGAATCATGCAGGCACTACTGCTGTACTCATACAATCACAGAGGCACTACTCATGCACTCATGCAATCAAGGACGCACTACCTATGCACACATTGAATTAATAAGACATTACCTACACAATCGTGCAATGAATCAGGCACTACTCTTGCACTCAACCATTCACTCAGGCACTACCCATGCACTCATCTATTCTGTGAAGCACTACCCATGCACTCATCCAATGACGCAGGCACTACAGTTGCATTAATCCATTCACTCAGGAATTACCCATGCAGTGTTCTAAGCAGCCAGACATTACTCTTGCACTCATTAATTTGCTGAGGCACTAGCAATGTATTTATATACGTGTTATGCATGTGAAGATCGTAGACCTTTAAAACACAAGTATACATGCATTTGTATGCTTCTTTTACGTATGATGTCACTAACAAAAGGCACAGACACATGTATGCATGTTTCCAGGAATATGATGACACTTAAAACAGTGACATGCAAAGGGTTCATGCTTTATATTTGGTCTAGGCCCAACACTCTTAGAAGTTGCTGAATAGTAAAAGTGCTAGACAAAAGTGAGGTTTAAGATATGCCGGCAGAGGGAATAGTGAGTAGTCTACTTTGTTGAATTGTTAGTGACATCCTACATGAAAGAATGATACAAATACATGTATACATGTGTTTTATAGATCTACCATCTTTAGATGCATAACATGTGTGAAAATAGATGTGCAAGTAGAGATATAACTCAGTCGCAAGACCATGCACTCTTTTCAACTAGAGAGACTGCACTTTCCATTTCAATAACACACCAAAATGTATACGGCGTACTTCAAGTGTACCTTTTCACAGACTCGTATAAACTAGCCTAATCACTAATCCCTCTGCCAGCATGTTTTAAACCACAGTTTTCTCTTGTGGCTTCACTATTCAGCGACTACTCAGAGTGTTTGGCCTAGCCAAATATAAAGCAGCAACCCTTCACATATCACTGTTGTAAGTCTCTCCATATTCCTGAACGCATGCATGCATATGTCTGTGCTAGTGGCATCATACATAAAAATTATATATAACTAGATGTATGATGGCACTAGCAAAAGGCACAGACACATGCATGCATGCTTTGAGAAGTATGGTGAGATTTACAATAGCAACATTGCAAAGATTGCTGTTCTGAATTTCTGGAGTTGGCTTGCTTGTATGTGCACTTGTCTGGACTGTTTCTGCATGTCAGTTCCTTGTTTCTGCACTTGTGTTGTTTCTTTCTGCATCCTTCTTGTGTGTTTCTGGAGCTCTGCTGCTTCTTTTTGTACTTCTCGTATTTGTTTCTGCACTTTTTTTGCTTCTTTTTGCAGGCTCTTTCCCATTTTTGCAGCTCTTTTGTCTCGTTCTACACCTCTCTTCCATGTTTCTCCACTTCTGTTCTGTCTTTCTGCACCTCACTTTTCTTTCTGCAGATCTCTTGATTCTTTATGCACTTGTCTTGCCACTTTAACCACGTCTGTTGCTTCTTTCTGCACCTCTGTTGGTTCTTTTGGCTGTCATCTTTCCTCTTTTTGCAGCCATGTCGTATGTTTCTGCACCCCTTTTCTCTCTTTCAGCACCTTTGTTGCGTCTTTGAGCATCTTTGTTAGCCTGTTTCTGCACCTGTCTTGCTTCTTTTTTCACCCCTCTTCCTATTTCTATACCTGTGTTCCCTGTTTGCAGTTGTCTTGCCTCTTTCTGCATCTCTCTTGCGTCTTTGTGCACTTCTCTTGCATGTTTGTGCACCTGTGTTGTTTCTTTGGTCACCGCTATTGTCTCTTTGTGCAGCTCTGTTGCGTCTTTCTGAATTTCTCACATTTTTTAGTAGTTGTGTTGTTCTGTGTGTATTTCTTTTAGGTGTTTCTAAACTTTTTTTTTCTTTCTGTCCCTTTCTTTCTCTTTCAGTACGATTTTTCGTCTTTCTGCAGTTCTCTTGCTTGTTTCTACACTTTAGGTTTTTTATTTGTAATAAAGAGAATAGCAATGTAATTGTAATTAATTGCTTACTGGATAATATCAGTATTCATATGTAATTAATTTAAAATAGTTAATTCATGTAACAAACTATACTGTGCTTTGATTTTTAGAAAAACTTTTTGTTTGGATTACAAATTCAAGATGGCAAGAAAACACGAAAAGAGAAGACAAAAACAAACTGATCTACTTAAAGAAATGTAAAAAGACTGTTACAAAAAGATGAAAACTTTACTAAGGATAAAGTTTGTTCTAGTAAGAGCACTAAACACTTTCTTAAAACAGTTGCAGAGAAATTAAAGAAAGACAATAACAATGAAAGGAAAAATAAGAGTTTTACTACAAAGCAGAAGGAGAACAACATTTCTAATGGTAAAAAAGCATTCGTTTTTGGAAAAACAACACATGTTACAAGTAGAGAAAAACTATTTAAACAGATACGTGTATGAATCTTTCGAAGTAGAGTAATTAAAAATTGATTAAAAGATTGTAAAAAGTATGAAAGAAGATGAGCATTGCCTAAGAAGAAGCAACACATTAAAAGTGTAGTAGATACTGCTTTTGGTTTGAAATGAAAATTATTTATTTTAATATTGAAGAGAATGAGAATATTGGATAAAATAATGAAATTTATGAAAGACAAAAGAAAAAGACTTGTTAATAAAAGTAACTTTTGTAAAACTTTCACTGGTGAATGGAAGCACACTTCTACTACTGAGCCTTTCTTTAATGAAAAAAGCTACTTTCAACAGAATGCATTAGTGTATTCAGTTGATACTAGTGGTCGATGCTTTGAGATGAAAGATGGTTGTCCCATTCAAAAAGAAGAAATGGTTGTTAGTAGTGTGGAAGGAGTAATAACTGAAGAAGTGCAAGGGAAGCGTGCACAAGCTCCTGTATATAAGTGGGATTGTAGCAGTATTTGCGGTATTCGACAGGAATCTATTGACATATTGCAAAATGTTTTACAGAGTATGCAAAAAAAGTGTTACACAGAAGATTAGGATGTTACAAGGACTAGATTCATATAAAATAAGAAATATACTAAGTTGCACGGACATTCTTTGGCTTTTCTTTCAAGAAAAGTGTGAAAAGTACTTTTCATTACTTAAGAATGTTAGCAGTATACCACTCAGGAATGCGGAAGTTAGTAAGGAAAGCATACTATGTAAAAACTCCTGCATTATGTTTAAGTGAAATGAACACAGCTCTTTTACACGGTTCTTTATCAGATGTACCAAAAATTTGTGATGATATACAGTTTCGTTTTTTTGGTTCAAACATGAGTGTGTAGAAAGTGAGAGCTTGATAAGTGGAGATGTTGAAGAACACGGGAAAGAGAGTAGTATTGATGAGTTTGTAAAAGTTTAAGACAGTGTCCTCTGAAAAACCAAACTATGTTTGTATTTGTTGTCGACGTACTCATTATAGAAGTCAAACTAGGAATGTTAATTTATATTTAAAAGGTGAAAAGGAAAACAATGATAAGTGGCAGCAATTTGGTGCCTATTTGTTGGTGGAAGGTCGATTTGAGTTGGATACTGATCAACGTATTTGTAAATATTGTTACAACAAATTAAAAGAGAACAAAATGCCAGCTAGAGCAGTACATAACAACTTAGAGTTAGCAACTATTCCAGAGGAACTGGCAGATTTGAATGTATATGAGTTAATTCTTATTTCATCTGTACACCCATTTCAAGCCATAATTCGTATGGAGCCTAAAACAGGTAAGCTGCCACCAACAGATTTACAAAGAGGTCTGAAAGGAAGAGTTGTGTACTTATCTTTAGATTTTAAGAAAAATATTGAAACTGTTGGTGGAGACAGAGAGGAAAATGAGCCAGTAGGTATTCTAGTAAATGGCGTCCCAACAAAGAGTCGAAAAATATGGCAAAGTTTGTAGATGTTAATAAACTTCAAAAGGCTGCATCATATATTGTAGAGAACAATATTTAATATAAAACTGTAAATGTTGATGAACAGGTAATATGGTTAGAAGATTAATCAGAAATTTCAAGTGGCCAAATAGAAATAGTGGACAAGTCCAGGAGTGAAGAGATTTATGAACATTATACGATCCATCCTCTACATTCAAAAGAAGTGATAGGAAACAGCATTGAATTATTAAAATGAAAAAAGCAAAGGGAACTCCAATGAGTGTATGGGAAAAAAGCTTAGTAGCTCGTTGTTTTCCACAGCTATTCCCCACTGGAGAAGGTGGACGATTTGATGAGCGACCTGTACGGATTCCAGCTTCAGAATACCGCTCGACAAGATTGTACTCTCAAGATCCAAAATTTCGACAGTGCATTCCATATATATTTCATCTTCTGTTTGAAAGTGATTTGTCTGCTAAAAACAAGAATTCATCTTTCACATGTTTCTGCAAAAGAATTCATGGACAAAGTTCAACAAAGAGACGAAAATTTAGAACCACATTTAATTAATTTGATGGCATGTCAATGTGGTACCAATAAATATTGGTTTCATCGTTACGGTGAGCTTAAATGTATGTTAAGAAACTTAGGTACACGAACATGGTTTGTAACACTTAGCTGTGCTGAATATGCGCGGGAAGATTTACTTGTATTTCTACGAGAAGCAAATTCAAATGTAAAATATATTGAATTGAAGACACATGGAGAACTCTTTTCTTTGGATCCTGTAAATGTGTGCAGGTATTTTAACCATAGGTTTCAAACTATGATGTAATTTATCTGCAATAAAAAAATTGTCCTCTTGGAGAAGTTACAGATTTTTTGGGCGAAAAGAGTGCCAAGCCAGAGGTGCTCTTTATATACACATTCTATTAAGGATAAAGAATGCTCCAAAATTTGGAACTGATACTGATGAAACTGTATTGTCTTTCATCAAACAGTATGTTACCTGTGACATACCAAGAGAAGGAGGAGAAAAGAGCTTGAGACAACAAGTTTTACATTTTCAAAGTCACCGCTGTGGAAAATATTGTTGACGAAAATACAAGTCTAAAGGAAAATTTATACAAAATGTCGTTTTTGGATTCCCACGTCCAATAATTTCTAAAGGAATAGTAAATTCTTTTTTGTCAGCAGTAAGGCATACAATAACTCGGAAATCTCCCAAGAATACATACAACTTAAAAAGAACAGAACAGTCAAAGTATATTAATGACTACAATCCAGCTATTTTGAAAATGTGGAATGCAAACATGGATATTCAATATGTTGCAGATAATTCAATTGCCGTTGCACGTTATGTTACATCATCTATAACCAAATCAGAGAAGACAGAGATGAAAGAAACGTGGGAATAGAGTTCACAAGAGAAGAGTCTTAGCAAAAAATTGTACAGCTTTACCTTGAAAATGCTTTCCCACTGAGAGATTGGATCCTATGAATGTTCGGATCGCTTGTGCTCTTCCAGTTTATATTCAAAGTCAAGAGGAATAATTTGGGTAAGTTTAGGTCTTGCCTGCACATGAAATAGAGTATTGAAAACATTAGAAGTAATAGAATACTTAGCACTGAATGAACCAGAAAGTACAGAAATTGTTAAAACTAATATGTTGGATACATACTATCCCAAAAGAAGTCCACATCTGCAAAAGCTATGTCTGTATGAAATACTTCAACATTACAGCTTTAAAAGAAATGTTACAGAAAATATAAAACAAGGAAAATATGCAGTAATTGGATGTGACGGATGTTTAGTAAAACATGCCAAAGGAAATCTTATTAACCACAGAAAACTTGGTTGCGAAAATCCAGATAAGAGAGGATTTTTCTATTTAGCACTTCTGCAATTGTTCAAGCCATGGCGTAATGAAACAGAATTACTTGGAGATTTCAACTGCTACGAAGATCCTTTTAATGCATGTAAAGATAGCATTCAATGCACAATTTTCCCTACATATCTACAAAAGTTAAATGATGAGATTGAACAAGAAAATACTATTGCAGCTGAAATAGCTAAAGACAGTTCTCAAGATAGTCAAAGTTCTGGTTCACTGAGTCAAGATCCACTGGGACAACAAATTATCGAAAATGAAGCAGCAATACCCATGAATGAGGTAGAAACGGCAATGCAACAAGCACAACCGGATAATATTACGTTGGAAAACCTAGAAGAACGACTAAGTATTGAACAAAAAGAAATATATGTACAAGTGACACAACAGATACTACATGGTTTGTTGCATGAAAAAAAGAATGCCAATGTTCATTATTTAAACCTATTCTTATGTACATCAGTTGTCAAGCTGGAACAGGTAAAAGTTTTTTAATTAAAGTTTTGACCAGTCATCTACAGAAAACTACAGATTCACATTTATCTTGTGTTGTAACAGCTCCAACTCGATTAGCAGCACACACTATTAAAGGGATTACTTTACATAGATAACGTATGCTACAAGTTGAACATGATAATAAATTGGAATATCAGAAGCTGTCTGGAGAAGCTTGTTATGAAGTGTCAAGAGTACTGAAGAAAATGAAACTTTTAATCATTGATGAAGTGAGCATGGTCTCAAACTTAATGCTTGCCTTTGTACACTTGAGAATGCAGCAGATTTTAAATTTAAAAAAAGAATACAATGTGCTGTTTGGAGGAAAACATTTACTTGTATTTGGAGATCTACTACAACTAACTCCTGTAAAAGGACAACTAGTTTTTGAAACACCTGTGCATGAAGACACTAGAAAAACTTTGGGAAGTATTGGAAATGTGAACATTTGGTTAAATTTTGAATATAAAGCACTTATAAAGAATATACGACAAGCAAGTGATGAAGTTTATGGAAATATTCTTTAAGATATAAGAATTGGTGTCTTGACGAGACATGGTAAACAAGCTTTAGAAAGTTGGCTACTAAGGAACTTGTTTACAACTGAAAACACAGCTGCTGAAGTAATGTACAAGAAGATTGGAGAAAAGAAGTCTATAGTTTGCCTAATGCCTACACTGCAAGATTGTTCTACATTAAATCAAGAGCTTTTGAAACTGGAAAAACTAGAAATAGTTGAAATTGAAGCTATTGATAAAATTGAACACCAGGGAGTGACTATGCTTCTTACAGAGAAACTGCAGACTAAATTGCACTCTTTGGAAAAGTCTGTATCTAAAACTGCAGGCTTAGAAAAAACTTTACATGTATGTATAAACTGTCGGGTAATTTTAAGGGCATAATTTGAATGTAGAAGAAGGTTTAGTAAATGGAGCCATGGGAGAAGTTGTTGGTTTAGTAAAATTTCAGAACAGAGATGGAATAGAATTTTTGAAAATAAAATTTGATCAGATTAACGAGGTAAGACAGATTGGGCGTTGTGTTGTACGTTTTTTGCTTGTAAAAGACTTGTATGTTCATAGAAAACAGTTTCCTCTGTCTTAAGCATATACAGTAACTATTCATAAATCTCAAGGTTTAAGTATAGACAGCGCTTTGGTAAATATCGTAAGTACAGTGTTCAAAGAGGGAATGGCATACGTTGCATCATCTCGAGTAAGAACATTGTCTGGTTTGAATTTGATTGATTTCAATGAGAAAAAGGTTAGTGCTTTTGTAAATTGTGTAAGAGAGTATAATCGTTTAAGAAGACTTTATACGCCGGATTTAGGTGAATATCCCATATATGAGAAACGTGTAGTGTGTCCAAAATGGAAATATGTCAAAGATTCAAGTGAGGTTGAAAACAATAAAAAAAATTGAAGAGAAAGTTGAAGGTGTAAAGAAACAGAAAATGGAAACTGTTGATGACATTGTAGGATACCAGATGGAAAATAGTTCAGGTATCAACTGTTATGCTAATGTGATTCTGAATGTTGTGTTTTATCTACAAGATCTTCATCACGAAATCATGGGATTCATGAAAAAAAATTCTGTTCTTTACTACGTCATGTATTTCAACAGTTGGTAACTGACAGAAGTAAAATCCATACTGCTTCTGGCATTCGGCATCTTTTGCATATATGTACTGGTTCATTGACATTTACTCTCAATATACAACAAGATGCACAAGAATTTCTAATGCTTATGCTTGGAGCATTAGAAGATGAAGGAATACAGATTGAAAACTTATTTGGCCTAAGTTACAGATGGGATCATAAATGTGAACAGTGTTCATTTACTTCCAGCACTGAAATAGACACAGAACGATTCATATACTTAACGATACCAGACTGCAAATCAGAACCTTTTAACAAATTAGTAAAAACAGCCAATCATGTTATGAAATGTTTGCATTGTAAATCAGAGATGTTATCTACGTTACATATAGAAAGATATGGAAAATATTTCATTTTAATGCTACAACGTTGTAGAGCAAATCGAAGAAAACTGGAAAGCAAAATTAAAAATGTTGTTGCAAGTAAAATATCTATTTGTGGAAGAACTTTTACAACAGTGGCTATTATTTTCCATGCTGGACCTACTGCCACATCTGGACACTATACTGTGTATTTAAAGTGTAATAAAGGATGGACACATTGCAATGATGCCCACTTAGAATTTAAACCTAGATTGCCTTAAGAATTACCAAATTCATATTTGATATTTTTGGAGCCAAAGTTTTGAATACATCATTCGGCCTATTGGGAAGATGTGAACACGAATTAACAAATTCATGTTAGATATTTTGGAAGCCAAAGTTTTTAATACATCATTCGGCCTATTGGGAAGATGTGAACAGAAAGTAGACAGCACTGCAAAGAATTACTAATTCTAATTAGTGTTTGGATTAATATTTGTGCTAATTGGTATTGCATTTGGAAAATTGTGTTGAAAAGCAAATAGTTTATATATTTGTTGTGTATATTGTACCATATGTAAACAAGAGTGTACATTTCGGCAAGTGTCCTTTAGATAAATAATAGACGTAATGTACAAGAAGGATGTAATTAAGAAACTGTACTTAGGAAAACACATAGCTACAGATATTGAAAATAATGCTCTACGCTGATTTTTTTTTTCTACAATCTAAGTGATTGGTTTTTTCCCCACTGTTCCATGATGATACTACGTTGAAATCACTGTGTATGGTAAAGTTAAGTGGAATCTGAGAACAGCAAAAAAGGAAAACTGAAAATGTTATGTAATTCTAAAATTATGTTGTACTCTAAAAAATGTAATAGTATAATTTCTGTAATACATTACATTACATAACAGTTTTTCTTCTTCTTCTTTATATTAGGTAGTGGTGAACTTTGAAAAGAGTTTTAATCCTGTTTAGGACAATGCTACTCTAAAATAGTTCAACAGTGTCATGTTTCTAAATTACTTAAAAAGGTAGGAATACATAACATAATATGTTTGATAACATGAAACAATATTTGAAGTTCATTTATATGTTATTTATTTGTTATAAAAATTATTCTTGATCCTTTATACTATTTGAAAACTTTGATTGTGTTGCTGATGTCATCAGCCAGGTAGTCATTCTTTTACACAAACACTATCTATGCTCTCATGTAATCTCTGTAGCACAAATTTAGCAATAATAGGACAACCCATGTATTATCCTTGCATTTTTCCTTTCACACAGGCACAACCTATGCACTCATGGTATCACCCAGACACTACCCCTGCACTTATGCAATCGCCATCGGACTACCCATGTACTCATACAATCATCCAGGCAGCACTCATGCACTCATCCATTCACTCAGGCACTACCCATGCACTCATCTATTCCCCCATGCACCAACCATGCACTTACCCAATGACCAAGACATTACCCTTGTACTTATACTGTCACTCAAATAGTTCCCATGCAGACATACAATCAGCCAGGCACTACTCCTGGACTCATGGAATCACCCAGATATAAGGCATGTACTCATGCAATCACTACGGCACTAGTGTTGCACTCAACTATTCACTCAGGCACTACCCATGCACTCATCCATTCTCTGAGGTACTACCCATGCATTCATACAATCACCCAGGGATTACTCTTGCAGTTATCTTTAAACTTTGGCACTACCTATGCAGTGATCTAAGCACCCAGACATTACTCTTGCACTCATGAATTCACTCAGACAGTACCAATGCAGTAATACAATCAACCAGGCACTAGTCTTGCACTCAACCATTCACTCAGGCACTACCCATGGAGTAATCCATTCACTCAGGTTGTTGCAGGGAATCTGCCTAAGATCACAACTATGCATACGATTTTGGGACCTTAGTAGGTAGGGACTGAGTCATCCTATTATCTGAGTGCCCATAAGCCCCGGACCAACTTGCTATATTGTCTCATTTGCTCTCCGAATCCCTTACAGAGAAACAAGTGATTTGACAACCCAGAACACAACACTCCCACATCTCTCAGGAATCACGGTAACAAGACACACCCTTTCACTGTCACCTATGTACTTGTAAGATCTGACACAGACATGAAACGTTTTAAAATATTTATTTTAAGTAACGTGGTGCAACGTGCAGTATATGTGCCACAACAAGAACAAAAATCTATGATAGAAATATAATCAGTATACCAGTTAGTCCATATGTCATAGAGGGAGATGTCATCATAAAAAGACAATGGAGAAAAGACTATACTGCCTAACCTCCCTCCCATAGCTAAGAAGTATTATTATATAATAGAAGATCTCTGGGCTTTGTCTGTAGATCACATAACTTTGAATATAGATGGTAAATCTAAAGTATAGGTGCTGTTTCGCTGTTCTCCTGGAAACGTTTCTCTCCAAGTGTGTGTGCCACCTATTCATGTATCCCAATTGTATTATAGTATGGGTGTTCAACAACAACTCCATTGGTATGTTTTATATAGGTGTTCGGGCCTGACCAGAGCAGAATAACATGGGGCATTGTTTATCAACTTTGCCCACAATGTTGAATTTAAAGTTCCGAAAGATGCTGAGAAGAAACACAGCAGACAGTTCTCATGTGAAAAGTACGAACATGGGGGCAGATTTACAAGGAACTGACGCATCTGCATAGATGTGTCAGTTTCCTTGCGTCAGCGCCGAATGTCCTTGCGCCACTATGGATGCGCTGTACTTACAATACAGTGCTTCATGGTGCAAGGATTAACAGATGCGTCAGAAATTCTGATGCATCTGTTGGCGCAAAAGTGACGCATTGCTGGAGTTAACCATGAAAGTGATGCAACTCCAGCAATGCGCCATAACAGATGGGTGAGTCCCATTCAAAAAGCCCTGCGTAATTCCTTATGCCTGACGCAGTGAAGGCGTAGAGTGACGCAGTGAAATATTGTAGATTTCACTGTCAGTTCTCCATGGCTTTTTGCGTGGGAACGCACACCCTGCATAACTTATACCTGATGCAGGTATAATGTGACGCAGGGCTTTACAACGTGACGCATCTCCCTAGATGCGTCACGTTGTAAATTGGCCGCATTGTTTGCGCCACCGTTGCGTCAAAAAAAGTGACGCAATGGTGGCGCAAGGAGGCACAAGGGGCTTGTAAATCTGCCCAAGGTATTTTGCAACAATAAAACCTTGTGTTATCGTGCGCAAAAGCTGGATAATGGCTGCAGGACTTATGCTAAGTTAGTGAAGTCGATAATGTCCCGAACAGCCAGGTCGCACCCTTCCCTTGGCCAGCTCTGTAGCACCCAGTCAAACAGAACGCATAGATAAGCAGTGCCAAACTGAATCTGTAAAGGCAAAATCGTAGAAAAAGTCAATATATGAAAGTTCGCAAGGAATGAAAAAGGAAATGAGAAAAAGGAAAAAAACTGTGTTTTTGAAGTGTAGAAATAACAGGCAATGAAATCGGGTTCCCATGCACACTTTTGGAGATCCATCAAAATGCAAGAATTCACAAGCACCGCGGAATGCAATCAGCTCCAAAAGGTCATCCACACCTCTCCAAGCAAAGAGGGTCGCCATCCAATTGAGCAAGCCGAAAGAACAGACATGGTCATCGTATCATCGCATGTCAGGGGAACCTGCATGACATTCGATGATACTGCACTGCAAGAGGCGCTGCGCATGAGCGCACATACTCCAGCTCCCCCTTATTGCATGATTAAATGCATCCATCAAGCATGTGTCTCCGGAACAGTCGTGGTCGTGGTCATGAGCCAGCAATGGACTCACCAACAGTTCATAATCAAGGTCAGCGCGTGAAGTAGTGGAGAGGCAGACATCCAGGTCACATTCAAAGGGGCACCGGAGACAGTAGAACATAGGTTGCACGCAGGTGAAATAGACGTAGCGGAAGTTCAGCCTATAGCTGATGCCAAGGGTCGCCAATGGCCAGCATCCAAAAAGTTGCAGCATTCATTCACGGTACAGCAGCAATTACCCTGGATGGGGCTCAACCACAGGATGGGCAGTCATTTCGTAGTAGGAGCAGAAGAACGAGCACTGCGCAAACCAGCAAGAGCACCGGAGGAAACCCACCAAAGGCGCTGGGAAAATTAGAATGAATAAAAGCCGGTATTACTCCAAAAATAGTCTGGAAAGACATAATAAGGCCGGAGTCGACTAGTTTAAAGAAATGTAGTAGGCCTTCAGTTTCAGACGCATTCAATATTTGGTGTAATAATTCTGCAGAATGTAGTGGGAGATTGGTATTGAGCAGTGACTCAAAGTCACTTGGTGTTTTAGCCACCTGCTATTTGAAGGTCTCACGAGCTGATGTGAGCCACTTCTTGTTGAAACAATAGCGCTTTGAGTCAGCGTACGTTATTAAAATCTGTTTTCAAAGTGGGAATGGAAGGCAATAGCAAACTATCTACAATCCCATGTGGGGGAGGACAAAAGACATTGGTGCAACATGTAACACGTTGTAAAAGAGTTGCTATATATGGGACGCCTGCTCGTAAGCCACAGCAGTTGTGGTTATTTAGGATAAGATAACTGCTGTTCGAAAGCTCAATGAGCGTGGGAATAACAGCAGGTACTGGAGTTTCTTTCAAAAAACATTACAAATTATGGGCCGAAACGTTAAAATCTCCGTGTACTTTAATTAGTTTACTAAATAAAGAATGTTCTACGGAACAATCACAGTGAGTCCCTGTTAGGAAAACTTATTTATCTTCATGCTGACAGCGAAATGCAAAAGCAACTAATACAATTCACGAATAAAAGTACTTCCAAGGGACCTAAATGTACCAACGGGGTAATGTTTCAAGCAATCAAGGATGCACTAGCTACACACACATCCAATCAGTCAGACATTACCAACGCAATCATGCAATCACCCAGGTACTACTCTTGCACTCAATTATTCACTCAGGCAGTACCCATGCACTCATCGATTCCCTCAAGTACTACACATGCACTCATACAATGACCCAGGAATGACTCTTGAAGTCATCCTTTTACTGAGGCAGTACCCATGCACTGTTCTAAGCAGCTAGATATTAGTCTTGCACTCATACATTCACTTAGGCACTACCCATGCACTCATTGAATCAAGGAGGTACTACTTATACACACATTAAATCAATCATGCATTACCTATGCAGTTATGCAATCAGCCATGCACTACTCTTGCACACAACCATTCACTCAGGCACTATGTATTCACTCATGAATTCCCTGAAACACAATCTATGCACTTATCCATTCACTGAGGTACTACGCAAGCATTTATCCAATCATACAGGCAATACACCAGCACTCTTAGAAACTGTCAGGCAGTACTGTTGCACTCATTCTTTCACTCCAGCAGTACGCATGCATTTATGCAATCCCCCAGACAGTTGACATATACTCATAGAATGACCCACGCACTACAAATGCACTCATGCAATCATTCAAACACTACTCTTACACTCAACCATTCACACAGATTTTATTAATACAGTCATCCATTCACTCTACTACTAATTATGCACATATGAAATCACCCAAGCACTGTTCTTTCAGTTTATCATTCGTTTACATATTATGCATGCACTCATGCACTCAGTGAGACACTACTTATACACAACTGTAACATTGATCATACACAGTTTCATAGAAGCAATCACTGTCTCTCCATACAATTATTCTATTTTTAACCGGTGTAGGTGGTTCCATGAGAACCTTTTTCTTTGTTTTTTCTGTAACAAGTTTGTATTCTTTTTGTATTTTTTAAAATTTTTATATTTGTTTGGTGTTTTTCAATTGAAAAAAAATAAAAATGAAAGTTTAACAGCCCAACTGTGGTGTTTCCTTTAAACAAAGAAACACAAGCAACAAAATTAAATACAAAAAATAATTAACACTTATGTGCTTTCAGGAGAGTCTTGATAGCATCAATGGATAGCTCTCCCACCCAAAGAGTTGTCAAGCATTTCCTATAGTGGATGGCAGCATCTGCCATCTCTGGAACAATATGAGGTTGTGAAGTGGTCAAAACAACCCCTGCAGATATAGATAGTTGTGTTCCATCATCACTGGCTGCTTCTTCTCTTCTTTGGCACTCTATCTCTCATGCAAGACGAACAGGGTGGATGGTTTCAAGGTGTTTCTTCATTGAAGAAGTACCACATGAGTACTTCTTCTGTGATGCTCTGGAGAGGACTTTCTGGCAGATTGTGCATGTTACCTTACGAGCATTCACCTTTTTTTTTGCCTCCGGGATAGTGAAAAAAGCCCACACGATACTCTCCTTCCATTTTTTTACAGGCTCTTCCACCTCTTCCATCTCCTCCTCCTGCTCTTCAGGAAACTCTGATGCCATTTTATTTTTTGAAATATGAACAACATCAAAAAATATATCAAGTTTAGAGAGCCTAGAAAAAGCTAGTCTTTAAGGCAGACACACCCAAAAAGAAAGGACTGGAACAGGTGTTGGTTTCACCCTCCAAGAAAGTGAAAAGCTCTTTAACCAATGAGAAGCTATTTTTGTATGTCACATGGAGTCGTGTATGGGTTGCGTACCGATCGCGTATGCGTAACATACTTGTAAAATGTACTAAATATAATATAAAACTGTAAATTAGTATTAGAATATTGTGTTTCAAAGTATTTCAATGCAAAGTGTTTATGCAAAACAGATATTTAAACTTGATATATGCATATTTGAAACTTTTAAAAATTGCGCCGCAGTGGCGTCTCCTACGCAATCCTAGAAATCCGTGATGGAAGAAATTGCGACCCCTACGCGTCTGCTGCGCGATGGGTCCACATACATACAAATGTGATTTAAAGATCTTAAAAATATTGCAGAAAAACACTAATACAAATTTTTATTATTGATTATTAAACCTCTTTGTAAAAAACATATTGTTTCAGTGTAAGTATGTATTTTAGAATTACATTTGTGTAACGTTTTACGCACGCAACACGTATTGATTTGCGACCAGTAGGCGATGCTATCGCATCCACAAAAATCTAATTAAAACATTTTAAATCAAAAGAATAACTTCTTTATTAATATTTTTAGGTGCTCAGTAATAAAGCTCTACATCAAAAAAATATATTAATTCATTCTAAATATGTGTTTTGGAGTGATATTTCTATATAACATATCTGCACATCCACTGTGTACGTTTGTCAACAAATAGTTAAAAAAAATAGTTAAACATTTTTTTCTAAATTTTCTTTTTCATTTCAAAATTGTGTAATATAATACCACACTGTACAAAATTGCAAACAAGAAAACAATGTTTATTCAAAGAAATAGGAATATAAATGTTAGCTCAGCTTTGTTATATGTTTTTTAAAAAACTGCTTATAAATATTAGAAAACTTTTAAAAAATATTTAACAAATGATAGACGAAAAAGAAAAAAAATAATAAGCATCTTTTAATATTTTTTTTTTAAAGAACTAGTAGAAAATCATACATAAAACCATAGGTTTCAGGGACGTTACAGTTAGGAATTTGCAGTTAAAAAAAACCTTAGAAATTCACTGAAGAACCCATAGGTTTCAAGGACTTTATAGATAGGAATTAGCATTTAAAAAAGCCTTAGAAATTCACTGAAAAAAACATAGGTTTCAGGTAAGTTATAGTTAGGAATTAGAATTTACAAAACCTTAGAAATTCAGTAAAAAAAAAACATAGGTTTCAGGGACGTTATAGTTAGGCTGACATTTCACTCGTACAAGACCAGAGAAATTCAGGCATTATAGTTAGCTGAGCTAACTACAACTTGCGCCCCTGGAATGCACTGCTGATGATGTCACATATTACATCAATCATGACATGGTCAGTGACATCACTGATGACATCACTGATGACATCTCAAATGACATCACTGATGACATCATCCACTTAATATCTGATGCACCTCCTCACATCCGAATATAACCTTTCATACTCCCACTCTAAAATACAGACTACCATTCTCAAAACCATAGACACACCAATACCAGTTAGTACATACCACTCACTGATTCATAGGTGTACACACATCCACTCACTCACCCATGCAGTCACTCATTTACGCAGTCACTCATCTATACAGCCACTGATATATGCAATCATATACCCATAGAGACACTCACACAATGCCACTCACCAATAGAGTTACTCACACACCTAGTCAGTCACGCAAAGAATCAATCATATTGCCATTTGCTCAGCTATACAGTTATACACACACCACCTCACGTATTCATACAGATACTAACACATACTTACTCTCTTATACAATCACTGACACAATCACACACTCATCTATACAGTCTCTCTCACAATCCTCACTCTCACATATAGTCACTTATATACTCCAACACTTACATATACTGCCTTACACATATGTAGTTACTCACACATATACCACTGAGATATCCACTCACTCACGAACACAGCCATATGCACACTCACTCACCCATACAGCCTCTCGCACATGCACTTATGAACCCATACACCCAGTGAATCACCCAATCACCTATCCATGCAGAGAGTCACAGACCCCCCCACCCACCCACACAGACACTCAGGCACCCATACAGGTACTCAGACAAACAAGCATTAACCAATATAGACACTCATGTAGCTACTCACCAACCCATGCAGCCACTTACACACCAACTGACAGACTGATAGAGACATTCACACAGATTAGACATTCACCCTTGCATTCACTAAGACACGTTTAATCACGCACTTATACAGTCAGTCACGCACCCACTAAATCATCCATTTAGACACTCATACACCCACTCATTCTTCAATACACCTTGGCATATATATATATATATTACCTACTGGCGGTAGTTATAGTTAGGACCTAGTTTCCATAGGAAAAGCGTTCTTTCTTTTGACAATATCTTTAGCGCTGTTTGACGAATCTTCGCGAAATTTTCAAAACTAATGGGGCACTCCGGTCAGCTCCTAACTTGGAAGTTGCGGGGTGATTCGTCAAGCGGGGGCTGACTTCTGATTGGCTGCCAACACTCCAAACCAGGAAGTGTTGGCAGCCATCTTGTGACTCGGTAACTGAGTCACAAGAAATCAGAAAAAAGAAGATAAAAAAAAGAAAAGGGTGCAGGGTACAAACACCCTGACCCCCTAGGCCTGCTCAGGGGGTCCCACAAAGACCCCCAGGCCCAAAAAAAGCATTCTGGGTGCGTGAATCCAGACAAAATGAAAAAAAAAATGAAGCGCGGTCTCCCGCGCTTTGGTTGTTAAAAAGCCCATGGGTGGGACAGGTCCCGGGGCAATACTAAATTGGGGGGCACCACAGGCCCCCACAGCCCCAGGGACCACCACCTCCCTTGGGCTTTATAATTTATGCACGGGGGTCGCGGCCCCCGTGCAGCTCCGGGGTCCACCACCTCCCCGGGCATAATTAAAACAAGGGTGGGGGGCCTAGTGGGCCCTTGGGGACCGCCACCTCCCCGGGGCATTGAATATGGTAATATGGGGGTCCGTTACGGACCCCAAGCCCCGGGGACCACCACCTCCCCGGGGCTATGCAAATGAAGGGAGGGGGCCACGCCGCCCCCTCCGGGAGCCCTCGATGGCCCTGGGGACTGACACCCACCAGGGCCAGCTCCTGAAATGTCCCGGGGTGCCCACCCCTGGACATTGCCGTTTGCTATGGCAGTGTGGAAGCACGGCTCCTGCCCTGTCATAGCAAACTCTGCTTTGCTTTTTGGACGCGAGAGCAGGAAACCTGCTCTCGCTTCCAAAAAAAAAAGCAGATTGCTTTTGGGCAAGGGGAGCTGCATGTCAGCAGCTCCCCTTGCCCAAAAGCAATGCCGGCTCCCGCAGGAGGCAGGGAGCCGGCTGGGACTGTCGGGCATTGGGGCTCCCCCCACTGTCCCCAACGTATGGCCAGGTCCCGGGGGATGGGGTCCCCGGGGCCAGATGTGGCCCAGGAGGGAGGCCACATGGCCCCCCTCTGTTTTAATTAATTATTTAAAAAAAACAAAAAAAAACGGAAGGCCGGCCCTGGGGGATGGGGTCCCCGGGGCCATAATTGGCCTCAGGAGGCGGGCCACGCAGCCCCCCTTAAAAAAAACAGGCTGGCCAGGCCCCAGGGGATGGGGTCCCCGGGGACAGAAGTGGCCAAGGGAAGGGGGGCCACACGGGCCCCTCCCGTACTATTTTATTTTAGAAATAAAATAAAAACAAGGCAATGCCCTGTGGGATGGGGTCCCCTGGGCCATTATAGGCCTCAGGACGGGGGCCACACGGCCTCCCTCCAAATTAAAAATTAAACAAAATGCTGGCCAGGCCCCGGGGGATGGGGTCCCCGGGGCCAATAGTGGCCCAGGGAAGGGAGGCCACGCGGCCCCCATCCCGTTTAAAAAAAATAAATGCTCAGGCCCTGAGGGATGGGGTCCCCAGGGCCCAAAAAATAGTAAAAGAAGGGGGGCCACACAGCCCCCCTTCTACAAATGTTTAAAAAAAAGAAAAGCAAGCATCTCGACTGAGGCACCGCTCCCTTCCTGCACCACTCTGCAAACGCGCCCCCTGGCACGTTCTAAGTTGTGGAATTAAGTTCCCTTGCTTCCTGAGGGTCCATGGGCCAACTAGCCCACCAGGCACCTCCAGTAAGCCCCACACAGCTGGATTGCTGAAAGTGGTCCGAGGCCACGCCCCATTTTTACACCACTCTGCAAATGCGCCTCTTGGCGCCCTACTGGTGGGGCGATGAGGTCCTCTTTTGTCCTGAGGCTCGAGCCCCCCCACACTAATTATTACTTATAGCCCCGGGGCTTGGGTGGGCCCGTGAGGCCCCCCACCCAATTTTAACAAAGCCCTGGGGAGGTGGTAGTCCCCAGGGCTGCAGGGGGGCCACGTGCCCCCCCGCATAAATTATGAAGCCTTGGGGAGGTGGCGGTCCCCGGGGCTGTGGGGGCCCCCATGGACCCCCACACCTTAATTTAGAATTGGCCCCCGGGACCTGGCCCACCTGAGGGCTTTTTAACAAAAGAAGCGCGGGAAACCACGCTTCATTTTTTTTTTATAATTTCGGCCGGATTCGCGCACCCAGCGCGAATTCGGACTAAATTTTTAAAAAAATGTTTTTTTGGGGCCTGGGGGTCCTTGTGGGACCCCCTAAGCAGCCCTAGGGGGTCAGGGTGTTTCTACCCTGCCCCCTTTTCTTGTTTTTTACCTTTTTCTTGTGACTCGCTACTGAGTCACAAGATGGCTGCCAACACATTCTGGTTTGGAGTGTGGCAGCCAATCAGAATTGAGCTCGTGCTCAGGAGGGTTCGCAAATCCTCCTCGGTGCTCAGATATCGATATTTTTATTTTTTGAATTTCTCAGCAACTACTGAACAGATTTACACCATTTAAAAAAAAGGTCACTTTCTGAAACAAGAGCTACCTTTTTGCCAAATTTGGTGTAATTCCGTTCAGCAGTTCGGGCTGTAGCCGTGTCTAAAGTTTCCTATGAAAATTTACATGGGGAAAACGTGTTTTGGGACCTCTGTTTTTTCTCGGCCCCCGCTTGACGATTCACCCCAAAACTTTCAAGACAGGAGCTGATCGGAGCGGGCCATTAGTTTTGAAAATTTCGTGAAGATTCATCAACCGGCGCCAAAGATAGATATATATATATATATATTACCTACTAGCGGTCGCCAGTAGGTAGTTATAGTTAGGACCTAGTTACCATAGGAAAAGCGTTTTTTCATTTGCCAATATCTTTGGCGCCGTTTGACAAATCTTCGTGAAATTTTCCAAAAAACAGGGTTGGACCGCTAAATTTGTGTGTTGAAAGTTTCGGGGTGATTCGTCAAGCGGGGGCCGAGGAAAAAGGGGGGTCTCAAAGCGCGTTTTCCCCATGTTAATTTCCATAGGAACTTTATTACAAGCTACAGCCCGAACTGCTGAACGGAATTACACCAAATTTTGCAAAAAGGTAGGTCTTGGTTTAGACTGCGCCCTTTTTGTTAACTGGTGTAAATCCGTTCAGTAGTTCCTGAGAAATTTAAAAAAAGAAAAAATATCGATATCTGAGCACCGAGGAGGGTTCGCGAACCCTCCCGAGCACGAGCTCAATTCTGATTGGCCGCCAAAATTCAAAACCAGAAAGTGTTGGCAGCCATCTTGTGACTCGGTAACCGAGTCACAAGAAAAAGGGGAAAAAAGGTTGAAAAACAACAAAAGGGGGCAGGGTAGACACACCCTGACCCCCTAGGCCTGCTCAGGGGGTCCCACAAGGACCCACAGGGCCCAAAAAAGCATTTTTATCTTTTTTTTAAATGGCAGAATTCGCGCTGGGAGTGCGAATCCTGCTGAGAAAAAAAAAAAAAAAAGAAGAGCGGGCTCCCGCGCTTCATTTTCAAAAAGCCCCTGGGTGGGCCAGGTCCCGCGGACAATCAGTTATTTATTTGTGGGGGCTCGCTGGGGGCCCCCACAGCCCCGGGGACCGCCACCTCCCCGGAGCTTCTTTTATAAATGCGTTGGGGGGTCCCAACCCCCACACGCTGCCATGGGGACCGCCACCTTCACGGCATTCATGCAAATGTACGGGGGGACTCGTGGGCCCCCCTGAGCCCCGGGGACCGCCACCTCCCCTGGAGCCCTCCGTGGCCCTGGGGACCGCCACCCCCCAGGGCCGGCTCCTGCCGTGTCCCCGCGTGCCCACCCCGGGACACTGCTGTTTGCTATGGCAGGGCGGGAGCACGGCCCTGCCATAGCAAACTCTGCTTTGCTTCCTTGAAGCGAGAGCAGGGAAACCTACTCTCGCTTCAATGAAGCAAAGCAGAATTGCTTTTGAGCAAGGGGAGCTGCATGTCAGCAGCTCCCCTTGCTCAAAAGCAATGCTGGCTCCCGCAGGGAGCGGGGAGCCGGCGGGACCGTGGGGGCATTGGAGCTCCCCCCACGGTCCACAACCATGAGGCCAGGCCCTGGGGGATGGGGTCCCTGGGGCCAGAAGTGGCCTGGGAGGGGGTCCACACAGCCCCCCTCCCCTGAAATTATAATTTAAAAAAAAAAACGGAAAGGCCGGCCCCGGGGGATGGGGTCCCCGGGGCCATAATTGGCCTAAGGAGGGGGCCCATCCATCCAGACACTTATACACCCACTCTTTCTTCAATACACCTTGCCATGTATATAAAACATATTTAAACTTTACAGAAACACACAGTCACTGGATGATGTCATCAGTGATGTCATTTAAGATGTCATCAGTGATGTCATCAGTGATGTCACTGACCATGCCATGAATGATGTAATATGTGACGTCATGAGCAGTGCATTGCGGGGGCGCGAGTTATAGTTAACTGAACTAACTATAACAGTGGAATTTCTATGGTTTTGTACGAGTGAAATGTCCAGCTAACTATAACGTCCCTGAAACCTATGGTTTTTTCAGTGAATTTCTAAGGTTTTTTAAATGCTAATTTCTAACTATAACGTCTGTAAAACCTATGGTTTTTTCAGTGAATTTCAAAGGTTTTTTAAATGCTAATTTCTAACTATAAAGTCTGTAAAACCTATGGTTTTTTCACTGAATTTGATTTTTTTTTTTAATATTAAACTACTATTCTGCTATTTGTCATTAGTACTGTTTTTTCTGACTTTTCCACTACAGAAAAGAAAATAAACTGTAAAACTGTTGTGTAATGTAATATATTTCACAAATTACACTATTACTTATCAAATAATACACCATAATATAACATTTTCAAAACATATTTTTCTCCCTTTTTCTGCTATCAGATTCTACTTAACTTCACTATTCACAGTGATGTCAGTGTAGTATCATCATAAACATCTGGGGGAAAAAAACAATCAACTAGATTGTTTTTTCTAAGCCAGCAGTTTTTGATACAGACTTTTCCAAAGAATCCAATTTAGTCTGTAGTTTATTTGAAAGAAGAATTGTTATTCCTTGATGCTCGATTTTATCAATAGCTTCAATGTGAGCTATTTCTTGATTTTCCAATTTCATAAGCTCTTGATTAAATGTATAACACTCTTCCAGTGTAGGCATTAAGCAAAGTATAGACTTTTTCTGCAATGTTCTTGTACAGTACTGCTGCTGGTGTGTTTTCAGTTGTAAACAAGTTCTTTAGTAGACGACTTTGTGAAGTTTGTTTACCATGTTTGCTTAGAACACCAATTCTTACATCTTTCAGAATATTTCCATAATTTCTTAGTGAGTTCTTTATATTCAAAATTTAACCAGAGATTCACATTTCCAATATTTCCCAAAGATTTCCTAGTGTCTTCATGTAGAAGAGTTTTAAAGACTGGTTCTCCTTTAACATGAGTTAGTTGTAGCAGATCTCCAAATACAATTAAATGTTTTCCTCCAAAGAGAACGTCGTAATCTGTTTTTAATACCTGTTGCATTCTTAAATGCACGAAAGCAAGCATTAAGTTTGAGACCATGCTCACCTCATCAATAATTAAAAGCTTCATCTTCTTCAGCACTCTTGACACTTCATAAGAAGCTTCTCCAAACAACTTCTGATATTCTAATTTATTATCATGCTCAACTGGTAACATTAGTAATCTATGCAAAGTAATTCATTTAATATTGTGCGCAGCTAATCCAGTTGGAGCTGTTACTACACAAGATAAATGTGAACCAGTAGTTTTTTTAAGATAACTGTTCAAAACTTTAATTAAAAAACTTTTACCCGTTACAGCTTGACCACTGATGTACATCAGAATAGGTTTAAATGATGAATATACACATTCTTTTTTTTCATGCAACAAACCATGTTCTATCTGTTCTCTCACTTGTACATATATTTCTTTCTGTTCAATATTTACTTGTTCTTCTAACTTTTCCAATGTAATATTCTCCTCTTGTGCTTGTTGCATTGCAATTTCCACTTCATGCATAGCAATCGCTGCTTCATTTTCCACTATTGGTTGCCCAAGTGGATCTTGACTACATAGACCAGAACTTTGACTATCTTGAGAAGTTTCATTTGCAACTTCAGCTGTAATAGTCTTTTCCTGTTCAACTTCATCATTCAACATTTTTAAATATATAGGGAAAATTGAACAAGCAATGCTATCTTTACATGCATTAAAAGAATCTTCATAGCAGTCAAAGTCTCCAAGTAATTCACTTTCGCTACACCATGGTTTTAACAGTTGGAGAAGTGCTAAATAGTAAAATTCTCGCTTCTCTGGAGTTTCACAACTGAGTTTCTTGTGGTTGATAAGGTTACCTTTTGTGTGTTTTATTTAACATCCATGACATCCAAGTACTGCATATTTTCCTTGTTTTAAATTCTGTTTAACATTTCTTTTGAAGCTGTAATGTTGAAGTACTTCATACAGACATAGCTGTTCCAGATGTCGACTCCTTTTCGGATAGTATGTATCCAACATATTATTTTTAAGAATTTCTGTACTGTCTGGTTCATTTGCTGCTAAGTATTCAATTTCTTCTAATGATTTCAACACTCTATTTCGTGAGCAGGCAAGACCTAAACTTACCCAAATGATCCCTCGTGATTTTGAATATAAACTTGAAGAGGACAAGCGGTCTGAACATTCATACGATCCAATTTCTCTGTGGGAAAGCATTTTCAAAGTAAAGCTGTACAATTTTTTGCTAAGACTTTTCTCTTGTGCAATTTCTTCCCACATTTGTTTCATCTGGGTTTTTTCTGATTTCATTATATATGATGTAACGTAGCATGCAACAGCAATTGAGTTGTCTGCAACATACTGGATGTCCATATTTGCATTCCACATTTTTAAAATAACCGGATTGTAGTCATTAATATACTTTGACAGTTCTGTTCTTTTCAAGTTGTAGGTATTCTTTGGAGATTTGAGAGTTATTGTGTGCCTTACAGAAGAAAAAAAAGAATTTACTCTTCCTTTAGAAATTACTGGACGTGGAAATCCAAACCGACACTTGGTATAAAAAATTTCTTTAGACTTGTATTTTCGTCTGCAGTACTTTCCACAACGGTGACTTTGGAAACGTAAAACTTGCTGTCTCAAGCTTCTATCTCCTCCTTCTCTTGGAATCTCACATGTCACATACTGTTCAATGAAAGACAATACTATTTCATCTGAATCAGTTCCAAATTTAGGTGCATCCTTGATCCACAATAGCATATGTATATGAGGAGCACTTCACGCTTGGTACTCCTTTCTCCAAAAGAAATCGGTAACTTCTCCAAGAGGTGGATTCTTTTTATTGCAGATGAAAGACATCATAGCTTGAAACCTATGATTAAAATATCTGCACACATTTACAGGATCCAAAGAACACAGTTCTCCAGGTGTCTTCAGTTCAATATTCTTTATATTGGAATTTGCTTCTCGTAGAAATTCAAGCAAATCTTCCCATGCAATCTCTGCACAGCTAAGTGTCACAAACCATGTTGGTGTACCTAAGTTCCATAACATACACTTCAGTTCTCCATGACGACGATACCAATACTCATTTGTTCCTCGTTGACATGCCATCAAATTAATTAACTGTGCTTCTAAATTTTCATCTGTTTGTTGAACTTTCTCCACAAATTCTTTCGCTGAAAGAAGTGATTGATGAACTCCAGTTTTCAGTATGTGGTTCACTGCATAGGACAGAGAAGACAGATCACTTTCAAACAAAAGGGGAAATATATATGGTATACACTGCCGGAATCTAGGATCTTCAGAGTATAATCTTGTTGAGCGATATTCTGAAGCTGGAATACGTACAGGTCGGTCATCATATCGTCCACCTTCTCCAGTAGGAAACAGCTGTGGAAAACAACGAGCTTCTAAGCTTTTCTCCCATACACTCATTGGAGTTCCCTTTGCTTTTTTCATTTGAAATAACTCAATACTGTTTCCTATTAGAGAACAGGCTGGCTCAGCACACATCTATTATTATACACAGTTTTAAAAATTCACAATAACATATAGGAGTCAATGATTAAACTTTGGCACGGCGTCTCCCAAATGAATCAAGTAGGTCAGGAAATGTATTCATTTTTGATTCCTTTATTCTTTTGTTCATGATTTTTTCATAAAAGCACAACACAGAATTCATAGCCGACGCGTTTTACTTGATTCATTTGGGAGACGCCGTGCCAAAGTTTAATCATTGACTCCTATATGTTATTGTGAATTTTTAAAACTGTGTATAATAATAGATGTGTGCTGAGCCAGCCTGTTCTCGGTTTCTTTGGGTTTCCCAATTAGTGGGGACGTAGGAAGGTCACGTTCCCGGCTCTTTGCACCATATTTTTGTTTCGATAACTTCACACTAGACTGACTGGTGCAGGTCTTTAGTGCCTTGACCTCCTGATTTCTGCACTGTTTCCTATTACTTCTTTTGAATGTAGAGGATGTATTGTGTAATGTTCATAAATCTCTTCACTCCTTGACTTCTCCACTTTCTCTATTTCACCACTTGAAATTTCAGATTCATCTTCCAAACTTATTACCTGTTGTTCCACATTTACACTTTTATAATAAATATTATTCTCCACAAGATATAACGTAGCCTTTTGAAGTTTTTTAACATCCACAAATTCTTGCCATATTTTCCGACTCTTTGTTGGTACTCCATTTACTAGAATGACTACTGCTTCATTTTCATCTTTGTCTCCACCAACAACTTCAATATTTTTCTTAAAATCCAAAGGTAAGTACACTACTCTTCCTTTCAGCCCTCTTTGTAAGTCTGTTGGTGGCAGTTTACCTGTTTTAGGCTCCATGCGAATTATTGTTTGAAATGGATGAACAGATTGAATTAGAACTGACTCATATGTATTCAAATCTGCCAGTTACAAATACGTTGATCACTGCCTAACTCAAATTGACCTTCCACTAACAAGTAAGTTGCAAATTCTTTCCATTTATCATTATTCTTCTTTTCAGATTTCAAATACAAATCAACATTCCTAGTTTGAATTTTATAATTAGTACGTCGACAACAAACACAAACATAGTTTGGAATTTCAGAGCACACTATGTTAAACTTTCCAATTTCTTCTTCAAACTGATCAATTATAATCACTTTCCCATCTTCTTCAACATCTGTAATTGTCAAACTTTCAATTTCTATACACTGCTCTTCTGAACCAAAATATCGGAACTGAATATCATCACACTTTTTTTGTACATCTGATAAAGAACTGTGTAAAAGAGCTGTATTTAGTTCCTCTAAACATAATGCAGGACTTTTTACATAGTACAGTTTCCTTACAAACTTCCGCATTTCTGAATGGTGTACTGCTACCATCCTTAACCCCTTCCCTGCTCATGACGAGCTCAGCTCGTCATGCTGCGCGGTCGGGCTGTGCGCATGACGAGCTGAGCTCGTCACGACCACGCCCGCGATCGGAATGTCCAGCACCTGGGCGGAATTCCGATTGCAGCGAAGGCGTTAAGTGATGAAAAACACTTTTACACACTTTTCTTGAAAAACAAGCCAGAGAATGACCATGTTTCTCAGTATATTTTCTTACATTACAAGGATCTAGTGTTTGTAACAACCTAATCTTCTGTTTTACACTTTTCTGTGTATATTCTCGCAACAAATTTCGCATTATATCAATAGATTCCTGTTGAATACTACAAATACTGCTACAACCCCACTTATACACAGGAGCTTGTGTGCGTTTCCCTTGCACTTCTTCAGCTATTAACTGTTCTGCACTAATAGTAACCATTTCCTCTTTTGCAACAGGACAACCATTCTGAACTTCGTAGCAACGACCTCCAGTATCAACTGCAAATGGTAAACTATTTTCTTGGAAGTAACTCTCTTCATTAAAAAAAGGTTCACTATTAGATGTATGTTTCCATTTTCCACTGAAGATTTTACAAAAGTTGCTTCTGTTCACACGTCTTTTTTTACTTTTGTCTTTCAGAATCTTCATTGTTTTATCCAACACTTTCATCCTCTTCAAAATGAAAATGAATATTTTTTGTTTTAACTTAAAAGCAGTATCCACTATGCTTTCAACACGCTGTTTCTGTTTCAATTGCAGCACTTTCTTTTTATATTTCGGCATCCTTTTATTAAATTCTGAATTACTCTATATCGAAAAACTCTTTGACGAATTTCTTGAAATTGTGTTTGTCTATGGGTAACAAATACTCTTTCCTTATCATGTTTTTTTTTCTTGCAATTTGAAGTCGAAGTCTGCTTCTCCTTACTTGAAAGTTTTTTATTTTTCCTTTGTGTGATGTTATTTTCATTAAATGTTCGTAGTACTTTTTTTAGAAATTGTCTAGTGTTCTTACCAGAAGAAACTATTTTTGTAGTACTCTGATTTTTTGTAATGCACATTTTTGAATTTTCTTTAAGTAGATTGCCTTTTTGTTTTTCCTTTTTTTCCAGTTCTTCTAGGCATTTTCAATTTTTAATCCAAACAAAATAATTTTCTGCGAATGAAAAAAAAGTTTAAATTATTTGTTATATCTGTTCAATATGTCAAAATAATCACATACAATTATATAAATTCCAGTGGCGGCTTGCAGAGGAAATGCTGCATGGTGCTGGAGCGGAATAAGGGAACAGTAGGGTGGCAGGTAGTGTCATCCGACATACAGCACGTATTTATTGAATTATTTAGATTCACCTTCCCATTTTATATGTGACTCCACTACCTCCTACTTTTCCCCTCGCCCCGCCCGTCCCATGCACCCCACCATCCCACGCCACTTCCTCTGCAACCCACTACAGATAACTTTGTAGATACTATTTTGTAAAATTGTTATCTGTATACTTAGAGTGATATTCTCAACTAAATGGCACATGTAAACGTAACCCTTATTAGTTTAACACTTCTATCGGCAACTTAGCAACCATAACACTGCACCATATTAGCAAAAATATGGTACAGGCTTACATTTCATTGTGGATGTACATAAATAAGTACAGATCAACTGTCATCGCCGAATTAACAGCACTTTATCGCAGCCAAACTCGTGATAAATGTACCCTCCCATTCACAAGCCCATGTTAACAACCCACAGCACCAGTATACCCGCGATAGCAGCCTCAAAAAACATCGCCACATACGACCCTCGCAAATATCGCTAATGAGATGCAGAGTAGGCATTCCCGTGACAAAAGCAGAGACAACAGCACACCTCAACATTCACAACAACCAGCCACATCCGCGATAAAAACAGAAAACCGGCGATAAGGCGCGTTAGCACCAGGAAATTTACACCTGCTCTGACCTGGTGTAAAGTTGGACGGCAGCCAGCACCACAAAAGGGAGCACAGCCCAGGGCCACATCCGAAGGGCAACAGATGCCATGGAGCAACTCTTCATGCGGCCCGGACACCCAAAAGGGCCACAACACCCACCGCCAACACCCCAGGACCCCATCCCACACCGGAACACCCCCCCCCTGGCACCACCCCAACACCGGACTAAGAAATTGCACACCAACACCACCAACCCCAAAACAAACATCTTGCCTGATGTCGCACAAGCAGCAAAATAAACATACATGCGTGACCAGAAAATGGAGAATCAGTCATACAGCAATGCAACCACCAACACAAAACACCACACAAACAAAAGCAAAAACAACCCCTAGAACGAGTCCTAGCTGCTCCCACTGGACAATCCATAGCACACAGCCCGGTAGACCAAATCCAAGACAAGATGGTGTGCCATGCGCGCAACAAACGAAACAGAGGGAGAGAGCGAGGGAGAGAGACGGAGTGAGATAGCACAAGCAGCGCAAGGACGCACGGGCACCTGGCTCCACATGCCAACATATGTGTGTGCATCGCCACCCGTACACCATGAGCCCGAGGCAGTGTCCCAATCTCAGCGCCAAAGCCACATCACATTCCCAAAACAAAAGTAGTAGTGAGACAAACATCAGGGATGAAAGCACCATTGTTCCAATGCAGAAGCCGGGAGGACACCTGCACCTCTGACCTTGGTCCCGAACGCGCCTGGAACACCCTGATAGAGATACAATGGCAGATGGGGACGACTCCCACACCACGCATTCCGCAAATAAACCATCCGACTTATCCACAGCCCACACATAGTAGCCCCTGCCTGTGGTACCCCGCATGGGAAGGCCTTGACACCCACGAAAACAGCAACCCATGTCCCACAACGTTGCACACACTTTCAAATTATTGCTCAGAGCTGTGGCATATCCTCCACACAACAGCCGCAGTCCAGAAGAGTGCCTGTTCACGAGACGCACCAACGCAATGGCAGGGCATACCGGGCACATGCACAACACCCGTCACGTGGAACAGTACCGTGCACGTATGCTGCATTTACTGGGCGCACTGCCACTGGCAGTGCTGCGGATCAGTTACAGGCTCAGCTTCGCATTGCCCACGTCACCTGCGTCCAGCCCTGGTTCCACTGCCGAACATGCACATTTGAGTGTCCCATGGATCTCTGCCTATCCAACACAACTGTTGATGAATTGGACTATGACTTGTGTTTGCGCCCCCTGTTGGATCATGAACAGGAGTGTAACCAAGACAGCAGTGCATGGGATGCCTTGACATACTGCGTATGTATTGGTAGCTGTGCATGGGAGATGGCACAATTTCTCGTCTGCAGTGACCACATCGAGGCGCTTCCCTATTGGGCTGTGTTGCGGATCGGTGACACAGCGTGGGCTGGGCACACCTGCCTGGACCACCTAATGGATTGGCTCACCCTGGTGTTCCTTGAACACGACAACGACGTACTATTGGAACACATTGCACATGAAGCTGCACGGGCATTCATGGACGAGTAACTACGTACCTGCAGCCACATCCTATTGCCACCCACAGCACATGGCCCAACAACTTGTTGCACAGTGGGGATTGCTCACATATCCCACCAAAACAGAGCACACGTCTCCCGTCGGTCGGGCTCTGGATGCATGTGTGTGGAATAACGCGTATCCACACACACCTGTCCAAGGCGACGCAGGTCCATGGTCCGAGCAACACAGCATCGTTTCGCAACGTTGCCAATTGGGACACACTGCTGGGTGAGAGCACACACATGGCGATGTAGCACAACATACGAACCTGTCGGACCCTCACACCTGATCACTGTCGGCAGAGCAGACAATTGCCGCACCCCGGAGGCAGAGCACCATGCAGACCCCACATACAGTCAGTCGTGCCCCCTCACACGGGGCACTGTGCAGATGCCAAACAACACATGACTCGTCCAGCAAGGCAAGGTGGGCTGTGAGCGTTGCCATATGTGATCAATATTGTCCATTTGAGCCCCAACATCATCTGCCCCTCGACATGTACCCATGCTGCGTGTAAGTGTCTTAAGCATGTCCGTGCCTGTTGCGGCCGTTGCCTCATCCGTACTGACACGCACATGCCAATAAAGCCTATGCCACTCCACTGGTGTCTAACTGTGAGGTGTGTTGTAAAGATTGTCCACTCGTGTGCCACAATAAGCCTCGTCCCAACACAGGGAAGAACTGACTGTCGCATGTGCAATGGGGGTGTATCCCTTTGGCAAGCTCCGCCTCTGTGAGCCAGACATTGTTTTTGCATATGTGCTGGACGACATCTGATGCAGCCCCATCACCTACGCAGTCTGATGTGTCAGGGGCACACAGCCATGCAGCCATCACCCCGCAATACACACCGGACACAGAACCCGTATGAGGGGAGTTTTGTACCACATTGCCTTCATTGCTGATGTTTTGTGATTGCTATGTGTGTGGGCTGCATTGTGGGGGAATTGCCCCTGCAGCTCTGATTTCGTGTAGCCTTCTCCCCTTGAGACGGGGTGCCTTTGGATTGTGTGCTTTTTGGGGCCTGTTTTGCTTTTGACTTGGGTGATGTGTGCTCGCGGACTTATTTTGTGGCCTGGTGCATTGTTGGTCTGCTGCGTGTATTGTAAGGCATGGGTTGTGGTTGCACGCAGACACGTCGGAGTGTGACTTGCTCCTTTGAGGATGTGATCTGCACTTGGCTCCGTCCATGTCGCTTCGTGGGCCATGTCATTTTCTTTGCGCAGCTGCTATGCTATCCGAAATGCAGTGTTACTTGCATAGTCAGTGTGGGTCACGGATCTGCTGGTTTGCTGGATTCAGCATATGTGCAAGGGTAGGTTTTGATATCGGTGATAGGGGGGGGCACTCTGTCCACATTGTGGATGGGGGCCTGCTTGGCGTTTGGATGTGTGCTGCAGTGTGCCAAGGCATTCAGGGACATGTTCCAGGGTCATTGTGGGTGTACTGTGTGCTGCACAAATCACCGCCGTATCTGATTTACAAAACTACATACTCGTTTAAACATAACAAACTATACTGCTTATTTGTTACCTCTATACCTTACTCCTAAAACCATGTAATCTTTCAAACATATGTTACGTCACTTTTGTACCATTGAAACTGATTACGACCTTTTCTTTACACTACAGATCCCATGAACATGCTAATAAAGGTATAAGTGCTATTTTCATACTAAATAAAGCTCTCTTACTTAATTTTTATAAACACTACTGTTTGGTGCACAAAATGGGGATGACACATGAGGAGAGGAAACGGAGGTGTAATCCCTAAACTTTTATTATACCGATCCTTTAATATACGTATATTGAGGGTTTTAAGTGGGATGAAAAAAAAGGCAGGTGTCTAAAAGGGGTAGCAGTGTTCAGCACCGGTAACACCCAGTACACTTAAAGTCCTGCGTATATTCAGCACAAAGACACACCCTAACAATTTTCATCACTTATAATCACAGTTAGTTAACTAGTGTGAAAAAATCGTATAGAAAATTTACTAAGAACATTTTTAATTGTTTTTTATCTCTCACACATTTATAAAATATCTCTTGTAAAGAAACGCCTCTCTCCACCTTTATTTCGTACGAACGAGCAATAAATAATACCTTTACCAGCATCTAGTCACTAACTACTAACACTGTGCACTGTACCCAATTGTAAAGCAGAAATAGTGTTTAGATTATGTCTTAAAGTATCATCAAATGATTCAAACCATGCATACATACACAAAGCAACGTGCACGTTTACTTTGTCCATTTACTCTCTATGTAATCTGTGCATATTCTGAACGGGTTCGCAGTATATCACCTGTTTTCAGTTATACTCAAATGTACCTTACAGTAAAAAAATGACATCACAACCTATGCATATGTAATATTTCCTACATAATACAGTGCATTTCTATACCATTGAAACTGATTGCAACATTCTTTATATAGTACAAATTCTACCAATATGTCAATAAACCTATAAGTGCTATTTTTATAATACAAAAGCTGTATTAGATTATTTTTATAAACAGTACTGCTGGGGGCACAAAATGGTGGTGCAAGGTAGACAAAGTAAATGAAGGTGTAATTCCAAACTTTTTATGTATCGTCCATTTACTATACGTATATTAACACCTTTAACTGGGATGAAAAAATTGGCGGCTCTCTTAAAGGGGTGGCGGAGCCTACTACTAATAACACCCGAACCACTTAAACGCCTGCGTATATTCAGCAGATGAACACACCGTGAGAATTACTATCACTAATAATCACATTTACTTTACCACTGTGAACAAAATCTACATAAAATATACAAAGAACATTTTCATTTATTTTTTATCTCTCACATATGTAAAAAAAATTACTTCTGAAGAAACGCTCCCTAACAACTTGGATTTCCTAAGAACACCCAAATGCAAAGCCTCGCAGTACCACACCAGCCTTGACTGACATTGAAATCTACATCTCAGTGTAAAAAATGAGACCACAAACTGTGCACATAACATTTCTTATTTTTTTTCCATCTCTGTTAAGTTAATAACACATGAATTTTCTACTGTGACCCCTTCTCCACTATTTCCAGACTGAGCATAATTTCCAAACGTGCGACATTCTGTTTATCTCGCCGGAATAGATATACAAATCGAAATTAACGCTACATCGAATTTCCAAACCCATACAGGGCTATATTCACAAGAATGGCGATAACAATATCGCCGCTTTAGCGGCAGGAAACTGCCGCTAAAGCGGCGATAATGTTATCGCTCATCTTGAGAATATGGCCCACAGTCTTTTACAGATAACAACTTACACTTTTTCTTTGTGAAAACTCCTAAACATATATAAAGTACTTGTTTAACAACTAGTTACACATTATGCATATTTTAGAACCAATAAAACACCAGACTTTACTAACACTATGTTATTTAGAAATAAAAAATACTTTCAAAGTTAAAAATATCGTCTCAAATACTTAACCACTACTACAAAACACATAACACACCTTCTTAATTTCTAATTTACCTTCGTAGTTGGTATGCAGACTTCAAATGTCACAAACGCATGCAATTCTTTTCTTGTCACACAGTACATGTAATGCACCGCTTTCATCAAGAATGGAACCAGTAATGGCACAATTTCCCTGTTGCTCCACACATAAATACATGTAAAGAACAAATCAGAATAGTTCCTTTTTTTTTTCGATTGCAAAACCTCTCTTTATTGGTTATTTTTTAACTTTCCATATAAACAGTTTTTTTAAGGACACATACAGGTGAAAAGTTCAACGTATTGTATCAACACTTTCTAGAACATTCTACAACATGTGCAGGTTAAAAGTTCATCATTTTTTTAAACCAACTGATATTTTTTTTTGCAACATTTTCTCCAACATTTAATGGCACGTGGAGGTCAAAAGTTCACCATTCTTTCAAGTTTGAACTGCACCTTCCAAATACAATTAGCAGGTGTGGTTGAGCTGAGCAAATTTCATCCTATAATATGTACTCCACATATAAACTGCTTTTTTATTAACCAATCACAAAGATGCTTTTCATCAAAACTAATATACACCCTACTTTTTAGGACACAATACATTTCATCTCCCAATCGGTTAAGGTTTTGTATGTAAAAAAAAGTAGTTCCCCATGTTTAAACATATCTCTCATTCTACGAATGCAGTGCATGAGCTACAGACATTTATACATATCTTCTAGCCATACCTTCAAAATGTTAGTGTGGATTGTAGGACATAGCTATGTTTTCTGGTGCAAGAGGTATGCAGAACAGAGACGTATTGACTTAGACCTAGGTTTACAAAATGTGCACATTAAATGGTTTGCACAGAGAGGATTGAAGTTGCACCAATTGCTCCCTTTGGTTAAAACCTGTTTGCCTCTCCAACACCCTGATCTCATGATTGTGCACTGTGGTGGTAACGATGTAGGCACATTGACTGGGGTAGGTTTGGAAATGCTTATGGAGGACACCTTTGGACAATTGATGTTACTTTTGCCTCAAACTGTCTTTGTATATTCCAATATATGCCAAAGACAGAAGTGGAAATGGTCAAACCAATTTTGTCATAAGATTGAAAAATCTGCGAAGAATGTCAACAAAGCTGTGTCTGCATACCTCAGAGACCATAGAATGGGGTCGATCTACAACAACAACATACGTTTTGATATGGCTGATATCTACAGAAGTGATGGAGTACACTTCACAGATGAGGGAAACCGAGTTTTCCTGATTAACCTGAAGCTGTGCATTCGCACTTACATGTAGCTCCAACTAATAAACACAAAGGCTCTTTTTAGAGCCGCCTTATATTCTGAATTTCTGCTCGCAGAGTGTCAGCTGCGGTTCGGCTAGCAGAGGGACACCTGCGGGCCGTTGGGCAGGCTCGCAGAGGAAGAGCTGCGGCCCGTGGGCTCAGCTCGCAGAGGGAGACCTACGAGCTGTTGGCTCGCAAAAGCACAGCACTGTACTGGCTCGCAGAGGGAGAGCTGTGGTCTGACTTGCAGAGGGAGACCAACGGGCCAACAGGCCTGCTAGCAGACACACAGCTATCAGTTAATGGGCTGGCTCGCAGAGATACAGCTGCAAGCCCTCCGAGCTGCAACCCGACGGGCTAACTGGCAGAGGGAGAGTAACGGGCCTACGGGCCTGCTAGCACAGACACAGCTACGAGCTAATGAGGTGGCTCAGAGAGGTAGAGCTGCGGGCACCACGACTCGCAGACACAGAGCTGCGAGCCGACGGACTGGCTTCTAAAGGCATAGCCGCGAGCTGGTGATGGGGGGAGAGGGACCGTGAAAGGGGTATCTCGCACAGACAGAGCTGCGGTATATTTTTAGTGTTGCCTCGCAGAGGTAGAACTACGGACCTACGACTCGCAGACACAGAGCTGCGACCCGACGGACTGGCTTCTAAAGGCAGAGCCGCGAGCTGATGATGTGGGGAGAGGCAGCATAAAATGAGCTAACGAAGTGGCTCACAGAGGTAAAGCTGCGGGCCCGCCGGCTTGCAGACACAGAGCTGCGAGCCGACGGACTGGCTTCTAAAGGCATAGCCGCGAGCTGATGATGTCGGGGGGAGGGAGCGTAAAAGGAGTATCTCGCACATACAGACCTGCGGGATATTTTCAGTATTGCCTCACAGAGATAGAATTATGGATCCGATGCCTTTTAGAGGGAGAGATGCGAGCTGATGGACTGAGTCACAAAATGGCTGACAGCTCGCAGTCGCAGAGCTGTGAGCCGACGGACTGGCTTCTAAAGGCATAGCCGCGAGCTGGTGATGTGGGGAGAGGGACCGTGAAAGGGGTAACTTCGCCATATTCATATTGCACACCCACCACATTTCCCACAAAGCACAGTCTCATTCGAGCTTCCCATTGGTGGGTGTGCAAAATGAAAATGGCGAAGTGGGTTCAGCGTTTGCACACACTGTCTCCGTTCAAGCCTCTGAAGAGAAGCATATGGAGCTTCGAAACGCGTCAGGCATTTCCATTACGGAGCAGCTTCTACAAGCGGATCCTCGTCCCTGCCTATCATAAACAAAGCTGGTGATCGAGTGCTACTCACCAGGTGGACAACTTTTGGAGCAGAATGTAATACGCGGCCGTCCTGCCGCGGAGTGTGCACCACCCCGTAATGTTATAGGGGCCACCCGACATGGTAACTATCATGTCGGCTATGTGGGCCAGCAGCCGCAAACAGGATTGAGGACGAGTCCACTTGCAGGGTCCATAGAGGACAAGATTTGTGTGCTATCCGGACCACATTTCCCACAATGCACAGTCTCATTCGAGCTTCCCATTGGTGGGTGTGCAATATGAAAATGGCGAAGTGGGTTCAGCGTTTGCACACACTGTCTCCGTTCAAGCCTCTGAAGAGAAGCATATGGAGCTTCGAAACGCGTCAGGCATTTCCATTATGGAGCAGCTTCTACAAGCGGATCCTCCCTGCCTATCATAAACAAAGCTGTTGATCGAGTGCTACTCAGCAGGTGGACAACCTTTGGAGCAGAATATATATATATATATATATATATATATATATATATATATATATATGTATATATATATATATATATATATATATATTATCTACTGGCGGTCGCCAGTAGATAGTTATAGTTAGGACCTATTTTCCATAGGAAATCCGCGACATTCTATTTGAAATAACTCTTGCGTCGGTTGACGAATCTTCGCGAAATTTTCAAACTTTATGGCCCGCTCCGGTCCGCTCCTACCCTGAAAGTCTCAGGGTGATTCATTAAGCGGGGGCCGAGAAAAAGGGGGTCCCAAAACGTGTTTTCCCCATTCATTTTCCCATAGGAAACTTTAGACACGGCTACAGCCCGAACTGCTGAACGGAATTACACCAAATTTGGCAAAGAGGTAGTTCTTGGTTCAGAAAGAACCCTTTTGTTAAATGGTGTAAATCCGTTCAGTAGTTGCGGAGAAATTAAAAAATAAGAGTCAAAAAATCAATTTCCCATAGGAAACTTTATGCAAGGCTACAGCCCGAACTGCTGAACGGAATTACACCAAATTTGGCAAAGAGGTAGTTCTTGGTTCAAAAAGAACCCTTTTGTTAAATGGTGTAAATCCGTTCAGTAGTTGCTGAGAAAATCAAAAGTAAAAACACATATATATCTGGGCGGAGCCTAACCACACATGTCATCGTGAGATCTGATTGGCTGTCAGCACTTCATCCTGGAATTGCTGGCAGCCATCTTGGGACCAATATACATGATAGTACCCCATTGAAATGCATTGTAGTGAATCGAAGATTTTGAGGGTTACCAAAAGGAGAACTATAAAGGGTGATAACAGACTTTAGTTACATTAGAATTCATTTGTTGATGGTACCATACTAATTTCAGGAAATGTGGTGTGTTCTAAGGTGATTTTACCCTGTGAAAAACCTTCTGCTGGGATATCATGAATCATGTTTGAGAGAAAACTATTTTCACATGCTTGTCCCATACAGTTTTGGAAGGTGCTCCAGAAGCTAAAATGAGAGCATATTTTCTGTAAATTCACATTATCTTTCTCAGTCATGTGAGAATGAAGTCTGACATTCTCAGTAAAACATGTACATCCAACAAGGGCAGAGACTGTCAGTTGATTCCTTTGTGTTCTACTGCAGCTTCCCAGAGTGTTCTAAAGAACAACTAGAGTGCTAACAGCCTTACTTATGACAAAATTATGGCACACCTGAAGCCATCTTGATTGGAATAAACTGGTAACACTTAAAACATTTAATTTAAAAAGGAACAAAATGATGGGGTTCATCTTGTCATAGAAATTATGGTTAGTGCTCTGGAAAGAAAAATTAGGACATGTTTCAAGTGTGATCTCAAATATCTTCCTGTTATATTTCAACAGGAGCAGCCTGTCAGTTGATGCCTTTGTGTTCTACTGCAGCTTCCCAGAGTGTTCTAAAGAACAACTAGAGCGCTAACAGTCTTACTTATGACAAAAGTATGGCACACCTGAAGCCATCTTGATTGGAATAAACTGGTAACACTTAAAACATTTAATTTAAAAAGGAACAAAATGATGGGGTTCATTTTGTCATAGAAATTATGGTTAGTGATGTAGAAAGAAAAATTAGGACATGTTTCAAGTGTGATCTCAAATATCTTCCTGTTATATTTCAACAGGAGCAGCCTGTCAGTTGATGCCTTTGTGTTCTACTGCAGCTTCCCAGAGTGTTCTAAAGAACAACTAGAGTGCTAACAGCCTTACTTATGACAAAAGTATGGCACACCTGAAGCCATCTTGATTGGAATAAACTGGTAACACTTAAAACATTTAATTTAAAAAGGAACAAAATGAGGGGGTTCATTTTGCCATATAAATTATGGTTAGTGCTGCAAAAAGAAAATTTAGTACATGTTTTAAGTGAGATATCAAATCCTCTTCTATTTCATTAGAAAATTCTGACATGCAGACTGAAACAATCACTTTCAATACCAGCAGTAGACTTCCAGTTAACTCCTTGGTGAGCAGTAGCTTTACTACAGTGATCTAATGAACAACTAGAGTAATAACATTCTGAATTTATGGCAAATGTGTGTCACATCTGAATGCCTTCTTGATGGAATCAAAGTAAAAAACTGAAAGCATTTCCTACTGAGGAGACTGCAGTAAATGAGGAAATTAGGAAACTTCATAACAAAGAAGTCTTCCAAGATGGCCACCAGTGAAAAAAGAGCCCAAATGTAGCACAAATATTACCCAGATGTAGCCCACATATAGCCCAATGACAAAAGTGTGCAAAACACTTTTTATTTTTAGTTTTTGCAGTTTTATGTAGTGCAGACTGGTCAGGTATTGGAGCGTTGCATCTTAAAACATGACCCCTACACTACACAAGCACCACTGCACTATCCTAAACCCTAAAACACTACCCCCAGCATGACCCTCTACACTACACAAACACCACTGCACTACCCTAAACCCTAAAACACTACCCCAACACCACTGCACTAACCTAAATCCTAAAACACTACCCCCAGCACGACCCCCTACACTACCCAAACACCACTGCACTAAAACATGACCCCCTATACTACACAAACACCACTGCACTACCCTAAACCCTAAAACACTACCCCAACACCACTGCACTACCCTAAACCCTAAAACACTACCCCCAGCACGACCCCCTACACTACACAAGCACCACTGCACTACCCTAAACCCTAAAACACTACCCCCAGCACGACTCCCTACACTACACAAACACCACTGCACTACCTTAAACCCTAAAACACTACCCCCAGCACGACCCCCTACACTACCCAAACACCACTGCACTAACCTAAATCCTAAAACACTACCCCCAGCATGACCCCCTACACTACCCAAACACCACTGCACTGCCCTAAAACATGACCCCCTACACTACACAAACACCACTGTACTACCCTAAACCCTAAAACACTACCCCCAGCACGACCCCCTACACTACACAAGCACCACTGCACTACCCTAAACCCTAAAACACTACCCCCAGCACGACCCCCTACACTGCCCAAACACCACTGCACTGCCCTAAACCCTGAAACACCAGCCCCTGCACGACCCCCTACACTGCCCGAACACCACTGCACTGCCCTAAACCCTGAAACACATACCCTAGCACGACCCCCTACACTGCCCGAACACCACTGCACTGCCCTAAACCCTGAAACACCACCCCTTCACGACCCCCTACACTGCCCAAACACCACTGCACTGCCCTAAACCCTGAAACACCACCCCCAGCATGACCCCTACACTGCCCGAACACCACTACACTGCCCTAAACCCTGAAACCCTACCCTCAGCAAGACCTCCTACACTGCCCGAACACCACTGCACTGCCCTAAACCCTGAAACATCACCCCCAGCAAGACCCCTACACTGCCCGAACACCACTGCCCTAAACCCTGAAACACCACCCCCAGCACGACCCCCTACACTGCCCGAACACCACTGCACTGCCCTAAACCCTGAAACACCACCCCCAGCACGACCCCCTACACTGCCCGAACACCACTGCACTGCCCTAAACCCTGATACACAACCCCCTGCATGACCCCCTACACTGCCCGAACACTATGCACTGCCCTAAACCCTGAAACACCATCCCCAGCACGACCCCTACACTGCACGAACACCACTGCACTGCCCTAAACCCTGAAACATCACCCCCAGCAAGACCCCTACACTGCCCGAACACCACTGCCCTAAACCCTGAAACACCACCCCCAGCACGACCCCCTACACTGCCCGAACACCACTGCACTGCCCTAAACCCTGAAACACCACCCCCAGCACGACCCCCTACACTGCCCGAACACCACTGCACTGCCCTAAACCCTGATACACCACCCCCTGCACGACCCCCTACACTGCCCGAACACTATGCACTGCCCTAAACCCTGAAACACCATCCCCAGCACGACTCCCTACACTGCACGAACACCACTGCACTGCCCTAAACCCTGAAACACCACCCCCTGCACGATCCCCTACACTGCCCGAACACTACTGCACTGCCCTAAACCCTGAAACACCACCCCCAGCACGACCCCCTACTCTGCACGAACACCACTGCACTGCCCTAAACCCCGAAACACTACCCCCAGCAAGACCCCCTACACTGCCCGAACACCACTGCCCTAAACCCTGAAACACCACCCCCAGCAAGACCCCCTACACTGCCCGTACACCACTGCACTGCCCTAAACCCTAAAACACTACCCCAGCACGACCCCCTACACTACCCAAACACCACTGCACTACCCTAAACCCTAAAACACTCCCCCTAGCACGACCCCCTACACTGCCCAAACACCACTGCACTGCCCTAAACCCTGAAACACCACCCCCTGCATGACCCCCTACACTGCCCGAACACCACTGCACTTCCCTAAACCCTGAAACACCACCCCCTGCAGCACCCCCTACACTGCCCGAAAACCACTGCACTGCCCTAAACCCTGAAACACCACCCCCTGCACCGCCCCCTACACTGCCCGAACACCACTGCACTGCCCTAAACACTGAAACACCACCCCCAGCACGACCCCTTTACTGCTCGAACACCACTGCACTGCCCCAAACCCTGAAACACCACCCCCAGCACAACCCCCTACACTGCCCGAACACCACTGCCCTAAACCCTGAAACACCACCCCCTGCACGACCCCCTACACTGCCCGAACACCACTGCACTGCCCTAAACCCTGAAACACCACCCCCTACAATGCCCGAACACCACTGCACTGCCCTTAACCCTGAAACACCACCCCCAGCACGACCCCCTACACTGCCCGAACACCACTGCACTGCCCTAAACCCTAAAACACCACCCCCAGCATTACCCCCTACACTGCCCAAACACCACTGCACTGCCCTAAACCCTAGAACACTACCCCCAGCACGACCCCCTACACTACCCGAACACCACTGCACTACCCTAAACCCTAAAATACTACCCCCAGCACAACCCCTACACTACCCGAACACGAATGCACTGCCCTAAACCCTCAAACACTCCCCCAGCACGACCCCTACACTACCGAACACCACTGCACTGCCCTAAACCCTAAAACACTCCCCCAGCATGACCCCCTACACTACCCGAACACCACTGCACTGCCCTAAAACACTCCCCCAGCACGACCCCCTACACTACCCAAACACCACTGCACTGCCCTAAACCCTAAAACACTACCCCCGCATGACCCCCTACACTACCCAAACACCAATGCACTACCCTAACCACTAAAACACTACCCCCGCATGACCCCCTACACTACCCTAAACCCTAAAACACTACCCCCACACGACTCCCTACACTACCCAAAGACCACTGCACTACCCTAAACCCTAAAACACGACCTCCTACACTACACAAACACCACTGCACTACCCTAAACCCTAAAACACTACCCCTACACTACACAAACACCACTGCACTACCCTAAACCCTAAAAACTACCCCCAGCACAAACCACTACACTACCCAAATACCACTGCACTACCCTAAACCCTAAAAACTACCCCCAGCAGTACCCCTACACTACCCAAACACCACTGCACTACCCTAAACCCTAAAACACTACCCCCAGCAGTACCCCCTACACTACCCAAACACCACTGCACTACCCTAAATCACTACCCCCAGCACGACCCCCTACACTACCCAAACACCACTGCACTACCCTAAACCCTAAAACACTACCCCAGCATGACCCCCTACACTACCCAAACACCACTGCACTACCCTAAACCCTAAAACACTCCCCCCAGCACGACTCCCTACACTACCCAAACACCACTGCACTACCATAAACCCTAAATCTACCCCCAGCATGACCCCCTACACTATACAAACACCACTGCACTACCCTAAACCCTAAAACACTACCCCCAGCACGACCCTCTTCACTACCTAAACACAACTGCACAATTTGTTACAGGCGTTGCAACGCAGGCCTGTGGTGCTTACTGGAAGTACCTAGTGGGCTAGTTGGGCCCCAGGGACCCTCAGGATTCAAGGTGACCTAATCCCCCAACTTAAAATGCACCACGGGGCGCATTTGCACAGTGGTGAAGGGAGGGGCGGGCCTCAGGTGACATGTGCGCAAACACGCCCTGTGGTGCGTTTTAAGTTGGGGAATTAATTCCCTTTGAATCCTGAGGGACCCTGGGGGCCAACTAGCCCACCAGGTACCTTCAGTAAGCACAACAGAGTTGCGTTGCAGAGAGGTGAAAAAAGGTGCGTGGCCTCGGAACGCCTCTCTGCAACTCAGCTCTGTGGTCCTAACTGTAGGTACCTGGGGGCTAGTTGGGCCCCAGGGACCCTCAGAATTCAAGGGGACTTAATCCCGCAACTTAAAACGCGCCACGGGGTGCGTTTGCACACATGTCACCTCAGGCCCCCCTCCCTTCACCACTGTGCAAACGCGCCCTGTAGCGCTTTTAAGAGGTAGTTTTAATCCCCCTGCCCTATTATGTACTAGGGACTTGCAGAGGAGGTCATGCTAATCACAGGGGTACCCCAATGCATAGTGTTCCCTAGTGTATGTAGGTGTTTTCACTGTATTCTAAGTGTCTTTTAGCATAGCACTGGCTCTGGTTAGTCAGAGTCAGTTACCACCAGTACCCGTCTGAAAAAGTTGTGGGCACAGAATGATTTTGCAACAAGGCCTCTTTCTGCTCCTCTGTTGGTTCTTTCTGCACATCTTTTGCTTCTTTCTGTGCGTTTTTTCTTCTTTCTTCACATGTCCTACCTCTGTAGGCATAGTTAGAAACTAGCATTTAAAAAAACCTTTGAAATTCACTTAAAAATCATAGGTTTCAGGCACGTTATAGTTAGAAATTAGCATTTAAAAAACCTTGAAATTCACTGAAAAAACCATAGGTTTCAGACACGTTATAGTTAGAAATTAGCATTTAAAAAACCTTTGAAATTCACTGAAAAAACCATAGGTTTTAGGGACAGTTATAGTTAGTTGGACAGTGATGTCACTGACCATGTCATGAGTGATGTAATATGTGACGTCATCAGCAGTGCATTGTGGGGCGCGAGTTATAGTTAGCTGAACTAACTATAACGGGGGAATTTCTATGGTTTTGTACGAGTGAAATGTCCAACTAACTATAACTGTCCCTAAAACCTATGGTTTTTTCAGTGAATTTCAAAGGTTTTTTAAATGCTAATTTCTAACTATAACGTGTCTGAAACCTATGGTTTTTTCAGTGAATATATATATATATATATATATATATAGTTTTTTATATGCTTGCAGTGACAGCTTTTGTTTATGTTTGAGGCTTACTTTTAATGGTAAAGGCATTTTTGGTTGTTTTAATAACTTTAGAACCATTTTATGAATATACATGAAACTTCTTTTTTATTTAAAAAGAACGAAAGTACATTGAATTTGGGTTCTCATTGTACGTTTTGTGCAGATCAGTCAAGTGAGCTTGCTATGTTTTTATAACACAAGGGTAACCACGGGATCCATCGGGACCTGTGCAACTTAGCAGTATTTTCAAGAAACAACGGTCCCCATTAGATAATAAACAGCAGTGCATAAACAAAATATTTATTCCCAGATCAATGTTTTAATAAAGAAAATGTGGTGCAAACATCGTGCTAAGTGGTCAGGCAAAAGTGATACAAATATACAATCAGCATGTCACAATTTGCGCAATCGTTAAGTAGCCTGTATATTCAATTTAATTATTAAAACAGTTCTGCTTAGTTAGTCGACGGTATTTCAATCCATATACATAAAGAAATCATCATCCAGACTTGAATGTCGGGTCCCCCACATTGCTGCAGATTACTTTCTGCTTCTGATCAGTGGTGTCATTTGGGGCAGACCACACTACTATTTAAGCTGACATTGCTCTCAGGGATTCCAGTGCCAAACTCTATATTCCAATTGACCAGACCAGTTTCTTCTCATTCACATCTTGATGCACCTTCATCCCCTTTACAAAGTTTACTGTTTATTCTTCAATAAGATTTTACTCTACACTGTCTCCGGCAGACTTTGATGCAAGTCCTGATGATGATATATCCGATTACATGAATTTGTTGGATTTGGCCCTCTTTGCAGGGGTCACCCCCAAACCTTTTGCCTTCACTTTTTTTTTGCAGACATTTTATTTTGTTGGCTCTAGGACTGTGAAATATACCACTGTCAACCAGTGCTAAAGTGCTTGTGCTCTCTCCTTTAAACATGTTAAAATTGGCTTACACCTGATGTGCAAATTTAATTTACTTAAATGCCCCTTGTAGAGTGGTATATCCAGGGCCCTTTAAATTTAATGCCACTAGTGGGCTTGTAACACTTACTGTGCCACCCACTTAAATTGCCCTTACAACATGTCCCGGGTATGCCATTGCAGCCTAAATACAGCTTTAAACTTCCAATTCAACTTGGCAATATAAAGGTGTATTTGGATAGGCCATCAACTGGCAAGATGAGGGTGGCGGAGCTGGGCACAGCCCTAATTGCAACTGAATGGTCTTTGCCCTGCCTTTGCACGAAGGACTAGTCGCCCCTGCATTGTTCATTCAGCCAGCTTGGAGCCAAGCAGGGGAAGCAGGAAACTTCATTCACTTCAAGGGGGAATTCTCTAAAAACTTCTTCCACTTCAGAGAAGTCACCAGGTATAAAAATAGGACCCTCACACTCCCTCTTGAGTGCACTCTCTGGACCTGTGGAAGAACTCTCAGAGCACAGACTGTGGCCTGCTGTGTACTCAACAAGACTGCTTTGCTGTACCTAAAAGGACTGTTTAGCAGCCTGGAGCCTGCCTTGAACCTTCAAAGGTCTGCCCTGATGCTTGAGCCCTGTTTCATCACTTGAAGCAAGGACTACTAAAGTGACTCCTACTGCTAGTTGGCTGGCCTCCTGATCAGAGCCTCAGGGACAGTAAAGCCTCCAACCATCTTGAACCTGCACCTAGACCCAGCCTGACAGAGATCTAAACCCCCAAGCGGTGCCCCTCCATTTCCGGACCCCTGGTGTTAGTGCTAAAGGTGCCTAGATAGCCAAAATCCAAAAATTAAAGGCTAACAACTGCTTTGAGAACTGAGAGAAGACAGTGACCAACCTGCTCATCTATTCACTCAAGATGCATCACCAGTTGGCCTGACTTCAATACAGCTACAGCTACGTTCTTCTTCACAGCAGCAAATTCTGTTTAGCGGTCCTTGGCCTAAGTGGTATCAGGTGCTACAGAGTCCTACCTCCTCCCGGTGGAGATTTTCTTCTTTAAAAAAAGAGACTAAGTCCAAACATAGAAATAACTCTTTGCCATTTATGCCTTTACTACGAAATTACGTGGTTAAGGCATGCGTGGTAAAGAATTGCGTGGTTAAGACGCATTCATGGTTTAGGCTGAGTGGTAGAGGCACGTGTGGTTTATCCAGTCGTGCCTCTATCATACAACCTGTCCTGGCAAGTGCACCCACTTGCCAGGCCCAAACCTTTCCATTCCTTACATGTAAGGCACCCCTAAGGTAGGCTCAAGGTACCCCCATGGGCAAGGTTCAGTGTATCAGAAAGGAAGGACATGTACTGGTGTGTGTGACATGTCCTGATAGTGATATACTGTGTATTTCATTTTTCACTGTTCAAAGGCTATCTGTCCCAGAGGCTTATCATTGGGGTTGCACTGTAACATTTTTACATGTGTAACTTGCAATAGAGAAAAGAGATAGAAAAATGGAGATTAGACTTTGTGACCTTTCGTTAAGGTGGTTTTTAAATTAGGTGTTTGAAAATGCAACTTTTAGAAAGTGGGCATTTTCTCACTTTACCATTCTTTGTGCCTCTGCCTTTTTGTGTATTCAGCGTCTGGTATTTGAGTGACAGCAGCTGAGATGTGCATTCACTCTAGATAGTCACTTGGGGGGTTGAAGTGTGCCCTGCCTTGCCTGGGTCATCCATCGCAGGGCTGAACAGACCTGGTCTGCATTTAGAGTGGTGGGAGGAGTTTCGCTTGCACCTTAATAGGCTGTGTATCCTTTTTCACAATGCTGTGTCCGCCCCCTGTGGTCATGCTGCACCAGGGAGGACAGGACTGGTTTGGACTGGGTTTAGAGGACCCTTGTCACAAAGAAAACAATGGCAAAAGGGGGCATAAGTATTTCACCTAAAACCCCATTACTTTAGATTACTTCTAGGAACAAGAGGACCCTGCCAAGAAGAAGAGCAGAAGTACTGTGTGAGGAGCGCTGCCTTTTCTGTGTGAGGGGTGAGTTGGCCTGCAGTTGCTGCTTCTGTCTGTGGTAGAGGAAAAGGACTAACTCTTTTTGCCCTGCTGTGGTATCCTGCTTGGGAAGAATCTCAGAGGGCTTGTGTGTGCTTGCCTCCTGTTGGAAGTCTCAGGGAGATAAAATACTTCACCAAATCCTTCCTGGATCCCAAAGTAAACCTGCTACATCTCAAAGGAGGGCAGAAGAGCTGTGTGAGGAGCGCTGCCCCTGCTGTGTGAGGGTTGGGTTGGCCTGCAGTTGCTGCTCCTGCAGGGGAAGGACTGGACTGTTCTTCCCCTTGATTCTGCAGTGAAAACGTGAGGAGCACTTTGTTTTACAAATGTGTGAGGAGCACTATTTGGAAACCCCTGTGCTTGGTTCCCTCAGCGCATACAGCGCTGCCATGTCCTGGTGGTTTTGAGTGAAGGGAGAGCTTGTGGCAAAGGAAGAGCTCTCCCTCTCCCTGGTGGCTGGTGCATGGTTCCAAGTGGTTTCACAGCTGGGACGCATACGTGGCCCCATGCTGTAGACATTTACGGCACCAAAAGGGGAAGAAGGAAATGCCAGTCAGGAGCCTTCCCCGTATTGCCTAGCAACTTCAACATCACGGAGGGTGAAGCCCAGCCTCGGGGGAGTGCTGCCAGAGGAAAGAGAGTGCCTGACGGCAGAAAGAGAAGCACCGCCTGCACTGCAGAAAGGCTTGCTCTCATGCTGACGGATTGCCGCGGCAACACAGCTTCCATAATTATGCTTGCTGGCCATACCGCAGGAAGTCGAGCAGGTCTGGAGAAGAGCTGGTGCGGCAGGGTGTGCCGCCGTCGTGCTCCAGCCCGAGGAGCCTCCGCGCAATGATGATAGTCATCATTTCTGTTAAGGATACCCTTTTAGGATAGATAAATATAACACACCTAAGTTAATTTTGTCAGTTTCTCTTTCCCCTATCCAATTTTGGTTCCCATGTTATAAATCCTTTTCTCCCCTTATCAAATCACATCAGTTCAAACACTATGTCCCAGCATGCATCAAGCTTACATCTCTGTCCTTGTTCATGTATTCCACACGATACGGGATACTACAAAGAATAATAATATGTCCTGAGTTCCTGTCTTAAATTTAATGCCTGACAGTTTACATTTTAGCTATTTGAATTCCTGTATATTATTGTGAGGGCAGGTCACCTCATATCTTATACACAGCATATTCAGTTACTCAAAAATTACTGGTTCATTTGCAATGGCAGAAGCGTCTCAGACAACACACCTTGGCATTTACATCATTACCGCTACTAATGATTCTTATTACTTTGCCTCATATATTATTTCAGATACTTATAAACGCCGGGGGGGGGGGCTTACTTCAACTGGCTAAGATTTCAACTATAATCTATTTATAGCCAACATACCATTAACAGTTCCACTTATTTCATTGCAGTTAGCCTCCTACATGGATTTTGGCACCATTAAACGCTAGCGGAAGTTACTTAACCCGGCTTGGATTTTCACTGCATGGCTGAGCATGCCTCAAACAGTCAAAACTCAATTCCATAGAGTACTGGGTTGACCACTGCCTCTTCTGTCTTTGGCAAATGTTGGAGAACACCAAGGCAGTATGTGGGAAAAGCAACATTAATTTACCAAAGGTATTCTTCATTAGGATTTCCAGTCCTACCCCAATAATTGTGCCAAGATCATTGCCACCACAGTGCAGAATCATGAAGTCTGGATGTTGGCAATCTGCAGTGCTTTCAACCAAAGGCAGCAATTGATGACACTTTAACCCTCTCTGGCCAACCAAAGTAATGTCTACATTAGGAATACCTCGCTCTCTGTCAATGCCACTCTTTCTAGCACTCTCTCTGGCCCAAAGCACAAAACTATGGCCAACAATCCAGACTCTGACCATTTTGGAGACAAGCAGAAGTAGTACACAGGAAAAAGCTGCAGCAGAATGAGGCAGTTTTGAAAATGAAATTAGCTAAAATGGATGACAGCAAGTAAAATATAAAACAACATATATGACTGGATGGTGGAGATGTGCAGGGAACTAAAATTAGGTAGTGACTTTTATTAAAAAAAAGATACTACCTCTGTGATTGGCTTTTGAAAAATAAACAACGGTTATGTTATTTGGGATATGCTTGGAATTGTTTATAGTCAACCACACCTGCTACAGTTAATGTGAAGCTAGTATCCCGTTTAGAGAAAGTATTGTGAACTTTTCACCTACTAGTAGGGAGAGACTATTGGAAACATGGTTACTATGGAAATGGAGGTAAAGGAGTGTGGGGGAAAGGAGCAAAGGAATCTTTAGTGTGAAACTGAAAAGCTGACTGGTGTACATAAATTGCTCAGCAGAGAGAGAGTATGTCATGTATTTGACAATATTTTACAAAATGAATGATAAATGAAAAACATTACCAGCACATTGTTGGATGCTTTTAAGGGCTTCTTTGTGGATCTGTGGATCTGCTGCAGATTCACTTGTGGGGCCACGCTGAGCACCGCAGAGGTCCCGTGGATCTGCAAAAAACTTGCCAAATTGGACTTTTTTACAGGAAACATGGAAAGGGTTGAAAAATAGTAACCTTTTAGGAGCGGTATAACAAAAATAAAAGATGAAAGGAATTCTGTGATTTGCTAAGTATAGTAGTATGAGTAAGAGCACATGGGGAAGGGTAGCCATTTTAGGTACATTTCTACTGAGAGTGGAGGAGGATTGCCATAGTTTTGACTTGAGATTTGAAGTGGAAAACAGTTGTTAGCAAATATTACACTAAACGTTTGACAATAGCAAAGAGATTTTACAGATATGTTAATTAGGTTGTACTATAAAAAGGTATATTAAAAAAAGTGTGAGTGTATATAAGCTGAAAGAAAATGTGTAGCTTCTAAACACTACAGTAAAAGGCAAAATTGAAGGGAGCTTAGATGAGAACATTATCTAAAAATATACTGAGCAGCAAAGGAGGACCAGGATTTCCTATATGAAAAATATAGTTATTTTATTAAGCCAGTATGAATGAATGAGTTACGAATTAGATGTGGGTGCTTGCTTATAGTATGTAATTTAATAGTATGTAATTTGCACAGAGTCAGGCAGCACTCATACACTAAACTGAAATGACCCTATCTCAACTGCTCTCCTCGAAAGCCTTGGAGATTTGGGACTAACTCAACACATTACTGGACCAACACATGCTGCAGGGCACACCTTGGACCCAATTTTCACGACCTTCGAGGACATCAAAATCACTGCTAGCACGCCTCTCACCTGGACCGACCACGCCATTGTCCACTTCCAAATCAACTTCTCTCCCCAAACCAAACCCGCAACCACTAGCCAGCCAGATGTAACTGGAGCATACTTACAGAATCAAAATGGTCCCACACCCTGTGCACAAAACAGCCCAACTCCACAGGCAACCTGAACTGTGACGTCAACTCAAAAAATGGATCACACACTGCGCTGACTCCCTGGCACCTAGCAAAAACAGCAACCAAAAGAGAACCAGGAAGCAAGCAAGTTGGTACCTAGTTGAACTACGAGCAATGAAACAACAATGCAAACAACTGGAGAGAAGGTGCAGAATACATAGCAAAGAAGCAGACAAAGACACCTTCAAAGTGGCCATGAGTCACTACCACCAGCAGATCAGAGAAATCAAAAAGAAGGTCCTATAGATTGCATGGAAAACAGCACCAACAGATGCAAAGAGATCTTCACAATCGTCAAAGAATTTGGCACATCTGCCTCCACCACTAGGACCATCTTCCCCTTGCAAGACTTATGCATGGACCTAAACCATCTACAACAATTTCTACCCCCAGCGAGATCCCACCAAACTCACTGCCATCCTCCCCATCGAAGAGCTCAGAAACACTCCGATAGCTTGGAACATAGTCAACACAGAAGAGACAGCCAACATCATGGGATCCAGTTTCTCTGAAGCCCTGACAGACCCACCCTTCAACATGGGTTCTTCTCCAATCAATGACGTTCTCATCCACATCCTGAACTCCTCCATCACCACAGCAACATTCCTGGAGACCTGGAAACATACAGCAGTAATCATACTACTCAAGAAACCCTCAGCTGATCCTGCCCTGCAGGCAAACTACCACCTGATCTCCATTCTTCCCTACCCAGCCAAGTTAATGGAGAAAATTTCAACATGTAACTGACCCACCACCTCGACAAACACCAGCTCCTTGACACCACACAATCAGGCTTCAGAGCCTACCACACCACCAAAACATCACACATTGCAGCAACCAACAATATAATGGTGATTTATTTTCCTTTTTTTTTAGCCCTCGTTCATGAAAAGGTTTTATAAGAGGTATGAGCTCAGGTGGAGTGTCAAAGGAGAAGAAATTGTTATTAGTTCAAGGGTTCCAACAATTCTTTCCTAAGCTCCTGAGTGCGAGCCTCAGATAAACCAGGCAAACTGAGGATTTTTGTTGATGTGGGTGTTTCTCCTCATCCCTGCCATGGTTTTCACCTGTTTTATAATCATTGGACGTTATATGAATGTTATCTAGAGAGTGTTCTTAACCCAGTCCTCCCATACCTCCCAAATTCCGGCTCTATTTTTAGATGGGCAGCAACGATCTAGACTATTTACTATATTAACAGACCTAAACCAGTCCTTATATTCTGGTGGCGCAGAGGACACCCATTTTAAAAAAATGTCCCTTCTTGCCAATAATATTAAATCAAACAACAAATGTGTGTGCCTTTTTTTTAGTTTTGTCTGTGACCCGTTGTCTGACAGAACCTCAAAAATCGCCAAAGCAAGGCTTACCTCGATTTCTTTTCCCAAAATTTCAGAGAAAGCCCTACCGACTTCTTGCTGGAAAACATGATCAGAGGGCACTGCCAGAACATATGTACATCATCTGCTTTTTCCATGGCACACTTTAGACAGGCTTTGATTTCACCGCCTCCCAACTTTGATAGTCTTTTCGGGGTCCAATACGCCCTGTGAACTGTAAATAGATGGTTTCTTCTGAGAGGTGGTGCTTTAATTACAGACCATAAAGTGAGCATTGATACTTGCCATAGATGTGTTATATCTGTCCCCGGCAGGTCCCTCCTTCAGATTTCCTCCGACAGCATTGAAGTCACGTCCTCACCCTTTACCATCATCCAATACCATTTGGAAACTTCTTTGTGTTGAGAAAGGGGCCCCTGCAGTTTATCTTCCCACTCTTTGTTTCCTTCGCCATCTTTCCCTAATCTGTGTACCCAACTTGATAATTGACAAAGTTAACATTTAGATAGTGTTTGATTCATGGAAATGGTCAGGGACTCCCAGGAGACTATTTTGTTTTCCTGTATTGGTTGACCCCATGTGTTTATTCCTGCCTCCATTGGTGAAAAAGTCAGTTTACCCTGCAGGAAATTGGGGGTCCCTGGTGAATTACATATCGGTGCAAAAGTACTATAATAGGGTATCCTCACTATTCGTCTGACCAGATACCAAAGCTCACATGCTGCTCTTAGGATCTTTAATTGGACTTTCTTGAAAAGTTTTGGAAGACCAAATTTAAAAAGAAAAAAATAGCCACTGAAGTGCAGGTTTTTTGTCATTGCTTGGAGCCTTGGGGGAAGGCAGCAAAATTGGACAAGATAGATCTTATATTTTTTAGCTGAAAGGCCCAGCAGTGTAAACTGAGGTCGGGCTGTGCAATACCTCCCTCTGCTTTTGACCTTCAAAGTTTCTTCCAGGCGATCCTCACTCCCTTACAGAACCAAATAAAACTTGTAATTTCTCCTTGTAATTTTTTAATAGGTTTTAAAAAGAATGAAAGCAGGAACATGTTAAAAATAAAGGTACATTTTGGCAGAATTTACATTTTCAACAAATTAGATCTACCTAAAATTGAGAGTTGATGACAGCCCCAAGATCTAAACAAAGCTCTAGTCTTGCTAATTTTTTTATCCAGATTGACCTGGGCCATTTTAGAAAGGTCCTGTATTACCTGGATCTCATGATATCTTATTTTTTTTATAAGGAGGTTATTCAATTGTGTGTTGCATGACTTAATCTCTGTCTTTTGCTGATTTATTTGATGGCCAGAAACATCTCCAAAGTCACTTAAAGTTTGTGATAGTGCTGGGAGAGAACCTTCATAATCCTGTGTAAAAACCATCAAGTCATCAGCACATAGTGCCACTTTTTTTCCCACCCATTACACTCGAATAGCAAGATTTCCTGATTTGCCCTTATTTTATTTGCTAGTGGCTCAATATATATATCAAAGAGCAGAGGGGATAAAGGACACACCTGTCTTGTCCCTCTCTCTATCCTAATTGATTTAGTCATATTCCCGTTAACTATTATCATAGCTGTTGGCTTCCTTTATTTTGCACTAACTGCTTTGGCAAAATTCTCACCCAGACCAAACTTATGAATAGTTTGAAGTAAAAAAAGGTCAGCCTACTCTATCAAAGGCCTTTGCAACATCAAATGTGATAACAGATAATTGTAGTCTATTCTCAATAGCCAAGTCTATAGTGCCAATCAGGTCATGTGTTAAGTCGTGCACCTGTCGGCCTTTAATGAAACCCTTCTGGTCTGCCTGAGCCACTACTCCAATTACTCGCTCTAACCTCCTTGCCAAAACTTGCGTATTGATCTTATAGTCGAAGTTTAGTAATAAAATCAGTCTGTAAGTCTCTCAATTCTTGGGGTCTTTTTTTGGTTTCAAGTTTAAACTAATAGCGGCCTCATTCCATGACTACAGAATCAACTGGTCCTCAGAGAATATTCCACCTATGAGATCGGCTAGGACAGGAGTTAGCTCATCAGATACCATTTTATAGAACTCATTAGGTATGCCGTCCAAACCGGCGGTGCTGCCTCTCTTTAACTTCTTGATAACCACCTTTTCTTCCTCCAGACTAATTTTCTGATTAAGAATCTGAATTTGATCGTCTTTAAGCGAGGGCAGGACTATACCATTAAGATATTCCCTTAACTGAGTTTCAGAGACTAAAAGACCTTCTGTATATAACTCTTGGAAAAAGTCAGCAAATGCTAATTCTATATCTGAATTCTGTGTAAAACGCCTCCCAGATTCTTTAGATACTATCTCTCTAATGATATTTTTCATGTATTCAGTTCTTGACTTCCAGGCAAGGAGCTTCCCGCAGCCTTCCCCATGTTCATAATGTGCTAGTTTACTTGCCTCCCATTTTTTTCAGAGTATGCTCTCTAGATAGTCTACTAATTTCTGTCTTGCACATTTAATTTCTTTATCTTTCGTGGCCTGATCCTGGTCATCTTGTTGCAAGGCACTTTCTCTCAAGGACCTTAAGATAGTATCTGCCAGATCTTTTATCTTATGTCTTTCCTTCTTGTGTTTTTTTGCTGCTATGCTGATTGCCCTAACCCTAATATAGGCTTTATATGCGTCCCATATTATATATTTTGAAGCTGAAGTATTATTTAGTTAAAGAAATTCCAATGTGTCCTTTTTCAACTGGAGTATTACTGTTGAGTCTAATAATAAAGTTCTATAAAATGTCCACCTACTATGGGATAACACCTTTTCTAGTTGTAACACTAAATGGACTGCAGAGTGATCAGAAAGATGCTCAGGAACATGTTACACCTTCCTAACTCTTCTGACCAGCCTAGAGTAGACCTACAAAATTGATTCCAGAGGCATGCCCATGCTTTTTATTATGAAAAGTGAAGCTTTGATTTCCTTTAGCCCCTTTAAACTTTTTTCTCTATATATCTATGAAGCCTAAATCTTCCATCCTTCTCTTGATGTATCTTCTCATTTTTGGTGAGTTTGTTGATTTCCCTTTGGAAGATCTGTCTATACTTGGATTCAACAGCACGTTAAAATCGCCTCCAAATATTATTGCACTTTGACCTCCAGAAGCTGGCAAAATAGGTCTTGAAGGGGCACACTGTCATCAGTATTTGGCCCATAATACTCCGCCAAGGCATACCAGGCACTCTGTATTTTTATGTTAGCTATTATCCAGCGTTCCCCAACATCTACCTTACACTTCACTATAGTGTATTTAATAGATTTCTTTATAAACAAGGCCACTCCCTTTGTACAACAAGATTGATTAGTGTATATTGACTCCTCAATCCACTTCTGTTTTTAGCAACATGTCTTTCAACTCATCCTGCATTAAATGAGTCTCTTGTAATACTATAATATCATAGTTGGCCTGTTTCAAGTGTTGTAGGATTCTTCTCCTTCTGCTGGCTACTCTAAGACGTTAACATTCCAATTTAGAACATTGAGTGAGATGTAATTTATCAGTTCAGACATTTAGATATTTTATCTTAAAAATCTACCTTTGTACTTTTCTCATACCTCCACCCCTTGGCTCCAGTTTTCTGTAATTGGGGACTATTACCTTTTTTTCCCCACCTGCTCCCAACCCAGTGAAATTCAAGTCAAACTACCGTCTTAAGTGAACCCAACCCTCCCTGGGGAACCCTCCAGAGGCCAAAATCGGGTATGTTGTTTGTGATACCCATTAGAGCTCTCTACTTCCTCCTGCGTTTATCATTTATGTTTCTGTTGTTCTCTTATCTGCTCAATGAATAATCCTGCCTCTTTAGGGTCTCTGATATTTTGCATCTTATTATTCCACATAATTCTCAGTAGGGCTGGCAGTCTCATTTGGACAGTAGCACCTAATGATGTTAGCTTTGGTATGAATTTCCCCAACTCCCACTGTCTATCTTGTGTAATCCTTGAGATATCAGATCTGACTCAGAACTACGAATACCCTTTAGTGAAACGTCCCCTTTTAGGGCCTCAGACAGCACTCGTTCTTTCAAAATATAGGTTTTAAAATTAATAACAATTTTCCTTGGATTTCTTCTCTTTAAGTTCTTTTAAAAGGGGTCTCGGTGAATTCTCTGCATATCTGCTTCAAGTTTTAAAGAGTCTATAGAAGGGATAAATTCCTGAGGTGGCTTATGATGAAACCCTTGATGTTCTCTCCTTCAAGGCACTCTGGGATAAGGAGTACCCTAACATTATTGCATCCAGCATTGTTCTCCAACAACTCAATTTTGTCAAGCATACCCTTCTCCCCATTTTTTAGAGCTCGGATTTCACCTTGATTGGACTCCGCCTTCTTATTGAGAGCTTCTAATGAAGCTTGCATTGTACAAATTCTATCATTTATGAAGGACATTTTTGCTTCCAGAGTCTCGCAGGCCTCTTGAATCTTTGATTGATTTCTCTCAGATATTGCAAACTTACTTATCATTTCTGTAGTTAAGGTATCCAGTATTTTTGCCAAACCTGGCTTCTTCTCACTGTCCTTATTTATCCTGAGGTCATCCATTGTAACTGAGAGATGGTTGCCCTGAGACTGCGTTTGTTGAGTATTTTCAGCTCTGTCTCGCAGAACCTGGTATATGTTGTTAATCTCAATATCTGCTAGAAGAGCCTCTGCTCCTTGTCTATCAGTCTCCATTATAGTTATGTTTTTTCAACCTGGGAAGGCTTTTTTAGCTCACCAAGTGTGGGGAGGGAAGTTTTATTGAGTTGGACCCTTTGGCCTGCACCTTAAAAAAAGTTCTTCATGAGGGGGTTATTTTAACCTTTTTATTTACTAATGCTAAGGGGTTCTTTTCTTTAAGCATTATTTGGATGAATAAGGGGGTGGAATCAACATTTTTATTCAGTGTGCTCAAATCCCCTGTTTTTCTACTTCCCTACCTACAGTCTGTTCTCTCCCATGTACCTTGTACAGGACCCTGGGTTTGCAAGCAACCTTCAACTAAACCAATATTTTTATTTCTTAAGGCATATCTGTTAGGGACGTTTTCAGTGCTCGACCTATGTGACCCCATCCCCAGCTTACACTGACCTCTGTTTACTCTTTCCACAAGCCACAGTAAGTTTAGGAGATGTGCAGGATTCCTTGTCTCCGGCACGGTTGAATCTCCCTGGGCTCATGTGGTTACCAGGAGCCTCTTCATGATCAAGCCCTCTGCACTGACCGTTGGGAGCAGGACTTAGAGGGTACTGACTTTCAGGCTGGTTTACGGGCTGATCAGGGGGCACCCAGCAGGAGCTGACCCTGCTCGTGTGCCCCAGAAAGAGATCTGTGCAGAGGCCGGCCTGTCGTGGCATAGCCTCAGGGTCGCCTTCAGCCACCGCCTCCCTGCACCGCAGTTCAGCAGTGTACAACACGTACTGTCTGGCATCAGCCAGACCTGGAGCGTGGAAAACAGCGGACCCCCCCACATTGCTGCAATTGGCTGGGCAAGCAAAGGAAGCAATGCTGGACCAACACCAAGAATCTGCCCGGCACCGAAGAAAGGGACCATCAGGAGTAATGCCGGAGAGAAGCTTCAGAGTTTGTGACTGGTAATCTCAACCGGCCGCCATGTTCCCCTCAAGACTGTGCTGGGCAGTGCCCTATATAAGGGTGATTCTTGATTGAGGAGAAACAGCGACCCTCATCCTGATCGACCTCTCTGCAGCCTTCAACACTGTCTCCCACCCAACCCTCATCAGAAGACTTCATAAAGTGGGCATCCAGGGACCTGCCCTAAACTGAATCTGTTCCTTCCTTACAGGAAGAACCCAAAGAGCCTGCCACCGTACAAGTCAGAAGTCAAGAACCTCCTGTGCGGAGTCCCTTAATGATCATCTCTCAGACTGACCCTATTCAACATCTTCATGACCTCACTTGCATTCTTCATCAGAGCAGATGGCATCAATGTTCTTTCATATGCAGAAAACACTTGACTGATACTGTCCCTGTCAGACAAGACAACCTGAATAAGATCCAACTTCCCAAGGCTCAAAACGGACACACCGAAGTAGTGATCTTAGGAAAGATGTCCTCGACATGGTACTCCACCTGGTGCCCAGCAGACTTTGGCCCCACACCAGTCCCCAGCACTCACACCAGGAACCTTGGAATCATCGTTGATGACAAGCTCAACATGTCAGCCCAGATAAATGCACTGACCTTCAGCTGCTTCTACATCATGAGGAAGCTACAAAAAAATCTTCAAAAGGCTCTCAAATACACCAGTAAGACAGTAACACAGGCCCTGATTACCACCTGATTTGACTACGACAACACACTAAACACAGGGAGCACCAAACAACTCCTGAACAGCCTCCAAACCATCCAGAACACAGCAGCAAGACTCGTCCTCTACCTACTTCACCACACCCACATCTCCCCACACCTCAAAGCACTATGTTAGCTCTGCATACACAAGCGCATTCAATTCAAACTACTCATACACACATACAAAGCATTACACAATATAGTCCCTCCTACCTTAGTAGCCACAATCAGTTCCACCATCCCACCAGCACACTTTTCCAATCTGTAGTACTCTTACTAGAACAGGTACCCTGTGTACACAAGAACAGAACTGGAAGGCACGCTTTCTCTCAAATCGCCCCCAAAGCCTGGAGCAACCTTCCACAGCACATCAGAGCCCCCTCATCACTTCTTGGATTCCGCAAAAAGCAGAAGACCTGGCTCTTTGAGTAACCTCCCCCTGGGTGGGCATAGCCTATCGATCTGCAGCTAGATATCCTGTAGGGTGATTAGAGCACTATACAAATAAAATAACATAATATTATATGGAGAGGATGAGCAAAAACCTCCTAAAATGTAATGCAGAAAAGAGGGAATTTATCCTAGACGGAGTCAACAACAACTTCTTAGTCAGCTAGTGGTGGCCAAAGGAACTCTCCCCCACCCCGTCCAACAAACCACTGTAGAAATCTCAGAGTCAAATTTGACTCTGAATTATACTTTCTCCCAAAAATTCTTTCAGTTACTGGCACATGCTTCACTATTCTTGGCTCGCTTAGAAAGTTTCTTGATTTGCTTCCACAAGAATCTCGAAAGTTGGTAGTGCATGCTCTTATTACATCACAAATTGACTTTGCAATCAGCCTTTATCTCGGCCGTCCAAAATACCTGATCAACTTTCTAAAGATTGTGCAGAATGCAGCAGCATGAAAGGTTTTCCAGCTTTCATGCCACACACAAGAGAGCTCACTTAAAACAACTGAACTTGCTCCTTGTGCAAGAACAGATATTTTTCAAAGCCTTGACATACTAAGCTTTCTATCGGTCAGGCCTGAAATATCTCACAACTAGATTTAAACGTCTTGGGCATATTTTCAAGCCCATTGGCCGCCAGTGCATCACCTTTTTTGATACACCTGCAGCGCAGTGTGTCTGCCCATATATTTACAAGGCCACGTAAAGCCACCCTGCATGCCTTTTCATGACCTTGTAAATATGGCCCCCTTTTATTCATTACTCTGCGTGAAAGGGGTGTTCCATGGGTGCTGCTGTGGGTGTTATGATGCAGCATCCATAGAACCTGACGCAGTCCCAGATTTGCAAGGTTTAGTAAACCTGAGGATGCGTCAGATAACTACACCCCCCCCACCATGGGAGGTGTAAGGGAGTCACAACAAGAGAAATACCTTTATTTCTCTGTGTTTTTCCTTTTTCTATGTGTGCTGCACTCTGCAGCACACATAGAAAGAGAAAAACACCTCTTGTGGTTGTTTTTGTGCAGGATGTTGTCCCTTTATGCAAACAAACAATTATCCCTACACGCAGACACCCTTGCACCATGGAGCAAGGTTGCTTGTGTTGGTGCATGGCAGCCCATTGTGCGCCCACACGTGAAAAGAACAGGAAGGCATGGTATCTTGTAGATACTGCAGATTCCTGCCCTTTTCTTTTGATGTACGGCAGAGCAGCAGGAAGGCTTGCTTCACTGCTGTGTGCCAAAATATTGTAAATGAGGCCCTCTGTTACCAACAGATGCCTGAGATCTTCCTATGCAAATCTCCTACATATTCCTAAGTTTAAGAGTGCAAGAACAGGAGGCAGGTCCTTCGCACACCTGGCCTCAAAAGCCTAAAAAACCAAACTCTTCCTGCTCTCTGTTTCTTTGAATCTGAGAATGTGTTCAGAAAGCACCTTAAAACCTGTCTGTTTTTCCAACATCTAAGTACATGAGTTGTATATGACCTTGTATTGGCTGCATTTTTTTTGCTTTAAACTTATTACAAATTGAACTTGCGCTAACATGAACCAAGTTGATGTTTTCCTCCATATTGAATTGATGTGGCAGCATACCACGTGTTCATTGTTATTGTTGTTCCTCGGCTCTAAATAAAGAATTGTAAGCTTTTCATTAAGAGACAGTGAACGGTCCAAGAGACTTCTCACCAAGCTGGTCATAACCAAGACCATCACAACTGTCTCAGACTATCGTTTATACAATGTGTCGATTATAGTGCCTGAATATACTGTGAGAGCAACTGAATTCAATACAATATTACGAGAGAATCTTCAAATGTATTCTGTAGTTAAATGTCTCTTCTTGCATGTTCCTCATTGGTGCATATCCTGAGAACCATGTACCTTCGTAGTAATGCATGAAATCCATTGTCTAAAGTCCTATACGAGGGTGTACTTTTTCCCTGTAACCAGGAACCCCATTTCCCACTTTTATAAGGCAAATCTGTGCTGGATTATCTATTGGACTGTACTGAGTTCTTTGTACTTATGATTTCTAGTCTTACTGCTGTCCATACTGATGACACATTTCATGTGTTTTGCTTAATAATTCTTTATATAAACTCCTTAAAATTATTGACTTGTTTCTGTCATTCTTACTGAGAATGTCACAGTTCCTACTTTTCATTTGATATCACAAGAAATAAGGATGGGCCCACTCGGGGACCACCAAAGTCCGTATAGGGACTACATCATTCCCTCTCCGAGCCGTTGGCAAGTTCTTGGTGAGGTTATGTGAAACTGGCTTGCACACCAACAGATCTGGTAGTAGAGCTGATGGTTCCCATTTGACCCGGTCAGCATTGGACAATCAAATTTGCTATAGAACCGATTATGGCACCTTCATGGCCCAGGCGATTATTCCCTGAAATTCAAATTGACCTAGTCGCAACCCGATCCTGGTTCCAAAACATGAGGTGACTGGAGAAGGACAATGTAAGTAGCAATAGGGATCTGTGCGCATGTGAAGGAAAAATGAGAAGTGAGCTGCGAGGCAGTATTTTTGGGGAATTGTAGTAGCTGTATTGCAGTGGAATGCAGTGGACGGATTTTGAGAATAATTATTCTGTGGCTTTAGCTCTTGGAGTTGTGGGGATTATAGTTAATGCATTTTTGATAATACTCTTTAATTTGTTTAATCCAATAAATGTGTGAGTTGTTATATGTACAGCATAAATTGGAGAGAAGTACCTCAAGTTAGATTATTGAATCATTAAACTTGTCTGCTAAGGTGAAGTGTGCTATGAGGCACTATCAGTCTCACTAAAATAAAGATGTAAACTTTTCTTTTATACAAGTGTATTAATTGCACTCAGTGGTGGTTCAATCTTTGTTTGCAGAAGAGTTAGCATACTGAGTACGGTGACTCCTGTGGGTCAAGGGTCTACCACTGTATGAGAGTAGGTAGTCCTCTTTCTGTTATGGAGATTTGTGTCTAGATAAGCAGACAACTGAAGAACTGCAGTGAGAGGTGGTGTAGGAAGTCCTGCGAGTATCCGGTTGTTGCATCATTTTGGTGCAGCACATGGATTGACTGGCAAACATTATAGCCGTGCCGCAATAGAGTGACCTTTGATAGAGACATGCTAGTGTGTGTTAAAAATGGGGTTTCTGGTTGGCTAGGGTATGGACCTAAGCCAGGCATAACCCACCACTCTAGTCAGGACAAGTAAGTTACACACCAAAGATAAGCGGTGCTCACCCCTGGGTAGCTTGACGTTGAGCAGTCAGGCTTATTATTGGAGGCAATGTGTAAAGCATTGCACAACATACTCACCAGTAACACAAAGAATACACCACAAAAGAGACTCAACACAGAATTATATAAGTATATATATAGCATACTATACATAAACTCAGACCAAAATGACATGAATCATGAAAACTGTGCATACTATGCAAATTCTGAGATAGTACTCGTTACCCTGACTAATATGAGGCGAAAACAACATACATTACAACATCAGGACATGAAATGCAGCAGGTTAGGAAAAGACACATGAATCATCACATTAGGGCAAATAAAGTCACCTTATTGGGAACCATTGGCCATATTATGCATTAGGGCGCACTTTCCATGTTTGCACCTGGCACATCTTAAAACAGGTGTGCGGGGCACAAAGAGAGAAAGTGCACCCTATTGCATAGAATGCGCTGCCCCCAGGGCAGCTGTGAACTCTGCAGCCCTGGGGGCAGCCCATTCAAGTGAAGTATGGAGCGGCTTTGAAGCCGCTGCTCAGTGTTTCACTGTGCAGGCGGCAACCCACCTGCACTTTGAAGGGGGATCAGAAATCCCCTTGCAGGCGGGTGGCCTGCAAGGGGATGTCTGGGGGGTCCATAGGACCCCTTCTACCTCCTGCAGAGGGCTGCTCTTAGGGGGCGCACAGACAGATCAGCAACTTTTAGGTGGCGCACTGTCAGTGCACCTCCTGACAGCTTCTTTGCCTCTGCGCCCGCGTCTGTAATGTGGCAGGGGCACAGAGGCAAAAGCGATTCCCTCATTTGCAAGGGGCTCACCCCCATGCAAATGAGGAAATGCCCCCTGCAGATGGTGCTTTATATTAAATATTGTATTAAAGAAGGGGCTGCACAAGTGTCTGCTGCCCCTTTTGCAATACCAAAGTGTCCTGGGGGCACGCAAAGCGGGTGCAAACACCTGTTGTGCCTCAGGGGCACCCCCTATAATATGGCCCCATATCTATCCATGACCACATAAGATGCAGTGCCCCTACACTCCCATTAAACTTTATGGGGTAAATTGGTACCGAACGTAGGGCTATTCCAGGGAATGTGGTAATGTTCTTAGAGGCAATTCCTCCCACGGCAATCCTTTTCTACTCGGAGGGGGGTCACCGCCGAGGTCTTATCCCGTCATGCCTCCTGAAGATGAGAAGCTGCCCTGAAGAGTGTCCTCCCAGGTAAAGGCGGAAAGATAGCAACTGTAGGACCACTTGGGGGGCCCTGCTGATCCCCACAGTCTTTGCATAGAACTTAGCTGCAGGCGAGTTTGCGGGACAGCAACCGTCCTTGATGGTACCTGTTTAAATATAGAGCTGCGGGGGCTCTCCGACCAGAAGGCGTTGCAGTCCTGGGTCAGTGCAGAAAAAGCTCGGGTCAGCAGGTTCTCGCCATCAGAGTTGGCCAGTGTAGAACCAGGTGGCCGGCCAGCTTCTGAGTTATCAGCACAATCCCAGAGCAGCGATCGGTGTCCCATTGTCTGACGGGACTGCTCAGTGTAATTCAACTGGGAACAGGTCGCCACTGGGCCTCTGAGGAATCTACTCAAGTACAGAGCTTCAATCGATGAGAGTCACATGAAGCGCAGGGCTAAGAACAGCGCACACTACGTACTGCTGCAAAAACAACAGAAGCAATCGAGTAGGTCCTTGCTTTGGCCACGAGGTTACTGGGAAGTGCGTGCTGTTGTCGGAGCATTGGTTTCACAGACCAAGGGAACAAGTCACTGATCGGTACGCAGGGCGGTGGTGCCAGTCACTTTGCCTCAAATCAGTAATGAGATGAGGCTTGAAGAATAAGGAAATTCAAGTGCATTTGTGTGTCACACTCAATTCCCAGCAGAAACAGGTACCACTCCGGACCGCTCTGACACAACGACAAGGGAAACCTCGTAGCACTACACATGCACTGAAGCAGGGAAAGTTGAGAACACATGATGCTTTCTAACCAGAAGCAGCACTGTCCTGGAATTCTTTAGAGATCCTTAACTGAGAAGGGAAGGGGCCAGTCCACCCATCCCTGGAGAGCACTGGGGGCATGAAGAGCAGGCAGGCAGGCAACAGGCCAGCACACTGGTTTCTTCAAGCGAAGTGGCAGTTTCTCTAGCAGCCAAGCAGGCATGCAGGTGAGCACAACAAAGCAAAGTAATCCAAGTGGGGGTCCTCTTGGCACCACAGCAGTCTTCTGGTGCAGTACATAGAGCCAGTAGTGTCTGGTTACTAGTCAACGCAGTGTCTAAAAATATGGGGCCAAAGCCCCTGTCCTTATACCCAAAATTGCCTTTGTTTAAGGGGGCACTTTATAAGAAACCTTAGAAGTGGGCAACGCTCCCTCTCAACCCCAGCCCTGGCTGCATACATCAGTAGGGGGTAAACCAGCCCTTTGTGTAAGGGCAGGACACAGCCTATACAAATGTAAGTGTGCCCAGCCTCCCTCTCTCTCAGCTCAGGAAGACCATCAGTATGAAGATGATTCCAGATGTAACCCTGTCACACCCAACCCTTCCTGTATCCACAAAGTGTAGCTCTCAACGTGGCCCAGATGTGAATTGGACTCAGGCTGCAAAGCACAGAGTCATAAGCACAGAGAAATTCCCACTGTCTAAAAGTGGCCTTTCTAAAATAGTAATAAGAACTCCAACTACACCAGTAAGCAGGATTTATTACTACCATTCTAAACATACCAAACATGGAAATGCCACTCCTTTCAGACCAGGAATTACCGCTTAAACATATATATATATGAGCGAATTCCAAATACTAGCCTATGAGAGGAGCAGGCCTCACAGTAGTGAAAATCAAAATAGGCTATTTGTCACAACCAGGACATGCCACACAATAAAGGCACATGTACTACCTTTTAACTACACAGCATCTTGCTCATAGCTACTGAAGGACTGGGCCCTTAGGGGCCACGCGGGCTACTTACAACTACCTGCTATGCCTTCCCAAGAATGAAGAGTCGGTCAGACAGTAGAGAATACAATCTTACATGTTTATTTGCAATAGACCTGAACCCTAAGATGTCTGCTGAGGGACTGACTCCCCAACAGTCTACAGTGAGTAATCATTCTTCCCCAAGAGCCTCCAGTCCTGCCCACCATGGAAAACTACTGGCCTGAGCCGAACATGAACAAAGGAGGCACAGGGAGATGAGCTACCACCTGCCAGATGGGTACATGTTATCAGAAACCCAAGGCCACTGCGCCGGCTCTCAGCGTCTCCTAACGTGGGAGCAGAACCACACACTTAGATTGGTATGTGAGAGCTGAATTGTCTCCTCATTAGCAGGTCGGGAAACAGCCTTGAACAGGAAGAAAAAAATAATAACGAAACACTGTGTTCTGCTGAGGCAAGCATTACGAGCCATGAGGCCTAACTCAGGCTAAGCAGCCTAATAAGGATTGCGAAAAACAAAATGGAGTCACAATTGCTAACTGAAACCTGCACACTACGGTGATAACTCAGTGGGTTGCATAACGTGAATACAAATGGCATGTATTTAGCCACACATTGCTAACCTAATATAGCGTGAAAAGAGTGCGTTGCAGAGATGGGAATTTGAAACCTAACAGACCTTCCTTTTAGCATGGGTGGCTAAATGCTTTGTTCGCTATCCGGTAGGGTCTTTACAATTCTAAGGAGGAGGAAGAGATTGCATAGTCACTCAAATTAAAAGGGACTGTATCAGAACTATTCAAAAGTTTGTTACTAAGCAGGGAAACTATAAGAGACATATTGACCTTAAAGGTATCCACATCAATGCTCATCGGCCCTTTTATCACCTTCTGAAACATGGTCTTAGCATTTTTATTGCATGGATGTCATTTCCTTAGCAGTTAATGTACTTGCGCAGTAGATGCAACAAACTGGGAAACAGTGCAGACAAGGGCCTTTTTTTGTCGTGTCACAAAGTTTTACATTGTACCTGAGGATAGGTGCAATACGTAGATGGGTCAACAAAAACAGTGGGGAAAAGAGAAAAGAAAAACAGCATTTGCAAACCGTCCCCTCGGATGCTAAGCATGAACTTGTGATCCACAGGCAAAGCAAACATTATGAGGCAGGATCTAGGACTGGCCTATTGTCATGTTCATATTGTAAATGAGGTCATATGTTCTCACCCATCTTAATCTCCCCCCCTGGATACGAAAATGAACTGTCATATTCTTTTGTAGGGCGTAAATCACTAAATGCATTACGTAGGACTGGAGAACGGAATTGAAGGTATGCCAATCTGAGCACTTGTATTATCTCTTTATGTCCTCCGGTGCTCCCCTGTACGAGGAGCCAAAGTAACAAACATGTTCACAAGAGAAACTGGTGCTGTATGAACTTGGGAATCCACAGGATACTTCTCAGTCAGGGAGTAGGATGGTCCTAACACTATTATTAGCACAATAACAACTATGGATGCATCTTGTACTTTCTATTTACTGACCCCGCTCTGAACAGGGAGGTGCAAAAGAGCTATTTTCCTCATGAATTGGGTGACCAAACGGATACATGGTGATTGGGAGAGAAATACAACACAATGGAATTGGTGGCCAGGGAACAAGAGGATGGGCAAAACTCTTCTTTCCAGTGTCTTTTCACAGAGCCATCACTGGTAGGCTCCTATTGTTCATCTAGCGTAGGCGCTATTGAGCACCGGCGGTGGAGCTGTGCGTCTACCTCGGATCCAGCTCCCACGTTGCAGGGCAAGGTATTTCTCTCTCTAGAATCACAGTCCCTTTGCCCCGTTCATTGACTGTCCAAACAATGCACCAAACTCTCTTCCTCTACTCTATCGCTGGTACCTTAGACAGGGTACCCGCACCCTATTCTTCATCCATGAAGTCCATCCCTACTAATCCAACTTTACCTTGGTGCACTGTTCCTCCGTCGGGGGTACATTGTACCTTACACAAAGGGGTCAAAGGAGAAAGGGGGTCAGACTCAAGGGGAACCAAGAGGCAGAGGCTCAAACACAGGTGAGCACACAGACTAGGCTCAATGGGTGGGACTCATGCACAAGTAGACCAACATGCTGGGGCTCCTGGATAGCCCGTCTCTCTGTTCTGTTTTTCGGTGGTACTGCCTCATCCAGCACTTCTTTGCTCTGCAGCTCCGCCTCAATTGTATTCATGGATGTTCCATAACAAGCAGCCAGGCTGTACATCGCGTCCGGGACCCCTCGCTCTTTTTTTGTGACTGCAGGGCGTCCCGGACCTATTAATGGATATAATGTGAACTTGTAGTTAACTGACAAGGGTAAAACTTTATATAACTTCTTTTTCTCTCCCAACACCAAATAATGGGGTAAGCCTTAATTCATTCACTAAGTTCTGAAAGAACAATTCGGACATACTTGGGATCATTGCATCTGTCCATTCCTGTATTAATCATCTGAAGAACCTCAAAAAGAAAATGTGCAATACTGAATTATTGGGGGCATATAGGTACCCTTCCTAGTAATGTGCATCATGTGCACCATACAGTACACGGGCTGAGCAATGTCTCATCTTGACAATGTGCCATACTTTCAGCTTAGACATCTTGACTTCAGTACTCACCCAGCAGGGCCTGCTAATGAAGTATTTGTAATGTCTCTACAACTGTATGTAGTGTTGCGGTATCATAAGCAATAATGGTGGTGCCACCTGGGTATTCAAACGAAAACCACCGACATAGGGCCCGATTCACAGAACTAACTTAAGACAAAATCCTAAACTTACTACCATTTTGGTATTCACAGAAGGCACTTACTCATTTTGGTATTCACAGAAGGCACTTACTTACTAATTTTGAGTAACTTACTAATTTTGTGTAACTTACTCATTTTGGTATTCACAGAAGGCACTTACTCATAAATGAGTAAGTGCCTTCTGTGAATACCAAAATGATTAACTTACTCATTTTGTGTAACTTACTCATTTTGGGTAACTTACACATTTTGGTATTCACAGAAGGCACTTACTCATCAATGAGTAAGTGCCTTCTGTGAATACCAAAATGAGTAACTTACTCATTTTGTGTAACTTACTCATTTTGTGTATCTTACTCATTTTGGTATTCACAGAAGGCACTTACTCATCAATGAGTAAGGGCCTTCTGTGAATACCAAAATGAGTAAGTTACACAAAATGAGTAAGTTACTCAAAATGAGTAAGTAAGTGCCTTCTGTGAATACCAAAATGAGTAAGTGCCTTCTGTGAATACCAAAATGGTAGTAAGTTTAGGATTTTGTCTTAAGTTAGTTCTGTGAATCGGGCCCATATAGTGCCCCTTAAGGATCAGCTTCAGGGAACATCAGTCTAGTCTACCCATCCTTTCATCTCCATCTCAATTCCAGTTCCATCAATTTACAGAAAGGAGGGGCAGTAACATGGCGTACTTCAAGGTGACACACTTTTCTAATCATGACACTTTTTCAGACAGTGTTATTCTATTAACCTATTAGACGTGCACTGGTGAGGTGCTGTGTCTCTGTTTATTCAAAAGCATGTTCACAGCATCCTGTGAAATGACTGGCTAAAGCGAGCCCAACCAATTGTCTTATGGAAATGGCCACCGTCATGACCGTTCCTAGACAGCTCGGACGGGCGCAAAAGACAGAAAGTGCACAACAAGCCATCTTGCGCACTTACAACACAAACCCGCATACAACAATATATGTACCAAGCATAGAAGCCAAAGAAGAAAAACGCAGTTTCAAGTGTTAGGCATTCAGAGGTGTTAGGCATTCAGAATTAAGGGTCATGCACCCCATGCACCACATGTACCTCATTTAATGTGTTAGTTACCCAAGGAGCTGATCTCCTAACCCTCTTCGACAGTAGGTGACCTGGGAAGGAAACCTCCTGTTGACAATACTTACCCCTTTCAAAAACAAACTCCCTGGTCCGTCAAAACTAAAGATAAGAACAATTTGTTGAAAAACGAGTGTCTCTAGTTGGCAGAGGTAGGTACCTTTGTCCAAATAGGGGCCCTTCCCTCCAGTCAGCATAAGGGGAATACACACTTTAGATAACCCCTACTCACCCCCTTAGTAGCTTGGCACAAGCAGACAAGCTCATCCGAAAGGCAATATACAAAGCATTGTACCAACACTCACAATAACACAGTGAAGACACAACAAAAGGACACTGCACCAAATGCACATCCTCTTCCTCTGTCACACTGAAACAAGACAATTAATTAATTCACAAGAAGACAGAAACACACGGAAAAGTTGGACAAAAAAAATATCAAACACAGACTTTAAAAACCATACTTACTTAAAGATGTATTATCAAATTCTGAACTCATTCCTATTCTCTATCTTATCCCTATGAAGGATATACTCGCTAAATGTTACAAAAATTCCCCATTCCGGCCTATCAGCAGGACAGCCCTTCAATAGTGAAAAGGGAAAATGGTATCTTGTCACAACCAGGACACGCCACACACATCAGCACACATCCGCGTTGCACATACACTGCACCCTGCCCAGGGGTGTACCCTGGGCCTACCATAGGTGTGTCCTATGTACAGACTGCACACAGGCACTGCGGTGGCAGGCCTGAGGCATCTTTTCCGGGCCACCCATGCGGGTGGCACAATCAACGCTGCAAGCCTACTAGTAGCTATTTATTTACCAGCCCTGGCACAATCACTGCACTGCACTAGGGATCTACTAGTAAAACCAATATGCCAATCAGAGAGAACCAAGCACAATATCAATTTACACAGAAAGCACTCGCACTGTGACACTGATCTGCAGTGGCAAAATACCCAAAGCATCTAAGCTAGCAAAAACGAAGACCAGTACAGCATCAAAACATAGGGGGTAGAGGCAAGAAGGTCAGGGGAAACCACGCCACGGATGCCATGTCTAACACCATGCAACTGTACCGCCCTGCATCTCTGCTGTGTCTAAAACGATGAGCAAGTAACTACCTTGTATTTTTAAACTTTGTATAGATGCCCTGTCTTTCTGCATGGTCCTAAAAGGCGCAGCTTACCAGCCAATGTTATTCCAAACACAGGCCTATCATATATATATATATATTCTATAAGCAATACTGCCAAAGAATGCTCTTTAGATCAGCGACAAAAAAAAATATTTATCAGCAGAAAAAGCATAATAATAGCCAGAGCAGCAGACAACTGGAGGGCCACATTTTTATTTGTCCTTTGAACTGCACACAGGTCAGTCACAAATTTTGAACACAATCGAAATAGTGGGACTATTACAATGTACCAGCCTTCTCCTCCCCAACACCTTTCTCAACCAAATCCGGAATCATACACAACAAAGTTCGGGATATCTGCAGGAATCCCAGCTCTACATCGCCTGTTGCCCACAAAGTGGGTGGCACATCCGCAAAACTCGGGGGGGAAAAACAAACACCACTCTCTACTTACATTAAGGCCCATCATCAAACATTCACCTGCCTGAGAGCAGTGATAATAGGATGCCAAACCCATCACATGCTCGCCGCAACTAGGCATTAACCGAAATGAAGGTTCACAATAAAAAAGGGACCAATAATCGGGGCAAGAGAGAGCGAACATTAACTAATGTGTCTGACACGCCCACCATTACACGCATAGCACTTTACTATGTTAAATACATAACAGGAAGAAACAGTATAGACCAATTACTTTCCAATATCTACAACCAAGTCGATATTGCAAAAACACAATAAATAAAAAAAAACGAATTCTGCAAATAAACAATCATATTCCTCTTTTAAGACACAAATCCTGTTCACTAAAAGCTAAATAACACCTTCGTTCTCTCATCTTTCCTCTGACCGCAACAACCAGAACAGCCTGAACATCACACCAGGAATAGAAACAGCAGAAAGAAAAAGGACAGCATTTGCAGATTGACATTTCTGAAAACAATGCTACAGCTGTCTCCTGCTGGGCCTCTCTAAACTGTACATACACATTTTAACTCACTTTTCATTCCCTGCAAACAATTTTCCTAAGCAAGCCAAGCTATCAGCTTTCCTTGAAAACTAACCAATATTTACTGTACGTGCACCTCAATCTGATCAGAGAACAGCAATTCAATAACCAACTGAGTCACAAAGAATCTCATGCCACAGGCTCCCGGACATTCTATCCCACAACATTGTGGAAACTCTAGATACACACTTTCACAAAACTCATGAACCAATTCTTTGCTCCTGTGTTGTTCTTAGAATCTGCACCTGATTAACATCCTTTACTGGCACTCTGCCCTAGGAAGGTCTGCGCTGCGCATGGAACTCTCTCCCCAGCGTGAGCCCCCTCCTTGGGAATTCCTCCCTTGTCTCACGGAAGGTCATAGCAAGCCTGCCACACACTGAATTCACAAGCTACGTTTTTCAACTCTGAAAATCCTTTTATTCAGCCTGAAGACACACTGCCTGGAGTAATGCTTGAAACACTTTTTCCAAATTAAATACTCGTTCTATTGTGAGCAAATCCAAATGAACACATCCACTCAAATCAGTCATAAATTAACTTCTGAGCATTGCACTGAATTCCTACATGGCAATTTTCAAAATGCGGTCCGTGTCTGAAGCTGGAAAGCTCTAAATACCAACACACTGCTCCCTTTTTGTAATTCCTGCCTCCCCCCCCTTTCATAGAGAGACCGAACACATTCAACGCTACTGAATTACGAGCGTGTATTTCACCTCTCCTTACTGCACCTTTAAATGAGTGCCTGTTCAGCATAAATATACATTACCTTGAATCGTCCCAACACTGTTTTCAATTTAAATGCGCATCCCTTCCTTACATTTTTCTCATGTTGTTCTCTTCCTATGTCAAAACAAATGTACATTCTTGCTAGTATTTCTGATCAAACCATATTTTTATTTATTTATTGAGGTGCCAGCTAACCTCCTTTTATTGAGCATCTGCAGAGCACAATGGCAACAAGAGACCAAATTAAGCTCATTCCAGACATTTTCAAGAAGGGGCCACACTCATTTTGCCTGGCAAAGGAATTGCAAGTACTTTTCCCAAAGATGGTCCTCAGACCGTGTCAAACAAAAACCCCACACAACACAGCTTGCTGAGGCAAGGCATCCTTACCTCCACACGAAGAGCACAGTCGCTACTCACTCAAACAAGCATTACACAAGCACCACCACCGACGTCGGTCCACAAACCTCATAACACCCAAACACAACAATCAAACCACAAGTCAGCCCGGAGACTGCATCATGTTCTAGAAGACAGTCCAGAGACTGTACCAAGTTCAAAAAGACAGTCCAGAGACTGTACCAAGTTCAAGAAGACAGTCTCTAGCCCCAGACCTTTTCAAGCATTGACCAAATTACCAGTTGGTCTGGCAGATTGTTCGCGAACAGTCCCGGACCTTTTCAAGAGTGGGCTTAATTTCCAGTTGGTCCGGTAGGCTGCTCGCAAACACTCTGTGCCTTTTCAAGTGTCTGCAAACCCACCAAGTTCAAGACAAGACAGTCCGGAGACCATACCAAGACACAGCCCGTCGGCTCGTCTCGTTCAAGCAAGGCAGTCTGAAAACTGCACCAAGACAGCCAGGAGACTGTATCAAGACACAGCCCGTACGCTCGTGCCGTTCAAGAAAGGCACCATTTTTCCAAGAATCAAATCACTCACCTGGTGCACACAGGTCGAGTAAAATTATTCTCCACTGCCGACTCTTCGGACCAAACGGTCAACTCCAAGGTTTCGCCTTCTCAGGAACCCAGCTGGTGACCACTAGACGAGGGAGCGCCCGATCAGCCGGGCGGGGCAGCTGAGAGAACTAAACTCGGTCTTGTGTGGGGTACCCTGATCCGCTCAACCGACCAAACGCACCCCCCGACCCTACAACCCGATTAACGGCAAGTCAGATCACCTTGCGGGGTCCCTGTTCGGGCAAAAACTGAGGGACGGGCCCCTTAGGGGCCACGCGGGCTACTTACAACCACCTGCTATGCCTTCCCAAGAATGAAGAGTCGGTCAGACAGTAGAGAATACAATCTTATATGTTTATTTGCAATACTCTGCAGAGGAGTCCAATCAGACCTGCACCCTAAGATGTCTGCCGAGGGACTGACTCCCCAAAAGTCTACAGTGAGTAATCATTCTTCCCCAAGAGCCTCCAGTCCCGCCCACCATGGAAAACTACCGGCCTGAGCCGTACATGAACAAAGGAGGCACAGGGAGATGAGCTACCACCTGCCAGATGGGTACATGTTATCAGAAACCCAAGTCCACTGCGCCGGATCTCAGCGTCTCCTAACGTCGGAGCAGAACTACACACTTAGATTGGTATATGAGAGCTGAATTGTCTCCTCATTAGCAGGTCGGGAAACAGCCTTGAACAGGAAGAAAAAAATAATAACGAAACACAGTGTTCTGCTGAGGCAAGCATTATGAGCCATGAGGCCTAACTCAGGCACATTCTAAGCAGCCTAATAAGGATTGCGAAAAACAAAATGGAGTCACACTCGCTAACTGAAACCTGCGCACTACGGGGATAACTCAGTGGGTTGCATAACGTGAATACAAATGGCATGTATTTAGCCACACATTGCTAACCTAATATAGCGTGAAAAGAGTGCGTTGCAGGGATGGGAATTTGAAACCTAACACTACCTAGGGTCTACCTTAGGGGTGACCTATATGTAGGAAAAGGGGAGTTTAACGCTTGACACATAGTTTTAAATGCCAAGTATTTGTGGCAGTGACCTGCGCACTCGGGCCCTGTAGTGGCAGGCCTGAGACAGGTTACGTCAGTAGGTGGCACAAGCAGTGCTGCAAGCCCACAAGTAGCATTCAATTTACAGGCCCTGGGTATAGGAGATACCACTGTACACACGACTTACAAGTAAATTAAATAAGCCAAACAGGTGTGAACCAATCATACCATGTTTAAAGGAGAGAGCACATGTACTGTAGCACTGATTAGTAGTGGCAAAGCACCCATAGTCCTAAAATCAACAAAAAGAGGGTCAGAAAAATAGGAAGAAGAAGGCAAAAAGTTTTGGGATAACCCTGCAAAAAGGGCCAGGTCCAACAGTGTGCAAACCATGACCACAATATTACAGGGAGAGTGTGACATTCACCTGCATGGAAAATCCCTTATAGAAAAATGAGAAAGATGTGAATAAAAAAGACAAATTTCCACCCAAATGTCCATCAGCTAGGAAAATGGTGGCAAAAAAAGGGTTACACACGTGCATGTGGCTAAATCAATGGCAAGAAAATACTTCCAAAGATGGAGGATTACAATCCCCACTGAGCGGAACCTTCCATATTCCCAGAATAGAATATTTGAGACGGAGGATGTATAATTTGAAACCTCAGTCCAGACCTACGCAGGAAGAAGATGGATTTTAAAATCACAATAGGGCGTATTGGAGGATAAGTGTGTAGAAAGACGAGAGACAAAAAAGATAGAGGGAAGAAGTAATTGAGACCATTGGAGCTTACCCTTTGATAGAGAGTGAGGAAATAGCAATGGGTAAACCTGGAGAGAAAGGGAAATCTAACAAGCATTGACAATGCCAATTGTTCTCGCTCATGGGAGACCTATTGGCTTTGTCAATAGGGTCGGGGTGGCTAAATGAAAGCAAACTGCACCCGGCTAAATGATAAACTGTGACGGGCGGAAGGTGAAAGCTCCTTTTAAAAGAGCAGAAAGCCATAGGTCATATTCAATTTATCCAGCGGCTGATGTGGGCTGTCCTACTGCCCCATGTTGTATGCTGAAGTGGGCAGAAGAAAAATGTAAATGACACAACAACTGACCAATGTAATGAAGAGGGCTGGCTGAAAGTCCCTGCAAGTAAGTTCAATATATATATATGTATATATAATTTTAATAAAATCAAAAGGGTTTGCTGGCCCCAAACCTAAGTCAATGGGCAAATGGATAGTCTTGGAATCTGAAACTTGGTACAGCCCAATACAAGAGCGATCTTTCTGTGCCAGTCTACAAATTATTTGTGGAGTCTCGGCTGCACAGTGCAAACTGCTCCATACTCTGAACTGTTGAAAAAGGTCCAACGCCAACTAAAGTACTTCATCACATGTTTTGCATCATTTGCTTTGTTTTTTAGAGTTCTTAGTGGTGCACTCTTATCAAGGACACAGTATATTGAGATTGATCACACCATTTAAGTGACAGCTGAAGAGGACTCACCTCATTATGAAATTTTAGCACTGCAATTTAGCATCCGCCAGACTGCTGCCATTTTAGGTCACAAGGTCAACTAAGAAGACAGAATCATCCCCTACTTCAGCTTTTCTCATTGAAGCGAGGCCTGGGGATAAGGGATCAAAGGTCGTGACATTTTTTTTCGCATCTGTCACTAGGTTTCTAGCTCTGCTGTGAGGCCAGCCTTTACTGAGCATGTTCTCTTCGCTCCCGGTTGCCCGGGAAGAGTTGACAATTTAGGATCCTTCACAGAACACGCTGTTTACACAGAATAACCCAATAAAAAGTGAATTTTTTCTGCAGTGATCTGCAGGTCACGAGTTCAATGGAATCCCAACTCATCCTCTCTAGTTCGGTAAGTGCAGTAAAAGGACAGTGCTTTGTGTGTGCTCGCAAATCCTGTTTTTGACCATAAAAACACCTCTTAGCTACAGCACTTCCAAATGGCACAAATGAAAAACGAAGCTCTACGAGCAACGTTATTATTATTATTTTTTTTAAAACAGTTATTAAGTGCTGAATGTATACATGGTACACCTTTGGCAAGACACTTGCCACCAGTGTTACCCTGTAAAACACCGTGAGCCAGTATTATGTTCATGTTATGCGTTTATAGAAGGGGTGAAATGTCAGGAGACATGCAACATGGGTTTTCTCATAGGTAAAACCATTGCTGCAATACCTGTGAATGTACAAAGCTTTGGAAGATCTTGTAAACCTGTCACTTCTAGTGATATCTCATTCTCGAAAATGAAAGCGAGAGAAAGGGAAATAAATAAAATTAGATTCACAGAGAGGTGACAAAGAAAGAGAATGGCAGCAAGAAGGGATTAAGAGACAAAAAAAATTAAAAGAAGCGGCACGGTCAAATATACGTTTCTAGGCTGAAGGCAGCAATGTAAAAAATATATATATATTCAAATTAAAAGAAGCAGCACGGCCAAATGCAACATTTCTGTCAGAGGGTGGAAGAAGCACGGCACGAAAGTGAAAGCGACCGCGAGACAGGCAAGGCAAATGTGAACAAGCGCGGCCACGCTAATTACAAACAGATGACCCCTGCGCGCCGCTGCTCGCTCCCGCAAGGTGGATGCCGTGGCATGCACAAGTTTCTGAAAAGTGCAGACCGATTCCAAAAGGTCATCTCCTAGAGCAGCACATGCGCGCTGCACTAGGCTCGACCTAAAAAGGACAAAAAAAAAGATACGTGGGATGGGGAGCAGAGACAGAGGGAAGGCCACACAGAGAGCAACACAACAAAAACAGATATCATCAGATCACACACATAGCAATACAACAAATCCAGATAGCAGCAGGTCGAACACAGAGAGCAACACAATTAATACAGATAGCAGCACATAACACACAGAGAGCAACAGAGCAAATACAGATATCAGCAGGTCACATGCAGAGAGCAAAACAACAAATACAGACAGCAGCAGGGCAAATACAGCCTCAACTCTGACATTCAGAGCACACTTATATTTCAGTATGAAGGAGTATCACACAGTCGATGGGAGACATTTGGCTATGTTCCCCTTTCAACTAATTAGACCATAGTATGTCGTAAAACGTTTATTCTTACAGGAGCTGCTGGGGAAAACGACCACCCAGCCAAGCAGTCAAAGTAAACCGTCCCAATTAGAATGGTACAGTGCCAACAATCAGAATTCCACATTCCAACAGCAATCTCGGTCCTTGCTCCCACTCACGTTAGGACCAGAGATTGCTGTTGGGATGCTACATATACCTTTTCCCTTTCCTAAAATAACAAAAGAAAACTAAGTCATTAGAACAATAAATTCCAACAACTGAACATAGGCATATACAGAAAGAAATATGCAAACACTGTATACAGAGAAACAATAAAATACATGGAAAATAAAAAAACACTATAATTGCCTGAACCTAACAGGCAACCTTGAACAACGCCCACTCCTTAGCTGTACAATCCCAGGTTCGCAGACTGATTTCCTTTCTTCCACAGAACCTTTAGCAATAGAGTCACTCGCGGAATTGGAAACCTGAGAAGGACTACTGGGACCTTCCAACTCCCCCGGATGAACTGAACCATAACAGATTTAACCACACGTCCTTTATTCCACCAACAAGAACCTTTTAACCCTCACAGCATTACCACACACTTTGTCCACCACAAATGGACCATTGAACTTATTGGCACTTTTGTGTACATAACCTCCTTTCTGAATGAAAACAGCATCCCCTACCCTAATATCACACGATTTGACTATTATGATTATCAAATTGGATACTTTGTTTCAACTTGGAAACCTCTACATTTTTCCTTACAACAGCATCAGACAATTTGACATCAAACCCTAACTTGACCCATTTGCTCATCCATCCTGGAAAAACTTTGGTGGCTAGTTTCCTCCCTCTCAACAATTCAAAGGGAGAAATCTGTGTGGAAGACTGCGGAGTGGTACAATAAAACCGTAACATGGATTTTACAGCATTGCCAAGCACACACTTGTTGTGGACAGCCCACTGGACACAGTGGACCAAGACACAATTCATACGTTCAACATGCCCATTGGTTTGAGGATGATAAAGAGAGGTTTTAAGATGGGTAACATCACCAGACTTGAGAAAACATTCCACTACATCATTGGTAAACTGAACACCATTGTCTGAAATCAAGTAATGAGGGAACCCCTCCCTGAGAAAAAGTTCCCTGAGAAAATTAACCACAGCATTGGCATTGGGTTCAGCAACAAATTTAACTTCTGGCCACTTCGAGTACAAATCTACTGCTACCAAAGCAAAACGGGACTGAGTAGGCAATTTATTAAAAGGCCCAACTAGATCCACACCTATCTTTTCCCATGGTCTTTCGAGAAATTCAATAGGAGTCAAAGGTTGTTTTCTGACACACAGATTCTTCTCAGAAGACATGAATATAACACAACTGCCCACATAAAATTCAACTTCAGTATCCATTGAGGGCCACCACAAAGTCTGTCTTAAATATTTTTTTTGTAAAAGTAACTCCCATATGACCTTAATGCGCCATTTTGATAAGCTTAGATCTCTAACAGCAGGAGGCACTAACTTATCATTCCTAAAAAGGAAACCATCATGAATTGATTATTTATCCGCCACTTTCCAAAATGGTTGACAGGCCATGGAAAGTGATTTTTCCTTAGGGCACCCTTTTGACACACAATCCATAATGACTTTCATGACTTCATCCAGAATCATTTCATCTCTCCATTCACATTCTGTTACAGTACACATACCCTCCAAATCTAACGAAGCAATAAGAAAATTCTCATCAGTGTCATCTACACCATCCAGGTCATCCTCTGAAATAGGAAAATGTGACAAAACATCTGCACGCACATTCATGCCTCCTTTGATATGAAGGATGTCAAAAATATATTGCAACACCTTGGAGGCTAGTCTCGAAATTCTAGGAGCTTGTTCCTTAATTTTTTTACCAGACAGAATGGCTACAAGCGGTTTGTGGTCAGTTTTGACAGTAAGTTTTGTCCCCCGAACATATGGTTTGAATTTTTTAATAGACCACCAACATGCCAACAGTTCTTTTCAATAGTGGAATATTGCATTTCATCAACCCTCAATACTCTAGATGCATAACTAACAGTGTGTTCAACCGTCCCATTCTGTTGAGTAAGTATAGCCCCCAACCCGTATCCACATGCATCAACCGTAATGCAACATGCTAAACTGGGATCAAATGGTTTCAAAATTCTGGAGCCAGCTAACTGTTTTTTAATCCACTCAAAAGCATTGGAACATGACATATCTGACACAAAATCAAAAACTTTTTTTAGTAAATTGGTTAATGGTGTGATGTGAGAAGCGTACTCAGGAACAAAACGGGAATAAAATTTGCACATCCACATAAATGACTTAAGGGCAGACCTGTCTTTGGGCACCTGAACTTCAATTATGGCATTAACAAGACCAGGTCTGGGTCCAATGCCTCGACCAGAAATGACATGTCCCAAGTATTCAACTCTGTTTTTTACAAATTCTCACTTGTCCAACTTGAACACAATGCCTTTATCTTGTAAGATAGACAGAACACATTCTAATATTACCAAATGTTCAGCCTTGGTTTTACCATAGACTAACACATTGTCTTGAAAGACACCCACTCCATCCACACGTCTGAATAATTGATACATAATTCTCTGGAAAACAGAAGCCGCCGAAGCAAGACCAAACGGCATCCTGCAAAATTGAAAAGTACCCATTGGTGAAAAAAAAGCTGTGTAAGGTCTAGAACTGGGATCCAACACAACTTGATGATAGGCTGATGCAAGATCCAGCTTACTAAACCGATTAGCACCAGATACAAAAGCCAACAAATCAGAGTGTATGGGGAGATGATGTGAATCAACCCAAATAGCCCTATTCAGATTGCGTAAGTCCACACAGACTCTCAAATCTCAATTTTTCTTACCAGCAACCATAAGTGGAGACAACCACAGGGACGATTCAATAGGTTGGATGATTCCAGAATTGCATAATCTCATTAATTCTTTATCTAAATCATCTCTGACAGGAAAAGGAACACTGCGTAGCTTATGCTTCACTAGAGATGACCCCTTCTTTACTTTGATCCTGTGTTGAAAACCTTGGATGCGCCCAATCTCATCAGAAAAAACGTTAGGAAATTTAGAACGCAGATCAGAAACAATCATCAGAAGAAATATCTACGTCCACAACAGACACCTGTTCACTGGTACCAGGCTTTAAAATTATTCTAAAAAGACCCTGATGAAATCAACCTAGTATACGTAACCCTTTAACAGCCACATACACTTTCTCAAAAATCTTCCTCCCCTTGAAGATTAACACATCTTCAAAAAAAACAGCAAGATCTATGCAGCGTCCTTCGTAAGATACTGGCGCACGGTCAGGAGGCTCAAGTGTCCTACCAGGCCACAACTCGTTGAAAAGTTCTTGCGGTAACATGGTTATACATGCTCCTGAATCTACAAGAAGAGTAACAGATTTGTCCCCAATCAATATATCAGCATAGGGATCCACACAGGGGGAAGGATCTCCTGATGTGACAACCTCCTTGCCTACCACTGACACCATGTCTTGTAAATCTTCTTGTAATTTATCCAGACAACTTTCAGGAATTTCTTCTCCTAGATTGGCAACAACATAGGTTTTCCTATTGTTCATTTTTACATGACTCTGACACACTTTTGCAAAATGACCTACTTTGTTGCACAGATTGCATGTGGTATTTTTTGCAGGACAAGGCTTACCAATACTAAAATGTGGCAAATTACCACATCTAAAACATATATTGGATTGTTTAAAAAACATGTCAGATTTAGAATTATATACTTTGGACATTTCCGGCGAGACTAAATTTTTGTTTAACGACATTTACATTTTCGGTTTTCTTCTCTTCCAACTCCTTCACGGATATTTGAGAGGTTTCAATGCTTTTAGCAATACGAAGCATTTCTTCAAGTGACGGGTTAGTTAATGACAACAATTTTTGCTGAATAGACTTGTTTGAGCAATACCAAATGAATTGATCTCTAACTAACTGATCTGTAAAGTTTTCAAAATGACAATCAGCAACCAATCTCCTTAATGCAGAAACATAAGCATCAATATGAAGGAGTGTCACACAGTCGATGGGAGACAGTTGGCTGTGTTCCCCTTTCAACTAATGAGACCATCTTTGATTTAGAGACAATGAGTGAAACCACTCTCCAGAGAATGTTACCACCTTTGAGTGAGTGAGACCACGTCCAAGAAAATAATATACAGTCGGGTGGATATCTTATACTGAATGAGATGTCCTTCCAGCGAACGAGACCACATCCAAGGAGTTAGACTACCTTCCAAGGTGTTGGACAAATGTAGTGGGTAGCCCCATTTTCCAGTGAGTGCAATCACCCTACAGTGAATGAGACTACCTTCCAAGGTGTTGGACAAATGTAGCGGGTAAGTCCACCATCCAGTGAGTGAGGCCACCTACAGAGAGTTAGACCACCTTCCAGTGAGTCAGGCCACCTTCTAGTGAGTGATACCTTTTAGTAAGTAGCACACTTTCTAGTGGGTGAGACTACTTTGCAATGAATAACACCACATTCCAATCAGTGAGACCACCTCTGATGAGTAAAACAAACAGTCTGGTACCAACCTCTCCCAAGCCCAACTTCCATGATGCACTCAGGGTGTCGCACGTTTGTTATATACTGCCTCTCCCCAGTCCCTCTCTATAGATAGATAGATAGATAGATAGATAGATAGATAGAGAGATAGAGAGAGAGAGATAGATAGAGAGATAGAGAGAGAGAGAGAGAGAGAGATAGATAGATAGATAGATAGATAGATAGATAGATAGATAGATAGATAGATAGATTTACCATACACCTGTCCCCTGGGCAGAAATAGCTCTCCTTCCAAGCAATACAGACGGTTTTGCTAAAAAATGCCATTCTTGGCAGACCAGAGCATGCTCAGACTCTCTCATCCGGGGGAGACTGTCTCCTGCTCCCACCAAAATTGATGAAAACCCCCTCCCTTGCCCAGTAGAGGGAGATGAGCTCATCCGATAGTAAAAATAGCTCTCTGTGGGGATGCCCCTGGGCCATGTGGGTAATTAGGGGTCCTGAGAGGGGGGAGGGGAGAAAACGTACATTATCCCAGGCGGAACATTGGATATTGGTTACAGCAGTCATTTATAATATCTACTAAAAGACGAGGTATTGGGAACATTGGAACTTTTCTCACTGTGGTTTCAGAATGGGGGTGATCTTATTTGCGTCAAGATGTGGGCAGCCATGAAAGAAGTGAATTCCCTGTTTGTGCTGCCTTGGTGCCCTGTTGGTATATTAATGACCTAGGGAGGGGGGGGGGCGGCAGGAAGGTCGGGGCACGAGGCCTGCCTTTGACGGTCAGAAGCAGGGCAGGGACTAATTCCTCTCAGTTATCAAGTCTCTCATGGTTCCAAGGACCGCTCTGAGGGCCAGTCCATGGGAAACATGCCCTGGTTTTTCTCAGACACCTGGCGTCACATGCGGGGCTCGTAAATTGATACAGAATCAAGACGTCTGTTACTGGCACTGCAGGAGTCAAATACTCTGACGAAGGCTCATTTCGTATCAATAAATTAAACCCTAGCTACCTACCACCGACAGATGCTAACGTGCATGTTTCCCTCCCACTTTCAGAGGGAGTGACCAGCTGCCTGCATTGACCATTTTGAATGATTCATCAAGTTCAATGCAAAATGTTCCAAAGTCATTTTCTGCGGTTTGACAGGTCAAGTTCTATGGACTTTTCTGACCAGGAAAACTCCCCAAAATATAGCGCCTTTTGAGCAATTGGACAAAACTCTTCATAGTGGGGGCGCTATCCTCCAAGACACAGATCTTATAACACAGCCACCTCGCCAAGTGTCGGCAGAGTTAAACAAGCACATGTACACACCAGGAGGTGGGACAGGGGCTACCAAGAGGGCTGCGAGAGGGTGGAAAGGTGCAAAGTCAATCATGGAGCTGAGGAGAAATGACAGGGGTGGAAAGAATAGTGGTTGGAATGGGGGAGAGGGGGGTAAGAGACTGGACAGAATGCAGATCTAAACTAACTGGAAGAGGAACAAATAGAAACAAGGGGCAGGGTATCAGCAGCTCCACAAGGGCTGCAGCAGAGAACTGAACCAAGTACACGTCAACATTCAGTTTAATGCACAGGGTGCAATCCAATCCAAAACATGCACATGCGTTCTAATGCAATGGTAATAACCAATGTGTTTCTCACAAAAAAAACGAAAATGTGAATGCTATTAAAAAATAATGCCGTCAGAGGAGCGCGTTTGTTTTTTAGCCAAACCAAAGTAACCAGTGTAAACAAAGGAAGCCATCAGCTGAGCGTGAGCCGATGCAAACAAAAACAAGCAAAGCGGGCGTCCTGCTGTGTCTCACTGTCCCGTTGCGTGCAGCTACTCGTACATAAAAATAAACAAGTTCCAACGACACGAAATTCAATACCAAAAGTGGAAGCAGACAAATCCTGCGGTGATACTCCATTGGAGTTACCTTTTGAGAAAAAGGTGGGACATGCACCAACCATTAGCCATTTGGAGACTGCGCTGAAGGCTCAACGTAAAAATGAGTCAAAAGCAGAGTGAGGAGCATGATGCCTTCATAGAGGAGCTCCTCAGCAGAAGACCACCCTTATATAACGCATATACACTGAGTGATACAGCTCACGATGGCAACTGAAACTAGGACATACACCAAAACCCCTACTAAAGCTTGTGCGCCCCCCATGTTATTCAAAACCTCCATTTCACCACCTGCCCAGCCCTCAACAAGGACACCTCTTTTGTCAGGTGTCTGAAACAGTTCCCCTGCCGAGACAGTTGCTAGCACTCCTCTCCCGGCATACTAGCACTAGGCCCTCGGCAAGGAAAGGTTTCGACAAGTTCCATGGCAGGAGGTCAAACAATTATTGCAACCCTACCAGTCAACCCATCAAGTACAAGACATACTCCACAGAGACTTCACGTTGCCCAACTGAGTTTGAAGAAATTGTGAAGAGTAACGTAGAGATACATTTCTTAGGACATTACAATGAGAGCTAATTGCACTACATGAGCAAGGAAGCTGCAAGAGTAGCACAAGAGGCTCATGCGAGAATGGAGAAGGTGGAGATGAATGCAGTGTTGTTTTGACACGGAGAAAGACACTGTGGAAGAATGTTAGGATGATGAGGGGCGAGAAGGAATTGAAGTTACTGAAGTTCAGAGGGTTGAAACCACTTGGGAGAGAGTTGATCAGGAACATTAGGGATTTGAGCGAGACCAGTAATTTTGGTAGAGGTGCATGACGCATTTTACTGTTCGCAATTGGTCCATTGGGTCATTTGTGACCAGTAAAATGCATTTTCAAATATATCAACCCTATTTCGCAACTCAGTACTCTATTACCGACTCGCAAAATAGGGTTTACGAGTCACTATTAGGAAGGGGCATGCCAATGGTACTAGTATGTAGGAATGTTTTGAGACCATGTCTGTGGTCGCAAAACAGTCACAGTTACCATCAATTTCAAATTAGTGGTAAGTCATTTGCAAACGAGATGGAGTCCATAAGTTACCCCTTCCGCTTTGTGAATGGAGGCACAAACATTTTTTCACAGCAGGCCGTGGTCTCACAGACCACTGCCCACTCTGAAAAAATGAAAGAAAACTTTACATTTTTATTTTTGAAAAGCATCCCATTTTCCTTTAAGGGAAATGGGCCGCATTTTTTTTTTTTAAACGGTTTTATTTAAAAACAGTCCCAGACATGGGGGGTCTGCTGACCCCAGCAGGACACCATCTCTGTGAGTGCTGGCCATTCCCAATGGGTCACAAATTGTGACCTGCAGCATGAATATTGATGAGTTAGGTCTCTTGTGACCAGTTTTGGAATCATAAACATTGTCTGAGACACTGCTGTACATCAGATTTTGCATCTTGCAAATTGCGAGTCACTAAAAATCACAATTTGCGAGTTACAAAATCTGCTGGTCGTACATGTGGCCCTTAGAGAGCTGTGGTCCAAGAAGGAAAGGGTTAAGGTTAAACAAAAGAAGGAAGTTGCCAAGAAAGATGTGGGAGAAGAAGCAGTAAGGGAATACGTTCTGAGAGGAGTACAGGGAGGAGCATATGTACATGTCCCATGGTCCCAGACAGATCTCTTTCACTTTACGAATTCTCTTCCTAAATTTAGGGAAAATCCCAAAGTGGTACAAGCAGACGGACCAGCTTGTGACCATTTCAAATGTCTTAAGGGAGGATTTGGATGTGTTGTTTGAACTGGTGGTCCCAAAGGACCTATGGGCAGAATGCAAGACAGCAGTGGAGTGGCAGACCTAGGAGACCCCTATGGTAGCAGGAACATAGGCGCCTTAGTAAAGTCCAAATAGGAGGAAGCCATAATACACCTAAAAACTAAAGTTCCCCAAAAGGAAATAAATTGCCACAAGGTTTTCCAAACCTCTCAAGGACTCAAAGAGTTAGTGCATGCATACTTTGAAAGGTTGATGCGGGTGTAACGGGAGCTTAACCGACAGAATGATGCACTTGAAGACAACATAGGTGGGTTCCTCGCCACCCCTATGCAAGGGCTACAAACAGAAATTGGCAACTAGATCATCTAAGATCATCCAAGGTGTTCTTTGATGACAAAGTAAATCTCTTGATGAGATTCTGCAGTATGAAAATTATTGCAGTTCCATGTTAGAGGCCAAGCGATAGGGACTCAAGGTAAAATTTATGAACACCCAGGCCCAATTAGCACAGAATGGAGGTATGAAGGGACTTAAAGTACCCCATCAAGGACCTGAAATTGACCCCAGTATTGGAATAAGTATGCAGGGAGTTTCAATGGCATATGAAGGAAGTGCCCAGGGAATGGAAAGAGGTCAAGGCAACACACCAGGAGCTAGCAGAAGTGCCCTTAAGAAGACTACCCCTTGCCACATTTGCAACAAGGTTGGGCATTGGAATCAGGAGTGTCACTAAAATCCTGATCGAGCCATGATTGATGCCCAGGCTGTGAAATGTGCGCAGAAGGAAGAGAGTCCCTCATACCCAGACCTCCCCTGCCAGCTCCAAAGATCCTGAACCTGGGCATGTTACAGAGTTCCCCCAGCCCTATGAATATGCAAGAAAGAAATTCCCATTGCCAACAGAGTAACAAGGTTCTCCATAATTCATTTGTGCCAGAGAATGCTCCAGTTCCTATGATGTTTGAAAGTTCACAGACTTTGACTAGGTCCAATGACAGTGAATGAGCGAGGAGGAAGAGTATGTACTTGGTACAGTCTGAGAAGTGGATCAGAATGAAACGTATGTAGATGGAGAAGTCAATGGCCATCCTGTATCTTTATTGATATATATAAGAACCATTCACTCGACTGTTAGAACAGCTGAGGACCCGATCCTATAGCTCCCAAAAAAAGAGGTCCAAGCTGTAGGCATTAAAATTCAGCAGCATACCAATTAGATGACTGCACCTGCCCCATTCAAAATTGAAGACATTGAAGACATCAAAGAACAACACCAGATCATGGTGTGTGATTCAAGCCCTGTAAACATGCTGGGGAGGGATCTCCTTTATAAACTCAACTGCTTCATTTACTGTATGCAGAATGGAGTCAGGATCGAGACCCAAGTAGCAGATACAGAGTTCAAGCTAGAAATGCCAGAACCTGTTATCAGGCTGTAACGGGTCAATACCAAAGAGGACCTACCCATTGATTTGAAAGAGGCAGTCAGAGAGGATGTTTGGGATTTTACAAGGAGGGATATTGGACTGATTAAATGTATCAAACCCCTAAAGATAACCCTTTGGCCCAGTGCAGGTGTTCCTCAAACGTGTCCTTACTAGATTACTCCCGAGTACATTGCACTCCTGTCATTGAGGGCATGATAGAAAAGGGCATTCTAAAGGAAGTCATCAGAAGTCCATTTAACTCTTTGATCATGCCCATAAAAAAGCCAACAAAAAGAGGAGGATAGTGCAGGAACTGCAGAAAATAAACCAAATTGTTGTTCCATGTTATCCTGTGGTACTGAACTATGCTGTGATTTTATTACAAATCCCCCAGAAGCTGAATAGTTGATGGTCCTTGACCTTTGCCATCAGTTCTTCTTGGTTCCCCTTACTGAAGAGAGACAGTTTCTCTTCGTGTTTTGACTCAAAGAGAAGACTCTTGTGAGGTGTGGCATTCTTCAAGGGTTCACTGAAACTCATCCTATTTCAATCAGACACTTAAAAAGAACCTAGAGTACCTGAAGTTGCCATGTATCTCGACCCTGATCCAGTACATCAATGACCTTCTGATTTAATTGATGACCAATTAAGTATGTAGGCAAGACACTATTGCTCTGCTCCACCACTTGTCTGAGAATGGGCCAAAGTTTACCCCCAAAAATTTCAGTATTGTCAAAAAGAAGTCAGGTCTTTGGGACATCAGATATTGCCGACAATGGATCTCTGACTTTTCCTTTGTGGCAAATATATTACTGAGGTTGACGCATACTGATGTCAATGACCCGGTACCAAAGAATGATGAAAGCATGGAAGCCTTTCAGGAACTTAAAAATGTACTTTGCAGTGCATGCACCCTTGGAATGATAGACTGTACTAAAGGATCTGTGCTCTTTTGTCATGAGAGAGAAGGTTGCGCTTTCTCAATGCTAACACTGTTCCATGGAGAGACTAAGCACCCCATCAGATATTTTTCCGCCACTACTGATCCAGTAGCTGCAGCCTTGCCTGGTTATCTCAAGGCGGAGGCAGAGGTAAGCCTTAGATTTAGCAAACAAAAGGGTTAGTGATGGACCACAATAATTGTAATGGTCATCCATTCAATTGACATCCTTATGACTCACATACATACTGGCTGCAGAGAATGTCTCTATCTGAAGATGTTACACTCTTAACCCTGCTTCTCTATTGCTAATCCAGAGGGAGATGAGGAGGGAGACTTGACCATGACTGCATACGTGCTCCCTATTCATGAACAAAACCAAGACCCAACATACTGTATGTATACCTTACTGAATCTGATCATAGCCTTTTTGTCGATGGGTCTTCTCTGAGAGACCGACACTGCATTCCAAGAATCGTCTGTGCTGTGTACACTCTAAGTGGGGTTGTTGAAGCATCCTACATGTGCCATGTAACATCTGAATAATACCGGAGCCTGTTCTATATCAGAAGGCTCATTTATGCTGGCACAACTTTGGTCAATTGTGCTCACAGAGTGGATTTATGACCTCTGCTGGGTCCCCCATCAGAAATAAGTTGTGTGTCTCCAATCTTTTGAAAGCCCTATAATTGCTGAAAGTAATCGCAGGGGTGAGGTGTGCTGCACACAAGAGCGGCAATTATTTAGTCACCAAATGCGGATGAAATCGCCCGATATTGTGTCCTTGAGTTCAGCACCTTTCACATGGATGAGCCATGCAATGCAGAAGGAGGAACTGTAATAAATATGCTGTTAAACACTGTACACACCTTTAATGAGCTGAAAGACCTGCAACACACTGCCCCAGAAGTAGAGAAAGCTAAATGGAAAAGTTGGGGCATGTAAGGGATGCCAGTGACATTTGGGTATCCAGTGATGGGAAATTGGTGCTCCCGGACTCAATGTTACCTGCCATGGTTCGACATATGCATGGTCCAACACATGTAGGCAGAGAAGGGATGGTGTCTACTATTAAACAATATTGATACCATCACCATTGTTAATCAATGGCAGAGTTTGTGTCAATGTTGTGCTACCTTTCAGAAACAAAATGCCACATAGGGAAGTCTGATGGTCCCTTCAACCGTCTCCGGATCGATTTTGTGGGGATGGCCTGATGTTACCAATTGAGGTACATCTTTGTGACTGTATCTTTATTTTCCCACTGGGTTGAGGCATATCCCACCAGGAGTTGCCAAATGTAGGGAAGTGGAGTATTATGCACTGAGGTTGGATAGGCTTCACTATTTAATACTCTCACAATACCCCAAATAAATCCTTTGGATTCACACTAACAAATCCCTAGCTCAGTCCTGGAAGAGTGGCAGAGATCAGTCAGGCTTTACTAGAGAAAGATATGTTAAGCATCTCAGAGTACCAACATGGATGATAAGTAATAGATATGACTCAAAAAGAAATCCAACACCAATTTAAAAATAAAGCAGATTTTTATATAAATTTAAACAGCAAAATAAAACAGAATGGATGAGTATAGCCAGAGTTATGGACGTTTAAAGAAGGAATAAATCAGTGCATTTCACACTTGCAAAACTTTAGCGCTGCAGTTAATGGGGCAAACCACTAGTGACAACATCACTTGCAGATCAAGTTCAGTGGAAACCACTGCATAGTCAACTGATGCGGGACCCATGACCAGTGTCTGACAGTCAGTAGAATTTTAGCTGGCTCGTATGCCCGGGAGCAGAATTCTCCTGGCTGTCCCTGGTGCAGAAATGAGAGGTGCGGGTTTGCTGCTTTTACCGCTTAGATGGTGCTGGGAAAGAAACTCGACAACAGGTTCACTGAGGCACTAGACCATTTACGTTTGGGTGATCTCTCAGTGGGCCGGATGACCAGTGATTCTTTAGTTCCGGGAGCATGCTTTACCTGAGGGCTGCAGGGGGCTAGTACCTCTAGTCCAAGGGAGTTACAGACCTGCCATTGGCTCGCAGAGGGGTCCCTGTTTTCTTTAGAACCAGTGTCTGGTCCGGGAGGAGTCACAGTCATGCAATTCATGGGTGGTTGCAACAGGTGCAGGTTATCACACATTTGCTTTGTGCAGGTCCTGAAGTCCCAGACTTGAGTCTCTTCTTTTTCCTTGGTTGCAAGTTGCTCAGATCTGTGGTTCTTGTCCCAGGGGAGCCCCTTGAATCCTAGAGTTAGGGGCATTAGGGGTGTGGGTGCTGGTAGGCAATGGGCTACAAGCCCCAGTGGCTAATCCACCCTTGAAGTAACCACTTCCTGTGGGGGTGGCACCTTTTCTACCCAGAAGCCTCTATTCTGCCACTTTTAAAACTGGCAGAGGGCATGGCTTGGAGCGTCAAGATGGCGGTCGCACTCTAAGAGTGCTCTGGACCCCTCCATCATCCGCTCCGAATCCCGCAGCCATCGTCGGCCCATTCCTATCCCTGGAGACCAATATTCTTCTCCTGTGATGGCGACATTGCCTTGAGGCAAACGAATATCCTGTGGCACCGGCCTACCGCAGATCACCGCCATCTCATCTCCGACCCCAGGAGGTACCATGTTTGGCCTCTGAATGCTGCGGTTCCCCTTGGCCTGCCCTCACTTGAGGCCATGGGCTGAGACCGAGCGGAGCCCTAGGGAGGAGTTCGCCTGCATCGAGCCACACCTCCTCCTGCCTCTCCTCCTTCATCCCTGATGCCGGAGCTCTCCTGGAGGCGGCGGCCCATTTTCCGGCCAGCCCGGGGAGGTACTCTGGCTCCGATTTGGCCTGCCACTCCTTGGCTCCATGTGGAATGGTCGAGGCTCATGACGGATCTGGGGGGGCCTGCGGCGGTCCCGGATCGGCTGTCCCCAGAGGCGCGGCCCACAAGTCAAGCCCTGCCTCTCATAGCTTCTCAGGGTGATAATGGCCACACTCCTCCTCCTCCTGATGTGAGACCCCGCCGCTTACAGGCCCACAGTGACTGACTGCCGCGGGGGCTTCCGAGCCTGAATGTAGATGCGATCCAGACTAGAGACACTGAATCCCTGAGGTGCCACTGAGGTGAGTTGGGTCGCTGAGCTGGTTTTGGGAGGGGAGTCCATGAGGTAGCTTCAAGAGCCGTAACCTTCACCCATCCGGGATCCCCAGGCTCCCCCCTGGCCTGACCATACTGCTGGGGATGCCGCCGTATCTGGAGTCCCCGCTGTGGACCCCTGCCACCACCGCCCGGCGGATCTGAGGTGGGCCCTATTTTGAAGCTCCATCTCTACTCCCGTCTTGGGCTTCAAACGGAATCATTTAAGTCCACGTAGAGGCATCCTTGAACCAGCAAGCTTGGTGGCGAGCAGTGGGCTGAATACCCCCCATGGCTCAATCTTGCTACTGTCACTTACAGGTCTAAGGGCCACACACACGGACTACAGAACTCTGCTGCCTGAACTGTGGCCCTGGGATCTAAGGGCCCTGACCGCAAGACACAGGGCCTCATCCCTCTCTCTGCGGCTTCTTAAGAATGAAACAAAGGCCGACCCCCGATCCCTCGACTCCCAGAACCCGGCCCGGGAATCACCGTCACCCGTCTTGTTGAAGAATCCTCCACCACGCACTATGGGGAAAGATCGAGGCCCCAAGGTGCCCACCACACAAACGCAAACCCGAATGGACCAATTCACCACGGTCAAGCCTGGCCCTATGGAGGGTGCTTTTCCCTCCCTGGAGGTGACCTTACCACACTCCTACAGGCGATCAGCACGTCCCAGGCCTTGGTGGAGGGTAAGATCGGCGAGGTCCGGGTGAACATGGCCCTCATCTGCGCAATGCCACGGCCCGCATCTCAGAGGTGTAATCCCGCCTCTCTACAGTTGAAGATGATGTCCACCAACTAAAAGAACAGGTGGCCCACCTGCAGACCCACACCAAAGAACTGCATAGACGGGCTGAAGACGCCGAGAATAGGTCACGGCGCAAAAATCTCCGACTGGTGGGATTTCCGGAAGGGATTGAGCAGGGTCAAATGGCAACCTTCATTGAGAAATGGATAGAATCGTGGATGCCCAAAGACACACTGTCGGCTTGGTTTGCCGTTGAGCGAGCCCACCGCTCCCTCGCGCCTAAACCACCTCCTGGTGCTCCACACCGCCCTATCATCGCCAGGATCCTCAACTTTAAGGATAGAGACGCTGTCCTGAGGGAGGCACGGACCCTGGGCAGTCTGACCTTTCAAAACCATAACATAATGGTCTTTCCAGATTAGACCAAGGATGTTCAGATCCAAAGATGCTCCTACACAGATGTCAAACAGAAGCTGCGCACTCTTGGCCTCCAATATAGACTGCTTTTCCCAGCCCGTCTTTGTGTCATCTTTCACTATACAGAGCTCTTCTTTGAATCTCCACAATCTCCTTGGACCTGGCTGACTGAGGAACGACCCCTCTGGGTCCGTCCCGCCTCTCTGCCCGTGCCCCAGGACTGTTACGTCCCAAACAGCATAGGAGATGCATGTAGGAGATGCAAGCTACTCGGGAACCAGCAGACACCATCAGCCCAACGGGCTCCCCGCCTCAGCGGCGGACAGGATCCACTGACAATTTGTCCCTTGAGCGCAGCCCTCCTAGAACTCTGGACTTGGCGACTGTAGCTCAGACCTCTCCCGAAGTCCAGCGATCTGAACACTATGGGAACACAATGAAGCGGAGCCAAGAGGCCTCATTCCATCGAGTCCCGGAATACATATCCCACTGAACTATAGAACTCAGAGTAATCTGCCGATACTGCAGCCTCATCAGACATCAGAGGAGGGGTCCTCCACGCAACTCCTAAGCTAAGTGTTTTAGTTTAGCTTGTTACTTTCTAGTTTATAGGGCAACAGATGCTTCAGTTCCAGAAGTATAGGGTGTGGGGAGGTTGGGAAGGGAGGGCCTGGACCGTTTTTCTGCTGTTTCAATTTGTGTTCTGTATTGTTATTGTTTCTGTTCATCACTTGCAGCACTCTAACACCTGATTATCATGCTTGCATCTTGAGCCCGCATACTACGTGACAGAAACTAGAGCCACACCCTCTTGGAATTCCGAAAGGGCCCGCAGTGGGCCAGTGTCCTATGACTCCCCTTGCTCTATATACCTTGCATGACGCACACACTTCAAGGGAATAACTTCCTCCGTGTCCTATAGTGGAATGTCAATGGGTTGCTTGATCGTATTAAGGGCACAGCAGTGTTGAAGTATGCCCAAAGACACGCTCCCAACATTCTCCTGCTCCAAGAGACCCATCTCTTGGGGACCCGATGTCCCTTTCTCACACGATATGGGTTTGACAGGGAGTGGCACTCAGGCTTCGAAAGAGGCTCAAGGGGGGGTCGCTATCCTACTACAGCGAAGCCTCCCCTTTGTCCTCACCCACGTCAATAGAGACCCACAAGGACGGTTCATAACTATATCCGGAACTCTGGAGGGGAGCACCCTCAACTTGATATCTATATACATCCCACCCGCCACACTCACACTATCGCTGAGACATCTCACTGACATCATCTCCACCCTGCCCTTAGGACAGACAATGCTAGGGGGCGACTTTAATGCAGTCATGCAACCGGCACTTGACACTACCGGCACACCCTCCCCTGCTAGGATAGCACATGCAAAAAGTCTGGCTGATTGGGCGGCCACTTCAGGCCTATGTGACGTATGGAGAACCTGGAACCCCCAAAATCCCCACTATACCCACGCCTCGGCAGCACACCGCACGCAGGCACGAAGCAACATGATCTTCATGCTCGCCTCCGAGTGCCATAGAGTAGCCGACATTGTTATCCTTCCCAGAGGAATCTCAGACCACTCAGCCCTGCTCCTACACCTAGGCGAAACCCCTGGCATGCTTCGACCGGTGTGGTGGTTAAACGCCTGGTTCTTGCAAAGCAAAGAGATCAAAAAAGGTATTGGGAAGGAACTGTGCCAATACTTCCTCACCAACCTAGGCTCTGTTCCCTCCCCAAGCATCCTCTGGGAGGCAAGAAAAGCCACTATCAGAGGAGTGGCCAAAAGCCTGCTCCAGACACAACGACTATCTCAAAATAGCCGACTGCCTCTTCTAGAGGCACAAGCAACCCGTCTAGAGACTGACCTAACCAGGACCCCAGACAAAACACAAGACAGGCAACTCGCGATTGTGCGCAAAGAGATTAAACAAATTTCACTGGACTCGGCCAAGTTGCTATGGCGTTCTTCTGTTGCCTGAGTGTATGGCTGGGGTGACAAGAAAGGGAATTTGTTGCACTGATTGGCTTCATACCCCCTGGCAAACTGAATAGTTCCCGAAGTCCGTGACCCCTCCGGGGCCACCCAACGCACGTCGCCTGGGATCGTGCAGATGTTTGCTGATTACTATGCCTGCTTATACTCAGCTAGCTGACCCGAAGCCTCTCTCTGGGACTTACTTGACCATGAGAAGGTTCATCTTCCCTGCCTAACACACTCCGAGGCAGCCGATCTGGACTTCCCCTTCACCCCAGAAGAGATAAACAAAGCAATCTCCTCACTAGCATCCGGGAAAACACCAGGCTCAGACGTTCTCCCACAGAAGTACTATGCTGCATACCGGGACCTCCTGGGCCATCATCTCTCCGCAGTTTTCCAGCATGTCACAGACGTCGGGGCATTTCCCCCTGAAACGGACGTAGTGACCATTTCAGTTAGCCCCAAGACTCAACTGCCCTCGACAGCCTGCGCAGACTACCACCCTATTTCCTTAATCAATACCAAGGTCAAGATTTACGTCACGATCTTGGCCCAATGCCTGCGTCCATTCCTAAGAAAACTGATCCACCCCAATCAGTGCAGCTTCATGCCGGCAAGCAGCAGCAGACACTGTTTGCGACGCCTCCACTTGGCTCCTGCAAATCGCCAACTGCTTACCCCATTACTGGCGCTCCTCCTTGTCGACTTTGAAAAGGCCTTTGACACGGTCGATTGGCTCTAACTAGAAGACGTGCTAACAATGATGGGCCTGGGCCAACACTTCCGTCGCTTCGTTCGGGTTCTGGACTCCCACCCTAGAGCTAGAGTACTCATCAATGGGGCTCTCTCAGAGGCATTTCCGATCCAAAGAGGTACACGACAGGGCTGCCCCCTTTCACCACACCTATTCGCTCTGGCGATGGAGCCCTTGGCGTGTCTTATTCGGGCTGACGACCTGGTCCAGGGCTGGACCTGGGGGAGCCACCATACTGACAAAATTGCCTTATATGCGGATGACGTCCTGCTCTTCCTGGCGGACCCGGCCGGCTCTGGTCCTAGATGTCTTCAGGCTCTTCGGGCCTTGGAGAACGTCTCAGCCTCTGCTTAACCTGGCAAAATCGACTCTGGTACCCCTCCACCTTTCCAGGGAATGCTTTGATTGGCAATCAACCATTCCCATTAGACAACAGCCATTTAAATATCTGGGCATATGAGTTGCTTTGCCCCCCCGAACTAGAATGGGCACTAAATATCACCCCACTTTTCAGAAAAGCCAAATAAGATCTCCGGCGCTGGCAAACCCTACCACTTAACCCACTCGGGAAGGTAGCACTCTTCAAGATGATGATCCTCCCCCGGTTTTTATATATTACTCAAAACACCCCCTTCCACTTCCCACGGAGCTGGTTCAAGGAGATAGATAGCATGGCCACTTGATTTCTGTGGGGTGGGGAGAGGCCGTGCATAGCCCTTGCTCGATGTCGGATGCCGCCTTTCGATGGAGGTATGGGCATGACTGATCTTTACATATATTACTTAGCCACTCGGCTGCTCGTCCTTCACGATTGGTTCACAGGGGGTTGGTCTGACCCGGCCTACAAAACTGAACTAAGAGATTTGGATTTCTCCCGCATCCAAGCTACCCTATATGGCTGTCCAATACCTAGGGCGCTGCTGACAGTGACTTGGGTGGTACTATTAGCCTGGCTCTCAGCCCTACAACATACATGTTGGCACAACAAATTGACTGGACAGACACCTCTCTGGCAGAGCAGGTGGTTGGGTGAGGTGGCAGCACTAGCAGGATTCAAAAGATGGGACCACATCGGCATATCACAACTGGTTGACATTTGGGCGGGTGACCACATTAGGACATTCCAAGACCTACAAGGGCGATATACCTCCCACGCTTCACAATTTTACAAATAGCTGCAGCTGCGACACGCCCTCAGCGCTCACATATCAACAGGCACCACGCTCCCCGAGTTTAGTCCACCGGAGGCACAAGTTATGATGGGAAACCTGGGGAAGGGGGGGGTATCACGGATATACCGCACCCTTACTAATAATGCCCTGCAACACTTGACCCACTCCAACACAGATGGGATGGATGGCTGGGCCCCTTGGAGGAAGAAGATTGGAGGGATGCCCTTATGGCCCCCAAGACCATTACCACTTCAGCCAGACTCCGCCTAATCCAACAATATTATCTGCACACCGCCTACCTTACCCCAGAGCGCCTCTATACGGCAGGTTTGCACACCTCACCAGACTGTACGCGCTGCAGACAACAGCCGGCAAACTTTTACCTCATGATCTGGTCCTGTCACTGACTCGCAGCATACTGGGATAGAATAGTATCCTAACTCACACATGTCCTGGGTTGGCAGGTGCCCCATAGCCCTCTGCACCTCATCCTGGGAGTCATGGATGGCCTAGATGGGTCCCGAGCAGATAAACGATTCCTAGGGACGGCCACTATGGTGGCCAAACGCGACATCGCTGCGACATGGTAACAACCTGACCCCGAGAGTAAGTAAATGGCGCAGAGGGGTGGACTGGTGTGCTGCCCAGGAAAAACCCTGGTTTAAAGCCAGGGGATGCCCAAACAAACATAAAAGGATATGGGCAAATAGTTGCACCAACTGGGTTGACGGGGTCTCTAAACCTGTATATTCTCCTTGAAGATATTGTTTATGTAATGTGGTTCAAGATCACTATGCATGTATGCGCACTGCCCATGCGGGCATACTCTGCGATGCTAATGACTAATGTTCAACTGTGCTGTATTGTTACTTTTCTTTTTCTTTTGTATGTTTTCTCAAAAATCAATAAAGTTGATTATCAAAAAAAAAAAAAACTGTCAGAACCCTTCTTTGGCTGTACAGACCAGGTAGCCCACCCTAGGGATATGGCTAGCCTTCTAGGGGGTTGTATGACATTACCACGCCTCAATTCATCAAGCACATCTTTACATCACCGATTTTACAACGCATACCACTACCACGCATTTACATTCACTCACATTAGAAACACCTTCACCACGCATTCCCTAACCACGCATACTTTTTAAAAATTATACATTAAATCTTAATATATTTATTTAATTGCTTTTGTCGTTTACAAGTTTGGTACTATTTGAACATGTTATAATTTTGGAGGGAGACCCTTCAAACCCCCTTTTTTAATTACCCTCAAATGCGTGGTTTTGTCTTGGGTTGTAAAGACGTACATGCCAACAGTCTTTACGATGTAAAACATTTGTGTAAAATGTAATACGAAGTAAAAACTATGTAGTAAAGGCTGTTTCCCCTTCTAGGTGTGTACACCTCCTGGATATCTAATTGTCCCACCTGCCAAAGTTTCAAATGAGCTTGGAGCAAGGGGTTGGCTCTTTCCTCCTCTGGGAGGAAGCCTGATTGTGTATCTGTGGCGGTGGGAACTTTGAAGCTCACTGCCTTGATGTGCCACTTCACTAGCCATTCTGTTAGGGAGGGAGGTGATGCCTCCCGCCCTGTCAGGCCTTTGTTTCTGCTTCCTGAGAGAGTCAGATTCTTGCCTTGGTGGCAGCAGCTGTAGGCTGTCAGTCAAGACACAGGCAAGGCTGGGGCAACCAGGTGGGCAACCTCTTAGGTAGCCACCTGGGTGCATGTCACATTAAATCTGTCTTTGGGAAAAGGTCAGGTTTGATGAGCCAAGTTGTTTGATACCAAACTTGTCAATTTTCAGTGGGACCATAATGGAACTGGCAATCTGAGGGTGCCCGGGTGCCAGCCCATGCTATCTTATGGCCCCCAGCACACTTATAGTAGTTCTTAATGGAAAGAGGCTACTATAGGGACATATAAGCTTGCACTTATATGCCCACACCTTTAATATAGTGCAGCCTGCCGCCTGGGCTCAGGAGGCCTACCTTAGGGGTGACTTTAGAGGTGACTAGCATATACTAAAAATAGTGCTGTGACCTTGACACTCATGGTGAAGGCAAAGTTGAGTTTGAGCAGTTTGCACTGCCCCTGCACTGTGCAATGACAGGTCTGCTATCATCTGTTTACTTGGGTCACTCAGGGTGGCACAAACAGTGCTGCAGACCCTGGAGACCCCTTAAATCCCATGCCCTGGGTACCAGTGATACAATTTACAAGGAGCTTATAAAATGGTTAAAGTCCTTGCCATTTAGGGTTACCAATTCACATGCATCATATTTAGGGAGAGACTACTAGCACTGTGGCCTGTTTAGCAGGTTCCAGTGCACTTTCAGAGTCACGTCCTACCTTCGAAATAGAACTAATGTCATCCATACCCCACCTTTCTCGTCCAAACCATACGCCACAAAAGCTGGGGTCCCTCAAAGCTCTATCATCTCGCCCATGCTTTTCAACATCTACATGAAGTCATTACCGGTACTGATCAATCAATTTCAACTCACATGCTATAACTATGCAGATGACACGCAAATACTCCTTCAACTGGAATGCCCCAAAGACATTGGAAACTCGCCAATTTTCAGTTGTCTCAGAGCCGTGGATCAAGGGATGACTTGGAGCCATCTCAAATTGAATGCTTCCAAAACGGAAATACTCACATGTGGCAATTGGAAACATTATGACCCGCTTGCCGCCTCGCCTGATGAACTGGGATCACCGTCTAAAGTATCGAAGGAAGTAAGAAACCTCGGGATGAACATGGACTCCAAGCTATAGATGAATGCCTAAGTGGACAAACTAGCAAGATCAAGCTTTGTCACTATAAAAACTCTGCGATTAATCTTCCCCCATTTGGGATTTCCACACAAGGTCCAAGCTACCATCTCCCTTGTTCTGTCCAAACTCGATTACGCCAATAGCCTCTACCACGGATCATCTTTAACGACTATGAAAAGACTACAATGGATTCAGAACTCGGCTGCCAGACTACTCTTGCATATCAAACCCCGAGACCACATGTCCCCTGCCTTGAAAGCCCTGCATTGGTTACCTGTTGCCAGAAGATCCACGTTCAAGCTGCTTTGTATCACCCACAAAGCGATACAAGGAATGGGACCACTCTTCATCAGGAATAAAATCACCAAACACATTCATCATAGGAACCTCCGCTCTAGAGTGGCACCTCACCTCAAAATCCCAAGATTGAAGAACAAAAACATGGGTGGCACATCCTTCTCTGTTCAAGCAGCCAAAATATGGAACTCTTTACCCCCCACATAAAATCCACCGACAACCACCTTATCTTCAGAAAACTACTCAAGAATTGGCTCTTCCCCACATAAGCACCATACGCAAACAGAAATATACAGCATATCCCTCTGTATATAAGCATTTATTTGCACTATAGATATGTACCTATATATGCGTATTGCTTTGTATAAACATGTAGAATAATTATGTTTAAAAAATAAATAAATACATTTGTAAGTATAACACTTGAAAAAGAGAGTTTATCTAATGCATCTTTAATCTACTTATACTTACTTCCTTTATGCATCTATATACCTTCCATGTACTTAGTTCTATATATTTATTACTTTCCTCCCAAAAAAAAAAAGAAAAAGCATATTCAATGCACTACCCTATTTCTCACCCAATACCTCTATCAATATCTTTAATCTACATATACTGACTTCCTTTATGCATCTATAAACTTTCCACGTACTTATGGATTTATATATTTATTACTTTCTTATAATTCAGCATATCCAATGCACTACCCTATTTCTCACCCTATACCTCTCTCAATATATCTTCTACCTCAACTCTCTGAGTCATCTCAAACCTCTTTCTACTACTCTTTCCAATGCACTGCCCTATTTCTCTACCCTGTACCTCTATCAATATATCCTCTACATCCACTGTCTCATTCATCTCAAATCCCATACCACTACTATGATCCCCAAAATAGCCCTTTCTAGACTCTCCCCTACTCTACCCCTCCTTGCACCATCTAACCCCTCTTTTACTATACTGGTCCCCAAAGCAAGCCTTTCGAAACTCTTCCCTCTGACTCTTCCCCTCCACATCCCTTTTTACTCATCCCAAACCTCCCACTACTGCTATGACCTCCCAAAAAAAAAAAGTCTAAATGCTTCACTCTTCTATCCCTCCACTATCCTTTTCAATCAAAATAACAGACTAACATGTCCACTTCTCAAATGTCATATTTCACTATAGTAATTCACCACTAATCCTTTATGGGTTCCAGAGTAGCGTGCTACTCGCCGAAAAAAGCACTTCAACACCTCATTAAGGGTAGCAAGCACTATATAAATGAAAACCTTTTTTCCCTCTTCTATCTCTCCGCTATCCTTCTCAATCCATATAACTGACTAATATCCACCACTCAAATTACTTTCATATTTCACTATACTAATTCACCACTAATCCTTTATGGGTTCCGGAGTAGCCTGCTACTCGCCAAAAAAGCGCTTCAACACTCCATCAAGGGTAACAAGTGCTATATAAATGCAAACCTTTTTCCCTCTTCTATCCCTCCGCTATCCTTCTCAATCCAAATAACTGATTAATATCTACCACTCAAATTACTTTCATATTTCACTATACTAATTCACCACCAATCCTTATGGGTTCTGGAGTAGCATGCTACTTGCCAAGAAAGTGCTTCAACACCCCATTAGGGGTAACAAGCGCTATATAAATGCAAACCTTTTTCCCTCTTCAAGCCCTCCGCTATCCTTCTCAATCCAAATAACTGACTAATATCCACCACTCAAATTACTTTCATATTTCACTATACTAATTCACCACTAATCCTTTATGGGTTCCGGAGTAGCGAGCTACTCGCCGAAAAAAAGCGCTTCAACACCCCATCAGGGGTAACAAGCGCTATATAAATGCAAACCTTTTTCCCTCTTCTAGCCCTCCGCTATCCTTCTGAATCCAAATAACTGACTAACCTATTCACCACTCAAATTACTTTCATATTTCACTATACTAATTCAACACTAATCCTTTATGGGTTCCGAAGTAGCGTGCTACTTGCTGAAAAAGCACTTTGACGCCTCGTCAGGGGTAGTAAGCGCTATATAAATGCAATTACAATACAATACAATAACCATCAGCACTGGAGAAAAAAGTGTGGGGGTGACCATACAAAATGGGCACTTTCCTACACCAAACTATTGTTTCAAGAGTTGATACTGCGATTCGGGATGTCAGTTCACTTTGTGTCAGATCAAGGAAGTCTCTTCAAGAATGAGGAGAAACAAAGTTATTTCTCCTCTTTGCATTCCCCCTGGGAAGGCATACCTGTTTGATACATTCCAGGTTTACTACTGGTAGTAATTCTGGGAATGCACCAAAACTTATGGGTGGAAGCATGGGGACACCTACGCTCCACCCATCGAAAGCCTTCCCAAGGCAAACTAATGCAAAGTAGAGACTTGTGCTGCATTGAATTACTCCATATGTACTTTGCCATGCAAAGCTATGCAAGGTGGCTCTGTGTAGCATAGTAATCTCACTTAAGGCTTTGTTTGCCCTTGCATCACCTTGCGTGGATTGTTCCTGTAAAGTTACAATAGCAGTAATTTATCTCCTAGCAGCAACCTCAAGCATAATTCATATATAAGGATGACACTGGTATTTTTAAATAGTCAGAAAAACCTTGGACTAATATAATCTTTACTATGGGAATCAGGTAAAGCTGTCAGTCCAATGAAGCCTCATCATGCGAACAAGCATTGCTCGCTGATACATCTCTAGAATGCAGACTATAAGTCTTGCAACCATTAGCTTTTGAAATTGGTGTTCCTGCCTCACAGATAATCATCCTCTCCTCCCTACTATTTTACCTTCTTATTTATGATTTGTAGCGAATAGAAAGTGGCATCTATCATTTTACAAACTCTAAATTCATAGAAATAAAAAAATGAAAATTAATCGCTTGCTCTGTCTCTTTTATACTGTACAGGAAGTAACTTAAAGCGCACACACTTTTTAGGCTGACTGCCTATGACATGCACTCTCAAAGGCATGCTTCAATCGCTACACTGTATGGTGCTGATTTAGAGTTTGACTGAGAGGGTACAAAGTTACGACAGTGCAGAGTACCCTCGCCATCAAACTTATGGTTCATCCAACCAATTTAGAGAGTACGTTGAAGAGCCTTCTTCCGCTCCACTGTTGACTTACTCCACCGAGGCCACCAGAAGTTAGACATCCTAACATACACCCAATTTAGAGTGGGCGGTCGGATGACAGCAGTTCCTGACAATGTTCAGCAATTTCAGAGGGCCATAAGACATCTCTAAACTTGGGGAATAGGGTGTCAAACAGGGCATTGGATTAATTTATTTCTTCTCCCTGATGGACATTACTCCATCCTCCAAACTCTAAATCAGGCCCTGTCATTAAGCGCACGTTCCTTTTTTTTTTTTTTTTTTTAACCCATTCTCCCACCCCAGTACCTAAGAGAAGGAATCCCCCCAGTCAGGCTGTCGATAGTACTGACAGCCAAAAGAGAGCAAATGCATCCCCCGGGTGCTACCCACTAGTCGTTTATCACCTCAAGACTTGAGTGTTGCAAAAAAAAAAAAAAAAAAAACCTAAGCCCTCAGCTTTATGCTCTTGTTTTAAACATTTTCATCATTTTAGCGCTTTTAGCTCCTAGAAAAAAGAAGAGAAGAAAGCGAGCCCATACAACAAAGCTCAAGCATGCAGAGACCATTTTCCAGTTAGAGACTCAGGGGGGCCTTCCTTTCCAGGGACGCCCAAGAGTTCAGAATCTGCTGGGCCTCACTTGCCCTTTGTAAGTTACAAGTATGTCCACTGCGTATCACTTTTAAGCGTGCCGGCTCCTGAATAAACACTTGCGCACCCGCTGCTTTCATAGGATCAATCAGCTGACGCAGTCTCCATCGTTTCTCCATTGTCTCCTTACAGAGGTCTGATCTAACAAAGAATGGCAGTGAGTTTGTCATACCCGGACGAGCCTGAAAAAAAACTGCTTGCCTTAGCAAAAAATTGTCAAAATAAATAATCATTGGGCGTGGATGTTGTCGATTGGCTCGAGATTCTTGGCTTAGGAATAGTGGAAGCCTATGAGCTCTTTGTATCTGAGAATCCCACTCCCAGTCGGAGAGGTCAGTAAATGTCTTCTGGAACAATTGGTTGATTGATTGATTGATAAGCTTTATTCGACAGAAATGTCATAAAAGCTAGAATAAAAGTACAAATTTCCTTTAAAAAAGAATACAAATATACAACATTTCCGATTTGCATAATCAGTTAAAACAGCAAAATTATTAAATGCGCCCTATGTACCATAAAACATATATCGTTTTGCAAATATTGAAAACAGGATAGCATTAGCATGTGCGCAATTTCAATTTGTCAAGTATATTTCTACAAGTAAAACGATATAAAAGCAATCAATTCATCATCAAACTGGTAAAAAGTCAGTGCACTAAAAATTGTTAATGTCCTAAACATAGCAGCAGAAGGTTGACAAATAAGGTGCCTGTGCAAATAAGTGCAAATGGTTTCGATATAGGGTCAAGAATTTGTAACTAGCATGGATTAGGTTAAAATTATGCCGATCTTGCAAGAGTTTTCCACCTTGTAAGCCATGCTTGACCCAGGAATTTTGCTACACAGCATGCAAAGAACGGCCTGGGATCGGACCTGAGAATGCGCAGAGCTGTAGAATGGTCCTGTGTGCCCAATTGCTGACAGAGTGGTTTCAGCCATTTGGCCCGTGATGTTTTATATGCTGGGCAGGCAAAGATTAAATGGGCAATGCTTTCTATGGGGGCCTTACAGCATGGACAATTTTTGTTGTTGTTAGTGCCCCACTTTGCTGTCGCCTCACGAACGGGAAGGGTTCCAAATCTGAAATGTAGATACAAGATTCTGTCTCTTGGTGTCTGGATAGTATCAAGAAAGGACTCGAGATGTCTTGTTTGTTTGTGGGAGAGGAATTCTGTTGTTAATTTGCCCACATTAGGCCTAGAGTTCTCCCGTTGGTCCACCCATTCCCAATATAGGCTTTTCAGGTCTTCTCTCCTTGGGGTTTCCTGGCTAACCCAGCATGCTTGAAGTCCTATGGCTGACAAAGTTTTTTTAATACCGGCAATCCAGCCTATTTTACAGCCGGTATCTAGGCGGATGATCTCTGCAAGAGCATCGGCATAAAAAAGAAGCTCGGGAGTCTGCCTAATGCGGGCCCAGAAAAGTACGGGACGTAACCTAGCTACGTCAGCTATCGACCGCCTGCCCATATCCAGCAATAGTGGGGTGGGGGGAACGTATTTTGGTGCCATGACCAGATCTCTTAAGAATTTATGTTCCGACCTGTTAAGCTCTTCTAGTTTCTTGAAACCCCAGACTTCAGCTCCGTAGAGGGCAGAGTTAACGGCTTTAGTGTCATATACTTGGAGGGCGGGAGCTACAGGCCTAGTGTGTGAAAGGCGGTGTTCTTTCCCTATTACTCCTGCTATGCGCTTATGTGCCATCAGCATCTTTGCTATGTGGGGTTTCCAAGACATTTTATTGGTAAGTCTTATGCCTAGGTAATCGAAGGTGTCCACCTTTTTGAGGTGTACCCCTCCCAGCGTAGGGCCGTTCTTATATGACCTATGACAGTTAAAGGCCATAAATTTAGTTTTTGAACCATTTATGACCAGTCCCCGGTCGTCGCAGAAAGTTTGAAATCTATCGATAAGGCGTTGAAGCACAACTGGGGTTTTTGATATCAACAGAGTGTCGTCAGCGAACAACAAAGTTGGTATCTTGTTGCCCCCCAGAGTGGGCGAGTCTGCAGGCTCTTCTAGGAGGAAGTCGACTACCCCATTCACATAAAGGGAGAACAGGGTTGGGGCCAGGACACAGCCCTGTCGGACTCCTCTATTGACCGGTATGCGCTCAGTTAGTTGTCCCTGCTCCCCCCACCTGATCTGGGTGGAATTCCCCTCATGGAGTCGAATTAGGAGTTTTAAGATAAACGGGGGGATGCCCATTTCGCCAAGCGTCAGCCACAACTTAGATCTAGGGACCAGGTCAAAGGCAGTCTTCAGGTCAATGAAGGCAAGGTAAAGACTGCCCTTGCCTAGTACCACTACCTTCCAGTAGATCAAGAGGAGTCTGAACACCTGGTCCATTGTCCCGGTCTTTAGTCTAAATCCGGCCTGGTACTGCGATAGAATTGCCTCCTCCTCAGACCATGACTGTATCCTGTGCAGAAGCACCCGGCCAAAGCCCTTCTGCATAGCATCAATCAGACTGATTGGTCTGTAGTTGGAAGGGTCGTCTTTGTCTCCCTTCTTATAGATGGGGACCACTTCGGCCACCTTCCATGACGCTGGGACTGGTGTTCCATTAGCTATTTCGTTTGCTAGTAGTGAGATGTAACGGGCCCAGTGGTGGGGGTCGGCCAAGAACAGATCCCCGGGTAAGCCATCAGGACCCGCTGCTTTGGATGGGGCCATTTTATTTATAGCAGCTTCTGCCTCCTGCAGGGTAAAACACTCCACTTCTACCCCAGGCCCATTTATTCCGTCTAACTCCCCTTCTTTAATAGCCTCTGTTGTTGAATAAAGCCCTTTGAAATGGTCGTACCAAGTGTGGCTAGTGATGTGATTTGGGGGTGGGCGGGCACCTGCCTTGCTTCCCCAGGTGACCAAGTTCCAGAACAAGCTGGTATCTTTGGAGGAGCATGCATCTTTGAGTTGTTCCCAGCGCGATTCATCCCACTTCAACTTTGCCTCCCGCTGGGCTGCTTTGTAGGAGTGTCTGGCAGATTTTATGAGGGTCTGATTTTTCCCTTTAATGGCTTTGGCCAGGAGCGATCTTTTTTCCCTACAATTCTTATAATACCATGAGTATGGATCCTTGGTGGTGTACCTAGATTTTTTATTCTGATTTGGGACTTGAAAGTATGTGTTGATTTGGGTGACGATATACGTGTAGGCCTTGGACGCGTCCACTGATCTTGTTGTACTATGGGCTGCAGCTTGTAATTTGGCTAAGCCTATTTTCAGATCGTGTTTGATACCTGCAATCTTTGTGTCACTCATGGCTACCTTCTTCCATTTCAGAAACCTTTTGCAGTTGGATGGAACTATATCCCTAGTGGCTGTCAGAGGTTGGATGTTCAGCTGATAATAAGGTGCCTCCCACAAGGGCTTCAAGGTTAAGCACAGTCGAGCCCACTGTCATATCGATCATATTCCCCCATAATTTTACATCAAGGAGGATATAGTCGATCCGGGAAGGACAGCTGACTCTATTATAGGTGTTAGTGCCTTGCTTGTCAGATAGTGACCTGCCATTGACTGCCCTTAGCCCGTACTCCATAGTAAGGGCGTTAAGTTGGAGTACCTGTTGTGACCATCTTTTGACTAGGGGGAGATCAAGTTGGGGGACTGACCATCTGCTATCTTGGTCTTCTAATCCCAGTAGGTCTTCTGTAGCCAGGGGTTCGAAGGTACAATTAAAATCTCCTGCGACTATCACTCTTGCATGGGGTGAGCAGTTAGCTAGGCATTCTTCTAATGCTGCCAGGGTGGCTGAGGGTCTACCTTCCTTTGTCCCTCTCGCATAAACATTGAAGAGTTCGACTGTGGAGCCGCCCCTGGGTCCCCTGATACTTAACCAAATAATGTCTGGGCATGAACTTGTTTGGGAAATGATTTGGCAATCAAGGGCAATCCTTATCCAAACAATCAAACCCCCAGACGGGTGCCCTCTTCCCATGGAGATTGCGGGGGAGCAAAAACAGGTGTAACCAGCTTTATATAATGGGACCAGACTACATGTCTCCTGGAAGATGCATACATCGAAGCCTTCTACCAGTTGGTTCCAATGAGGCAATGGAATTTTGCTGCTTAGGCCCACCACATTCCATGACACAATCTTTAGTTGTTGGGGGTTGATAGGACCTGGATCAGTGCTTTGTGTGGGAATGTGAGTATTAGTTAGCGAGTAGGGTGGAGTTTGTGGGACTGAATAAACATAAATGTCGGAGTTTTGCACTTCACATATGGGGATGGAAGGTCTACATGGGCTGACTCAATGCTGGGAGCTATCCCTAGTGCAACTTAAGAGGTCGGGAGAAGTGGAAGTAGCAAAGGAACTAGCTACATACTTGGAACTGTGTACTACACTGAGTTGGTCAGAGAGGTAGAGAGCCGGGTCCTGCAGTCAGTCGTTAGACTCTAGCGAGGAAATACCTATTAGAGATGGTGATGTCTGGGGCGCTGATGCCCTGTCTTGCTCGAACATGGAAAGATGCCTAAATTGAATGGGAGACCCATTAGGGGCGCAGGTACAAAATTCTAGAGCAAGGAGGTTTTCCTTCGTCTCGGTTCCCCTTAAGGTAATCTCGATGTTGTCCAGTTGGTCAATTGAGGAGGTGCATCTCCGTGCTCTAAGAATATCATCTCTGATCACTGATCGGCAACCCCTAACATGGAGAATCCAATGGGTCACCTTGTTTATCAGAGAGTCTTCACTCTCGTGGAGATGCTTGATCTTCGCGACGTTAGTCATGTAAATTTTCTTGGGTTGCGACAAGCTAATGATAGCTGGAGCAGCTAAGGAGTGCGACTTATCTACGCTTCCGTGTATGGATAGTTGGGATTGCCATAGTTGTGGAGCCCTGTGGCTATTTACAGGACACTGTGAGGCTGCTAGCCTCTTGAGCTTATCTTGTATGGGGATATCACGGCTATTCTTTGTCCCAGCTAACAAATCGTTTGTGTTTTGCTTGTGGGTAGAGGTAGCGGATGAGGCCAGATCGTATGTATTAGGGCCGTAAAAGATATGCCCTTTACTAGGGAGTGCTGTTTCTGTTAACAGTCTGTGATTGTTAGTGGAGTGTGGAAAATGGCTATGTGCAAGGAGATCATGCTGTATACCAGGCGGAGCTGCCTTCAGTAATGTTTTGACTAAAGTGGTAAGGGCTTCTATCATGGTTTTCATTGCACCAATCTCTGCTCTAAGTGTGTTTATAATAGAATGGGTATCCGGGAGCTCTAGTTTGTTTTCTGTGCTAGACATCGCGGTGTCATGCACCAGCCCGAGGGATGATGGTACAGGCTTGTTATCATTATGATCATCACTAAGGTCCTGTAGGAGTGAAAATCTATTCACACAGCGAATAACTGGCTCTAGCTGAAAGGTGCTTGCGCCGATGCTATCGGTGGAGGTAGCAGGGGATTGGGATATATTCTTGATAGTTGCTACTAGACTTTTGGGTTCTGCAGGAGCCCTCTTTAGGGGTTGTTTTTGAAACATTGTTGGAATGACTAGGGGGCAGTTAGGCCTAGGGCTTAGAGGGAGACCATCGGCAAAAATGCCGGGGGTACTGGGAGCAATTTGGTTACCCTCTAGGATGACCTCACATTCATTGATGATCAGGGTATCTATCCGGTCAAGAACGCAGTTGCTACCCGCGTGTTTAGATGTCTTCCTAGCCCTCTTCCCTTTTACTGATCGTTTTCCCCCGCTGCCTCCCGTGCCCTCCATAGACTTCCTTTTCCCCATAGTGCACCCTTAGAAGCAAAAAAACACACAAAAAAACCCACTAATGGCAAAAGTGCTTAAAATACTATCAATATGCAAGCCTATGCCCTTTAGCAACACGACACAAGCAATCTTGGTGGACCAAAATGGGTGGATAGTCGCCGTCGGTCAAATGAGAACAAGGTCAACAGAGTCAGCAGGGTAATCCCACGTGATGGGCCAATATTGGCGGTGAATGGAGGGGAAGATGAAGCAAAACAGACAGTACCTCTCAAGGCGGCTTTCAATGTCCAGCACGATCCTGGATGCGGAGACAAGGGGGGTGACCCTGCCCTGCCTCTTCCTGGCAATGACGGGCGCGCAGAGTGACGTCAGCGCCTCCTGGCGCAAAAGCAGAGCCGGCCGGGAACTGGAGTCCCCCCCTGGTGCGGCAAACAGCGGCAGGCAAGTGGCGGTGCGCGGTTCCCGCAAAGCGGGAAGCCGCGAGTTGTTTAAGTGCGCCTCCGGGCGCGCAGAGTGACGTCAGCGCCTCCTGGCGTGAAAGCAGGGCCGGCCGGGAACTGGAGTCCCCCCCTGGTGCGGCAAACAGCGGCAGGCAAGTGGCGAGTTGGACAATGTATGCACAGGGATCAGTCCCTTCTTTCACCTCAGGAATACCAAAAAGTCTCAAATTATTCCTTTGTTGCCTATTTTCAAGGTCTTCAACTTTGTCCTTAAGTACCTGAAGCTGTTCATCATGCAATTTTACTGTTTTAGCTGTAGCTGCTGTTGTATCCTCTGTGTCTGCCACACGCTGTTGCAGTTCAGTAATCTCCTGTGTTAAACCCGCTACCTTCCCTGAGACTTCCGACAGGACTTGCTGTATCCGATTACTATCTGCCCTAGCTTGGCTGAAATACCCTTGTATCTCTGCTCTCTGGTCACGGAGCACCTGAAGAATCGTAGACAATGAAGGTTCATCGTTAGAAGCAGCACCAGCCCCCATTGTGAGAGGGGTTATATTATTAGAGCAAAGGCCCACAGCAGTGCCCCCCTCTCTTAAAGACTGGAGGCTATTGGGTGTCCCCTGGCCTTGGATCTCACTGTCCGGGCCTACAGCTGCTGGGGCCGGAATATCGCCGCTGGGTAGTGAGCCTGATAGCCTTGAGATTATGGCTCTTACTTCCCTCTTGGCAGTAACCCACTTTCGGAGAGGGCTCATCTTACCAGCCATTTTACCATCAGCCTGCGACCTTGTAGTACTGCAAGGAGTTGTGGAGCATTCCTTTGCTTTACTTACATATTTAGTATGTTTCTTTTTGGTGTTTGCTTTTTTGCCAAGAGTATACAGTGCATCTGCCTGCTTTATCGCTTGTGTATCGTCTGAGATAATAGGAGCACTGGTAGCATCTATCAGTCCTCCCATAGCCGAGGTAGATGAATAAATAAGCAACGGAGTAAGCAAAGGAGTGGGCGAGGTTAGAATCAAAGAGCAAGGGACCCCCTCTAAATGCGAATAAGGTCTGGAAGTAAGAGGGGAATAGAACAAACAAATAGAACCAGAAAACACTCCCCTTAGACCTATATTTCTTTTTACAAGAGATTAAATCTAGTATGGGTATAGAAAAAATCCAAACATCAAATATTTATAACATATCAACAGCATCATTGTATTTTTTTAAGATCATGTTTATTCTTTTCATTAATTTCTTTTCTCCTTTTTTTTCCAATGCATTAAATATCATTTTTCTCAATAGATACAAAAACGTTTTTTTGGTTTTTTTAAGAAAATTGTAAATACATATAAACAATCATACAGAATAAAATGCAATTTTATTAGTCCCCACAATGACAGATCGTCTTACAAAACATGCATTCCTCACAGACATTCACATTCATACAAGACACTTATGCACATCTGGATTCAAAGGGAAACATAAGATGTAATACATTTCAACCAAGATGAAAAAAAACAACAAAAAGGTCTGGACACACGAGGTCGACGCGTGTTTCGGTGGATTAACACACCATGTGAACCACCTTCCTCAGGACCTTGTCCAAAACGGGCACAGTATCACACCGGCAAATACTCAAGGGGAACCTAAGAAACAATAGATAGTGTAATTTGTTTACCCATACGCTGAGAATAAAATTAAAACTCTGTGTTTGATCAGACCACTACAATGTACACCAGCATTAACACTCTAGAGACAAATCATTTGTTATCCCTTCACCATAGTGACATTAATAGTGACATATGAGCTTCCTTATCAAACGTACACATATCATAGGGCATCTCATACTTACTGTGAGATGCTCCAGAAAAAGAAAATGAAATGTATTGATATAGTGAGAGTAAGAGGCAAACTAATACCAAGATAATGATAGAGCCCCCATGCAAACCTTCAAAGTACCCACAGTGCAGTCTCACCTTTGGTTATATGTGGGTTTTAGGAATAGATTAATACTTAACTTACAAATTTCCTATATTGAAGTTCCAATATCCAAGACGGGAACAACAGGGTCTTTTATCGAGGGTAGTAACCACTATACCTTATTCTCTACAATGGATAGAAGATGTCAACATTACTCTCAAGGAGTATCTAAAGACACTAAATACTAAATGCTAGCGTAATGGCGAATCCTTACCAAATGTTAGAATGTATATGTAACCTTCCACGTATTTTCTATACGTAGTAGCAGGACCATAGCAAGGATAAAATTCACAAAGTGTTCTAAAAAAGAAAATATTATGTATCCATGAGAACAGTTCCTAAACCTAGGATAGCCTATGATTTTATGAGGTCATTGTGTACTTATACTTACATAATGATATATATTACTGGATCTGCTATTTTCTATATATTATGAGGTTATTTTCTGGAAAACGTAGTGATGCACCATAGGAGGGGGGGACAACCCCACAAGGTGAACAAGATATTCAGTGAATGAAGCCAGTAATATCAATTCCAAAGGACAAGGTAAACATAAATTAAAATAATGGCTATAGTGATCTTACAGTAATGTCCTAGTGACTACAGGCTCTGATAAAAAACGCCACATACCCTACGGCTCTTAAACTACCTTCTACTGGCTACTAAGAGCACAGACTAGCTGTTCAAAATTGTTGATGGAGCAAAAGTGTCCTAATAGCTGCAGACTCTGATAGAAACGCCACATACCCTACGGCTCTGCAACTGCCTTTTGCTGATTACTGAGAGCACAAACTAACAGCCCAGAATTGTTAGCGAAACGACAATGTTGTCGTGCGATCAATTATTAGAAATGGCATGCGATAATAAAAGCTACCAGATACCCGCAGTAAACATATTGCTAATTGCGGGGACAGGAAATCCTTATGTAATCCTATCTACAGAGACTCACCCAAAGTTTGACGATAAAGTTGTTAATGGAGCAAAAGTGTCCTAATAGCTGCAGGCTCTGATAGAAACGCCACATACCCTACAGCTCTAAAACTACCTTTTGCTAATTACTGGGAGCACAAACTGACTACCCGGAATTGTTAGCAAAACGACAATGTTGACGTTCGATCAATTATTATTAATGGCATGCGATAATGAAAGCTACCAAATACCCGCGGGGAACATCCTGCTAATTACGGGGACAGGAAAACCTTATTAAGTCCTATCTACAGAGACTCACCCCAAGTTTGATGATAAGGACCTTCAAAGTGCTCCACGTCCGTCACCAAAAGCAGATCTGGGCCGTAATGGGATCGGTCTTTAAATAGTGAAGTGCACAAGCGCAAAACATCCGTACTTAGTTGCGTATTGCGTAAAAGTCACATGTGGCAAAAACAACTCGGGTATAACGTTGGAGTATCCGCCATCTCTAAATGGTGTGTATATCTGACGGATAAAAGAAAAATACCCAATCGAATAGCAATATAATTAGTACACTATCAGTTTGTCTGTTGCTTTTATAAACGGAGAAGACGATAAATAAGTTCAACTGAAATCCCATAGGACATGTCAAAACAGACATGTAATATGATGACTATGAACTCCAAAGTATCACCCGCTGTCAGGCAATGCATAGATTATACATAGAAAGTAACTATGTGTAATTTGCACTCTCATGTAAAAATCAAAACCTACATAATTATGACAGAGCCGCCGTATAGAGAAATCTACGGTTTTCACTAGAACAAAAGTGGCCAGTAAATCACATAAGTTGACACAATACTAATGAACATATGTCGGAAGGAAAAGAATACTAGCCTCTAAGCATATAAAGATAGTCACAATACAAATACGATATGGAATACAGCCAACTAAACCAAAAAGTTAAATACATGGTATTAAAGTTTGTATTTTTCCTAATAACCATGCACAACCCAAAATATTGGCATGGGAATGTAATAAATTATTCACAGAATCTACTGAAAAAAATAATCACAGGACTCACTAATTAATAGGATATGATCCAACAAAATATGCAGAAATAGCATTGATTGCCGCCTATATAAAATTGAGGATATAGCCAAACCAGCCATATACGCAATGCATGCATTATCAGGCTTACATCATAGCTGGTCAACATACAAAGCCTTTTTTTAAAATAATATTGATGACTAGCCTAAAGATTAAATAAATTCATGGCAAAAAATATGCCAGAGACTATGACAAGGATTCACCCAAAAAGTTTTTATAAGCAGTGATACAACAAAAGAATGAATTGAGAGCAATGAACACCTCATGTAGGCAGAATATCTGCTCATGATAAAAACCAACAAAAGGAGATTTAAGGCTAAAGAAGACCCCACACAAGATTATCAACTATGTATACCGGTCAGTAATGTTCCAAATGATCTCTTCATTTAATCCCTCCTTTACACTGTTAAGGGTAAAAATCCAGAAGGTTTCCCTCCTTTTCTGGATTATTTCAATAGAAATACCTGGTTTAGGTGTGACCTTTTCCAAGATACACCACCGTAGGTCCTTTTCTCCGTGACCTTTATCTGCGCAATGTGCAACAATTGGAGCCGAAAGTTTGTTTGTTCTGATGGCGGATTTGTGCTCACTATATCTGGTGCGAAATTCCCGTCCAGTTTCCCCTATATAGGCCAATTCACATGGGCATAAAATGATGTATATAACATTGTGACTTCTGCAGTTGCTGGGCGAGGTTAGAGCCGCTTCCTCTTCTGCAGAGTTGCTACCTACTGAAGCAGTACTTAAATCCGACACCCAACAGCCTGATTGCATCCCCATTAGAACCAGGTCTCTGTCATCATTCTCTGAGTAAGCCTTTTGCCTACTGATCCCGTCACTCACATGTCCCAAAGAATCACCCCCTAAGATCACTTGGTCTGAGTCACAGCCCACTCTTGATATATTTACAACTTCCACAGCACTAATAGTCTCCATTAAGTCACTTCTAACAAGTCTGGCAAGACTCAGTAAAGGCGTAGCTGCAGTATGACAGGTATCAACAGTATGCAGGGAAGTATCTAACAGTTCAGAAACACTGGCTGAGCCTGCCAACAATGAAGTAGGTTGTGTACCTTGAAACAGTGTAGCACTCGCTCCGTCTTCGCTTTGGCAACTACCATGGGCAGGAGCTGCAACATTGTCTTGGTTCAAATCGAGTCATACTACCTCGAGAAGAGCTGCTACCATTGTTTGTTCCTGGAGGGGGGGGCACCTATTCCACGTGTTTGTAAGATGTCAGCTGCTTTCCCCGACTGAAGAAGCCTGAGCATAGGCTTCCCAAGTGAGAGTTCTGCCCTTTTACTGCATTCGCTGTACGGCGTCCTGCCGTCTCAGCGCGGGTTGTCTGCTGACTCTCCTTCTCCTTGTCTCTCTCGGCCAAGCCAGGAACAGGGGCTGCTACGAGTGTACACAGATTGCGAGCCCCTCGCTGTGGAGCCATGTCTGCCTGCGGAGCCTGTGAAGTCTGCGAGGCCTGCGTAGCAGGAGTCAGCCGGAGCTGGAGATAGCAGAGCGGAGATCCAATCGGCCCCACTGTCCACCTCGCTGACCTAATCAGTTGATAGAAAAACTGTGCCGGTTTCGTTTGAAGCGGTACCATCGGTAGCGTCGGTAAGGATTCTCCTCACTTAGACTGACTGTACATGCATCGCACTAGGGACAAACCACTGGAAGTAATGAATGCGGGAGCGCCCTGGGTTGCGTGCTCTCCTACGGCGGAATCAATCCGCCATCTTCCTTCCCTTGGGGGCATGTGAGCACAGTTCCCAGAACAACAAACAAAACAATGCATAATTAGGTGTCAACTGCACCTGTTAGTCATATGGTGGCCTGTATTCTGTGAAATCAACTAACTTTGTTTTGTTCAGATTACCATGCCAGTACATTCTTTCAAAATTATTGTTGTATTATCTCAGAAGCTCCGCGTGTGTTCTTGGAAACCAAACTGTGACACCCTACACCAGGGGTCTTCAATCTGTGGGGCGCAACCCCCAGGGGGGGCGTGGAGACATACAAAGGGGGTCGCGCATTCCCGGTCACACTCCTGCATGGAACTGCCTGGATCCGGAATCCAAAACGTTTGCTCTTCGTTTTGGATTCCGATTCAGTGCATCTCAATGTGCTCTCTGATTGGAGGACATCGTAAAAGAATACAACGTCATCCACGACTGTCCTCCAATCAGAGAGACTGCAGGATGAACATCAGGAAATGCCGGAACTGAGGCCATATTTATTTATTTATTTAATGCATTTTTATATAGCGCGGACTTTACCCGAAGGTGTCAGAGCGCTGTACAATAGAACCAGTTACGTTACATGAGAAAAATGGTATAAAATAGAACGTTACAAAAATAAACAGGAGAGGTAGAGTAAAACCATATAGGCAATAACACAATATCAGACACAGCAATCAAGGGTGGGGAATGAACAAAAAGATGTTACAAATTTACAGTGATGAACTAGCTTCCTGGAGGGGTCTCAGAATGAGGGTATTAGTTCTGGAAGTGTCTTTGAAGGAGAAGAGATTTGAGGTCCGCTTTGATAGTCTGGATGGAGGTAGTGGCACGGAGCAATGGAGGAAGCGAGTTCCAGATTCTCACCGCATTACCTGAGAAACGATTGAGCCATCGATCTTTCCTTTTGAAGGAGGGGGCTCAAGCAGAAACTTTACTGCATTCCGAGAAGGTCTTGAGCCTCCTGACATTTTCAGTTTATTCGCCAGGTAACGAGGGGAAGAAGTGTGCAAGGCTTTATGGGTGATGCAGGCAGTTTTATAAATGGATCTTGCCTCGATGGGAAGCCATCGAAGAGAAGACAGGATAGGAGTAATGTGGTCACTACGTTTGGATCCTGAAATAAAGCGAGCTGCTGAATGGAGGACGGATTTGAGGGGGAGAGGTGAGATTTGGGTACGCCAGTCAGGAGAGAATTGCAGTAATCCAGTCTAGAGAGAACTAGCGATTGGACCAATGTTTTTAGGTCTTTCTCCGGGAAGAACCGACGGATCCCCCACAGAAGTCGCAGCTGGTAACGTGCGTTCTTAGCAATGGAGTTGATGTGGGAGATTAGGTTGAGTCTTTTGTCAAGTATGACACCTAGGGATTTAGCGCTGTCGACAATGACGGGTTTACTGTTGAGTAAATTCAGCTGATCCATCCAGGATTGAACCGGAGGAGGGGAGAGAGAAGTAGATAGGAGGAGGAATTCAGTTTTGGTGGGATTGAGAATGAGTTGGTGAACTAACATCCAGTTGTGAATAGAGTTGAGAGTAGAGTTGAGTAGTGAAAGATCGTGTGCGGAAGACACCTTGAGGTAGATTTGGGTGTCATCCGCATAGAGATGGTAGTGGATCCCAGATTTACTAAGGAGGTTCCCCAAGGGTTCCAGATAGAGATTAAACATAGTGGGTGCAAGGATAGAACCTTGAGGGACTCCTTGACCTACCGCCAATGGAGACGAGAGACTGTTCGCTATCTTGATCATTTGTGATCTGTCCGAGAGGAATGAGGCAAACCATTTAAGCACTGTGGAATGCTCTGGAGTGCTTCAATATTATTTTGTCCCGCTTCCTTGCACTCCGTCCTGTTGCCTTTCCTGGTCTTCCTCGTTGCTGCTGTGTTTTTTCAGCTGGTGTCCTTTTCATGCTTCTTCCTCGTGGCAGCCTTTGCACTCCTCTCTAAACTGTTTCCATGTTGCCAAGGCAACCAAAGCTTCGTAGCACTTGTAAGTAAGCTGCCTCTTCCCCCGCCTCATCCACCATGCCCTGGCTTTTCACCCCGCAGACATACGCACAAACATACACGCACAGACATTTTTATCTATAAGAATTTTCCTGCCTGAAACTGTTTCCCACAATACTTTCTTCCTCCTTGAAGATTCTCTCATTTTGTGTTTTTTTGATTAGGTAGAATATTACGTAGGCCAGGCAGGCTGTTTTAATAAGGCATGTGTATATTAGCCTCGGGCCTGTTTTGGTTGCTAAATTTCAAGGCCTCTCATATTATTTTGTATATTTTTTTGAAGCGCAGTTAAGGCTCCGAAGAGTGTCAAAGCGCTGCACGAGGAGACACACAGAGGCAAACATGGAGCCAGATTTTGTAATTCCTATACTGCTTTATTGCTTATATTGTATCCTATGAACCATAACAACAAAAAAGCTCGAGGACAATCTGGATTAAGGGTTACTTTTCACCAAAACTTGCGAAGTGCCCCTCAAACTTTGCATAAGAAGCTAGTGAAAAATAAGGGCAAATACTTGGAAGATGATGTATAACGATGAAATAGGAATAAACAGACAGCTAAAATAGAAAACCAAACATGCCTATACATACAGAAGAAATAATGGTGCACAACACGTACCATAATATGTTATGAATGCGGATGGGAGATGGGTCTATGTGAGGCCGACTGGAAGGCAAGGAGAGAGGTGCGAAGCGAGAGGCAGGATGCGGGTATGAGAGGGGACTGGAGAGAAGGGGTGGATGATGTGAGTGAAGTGAGCAGACGCAAGGTGAGAGACGTGAAAGAGTGCAAGGGTGAGAGGAGATAGCCGAGAGAGGGGACGAGGGCGGCAAGGGAGGGAGAGAATTCGATTTAAGAGGTCAGGGATGAGGAGAATTGTGAAGTGGCGAAGGAAGTGCGGAAACGCAAGAGGAGAGGTGAGGGCAGAGAGGAGGGCTACTGTTGAAGGGTGAGAGAAGATAGCTGAGAGGTGATCTATGAGGTAAAAAGAAAATTTGATGCGACATGGGTGAGGGAGAGCAGCGATAGGGGAAGAGAGGGAATACTGTGGTGGGTGCTGGTTCAAGAAGGTGTCGGAGGTCAAAGGGGAGATAAGAAAGATGGATTGGTTTTAAGGGGAACCCCTGCTGCTCCCAAACCAGGGCCAGGTAAGATTCGGATATTTATTCTCAAAAGTGTAAATCTGCAGCACCTCCGGGTCACCGGGTGACCCTGTCTCAGGATTTCTTTTTTGAAGTGGACATTGATGTCAGCGGAAACAAGAGAGGTGCTTGGTGCGTCTCACCCCTTTCCATGGTTGAGTGTGCGTTTGTGCTCTGTCTTAGTTCAGCGTGCCTCTCTCTCTTAATCAGTGGACTCTTTCGTACCACTCTCTTGTGACTGTCGTCAATCTTTATCTCACGCACTCTCTTTTTAAATATTTTGCCCGAATATTTGTCCTTTTCTTTCTCTTTAGAAAGTCTGGACCAGAAACCAGTTTCACATAACATTCATTCAAAAAACACAGCATTGTTAAAAAGATTTGTCCTGACACCAAAACAGAATTTTACTCGGTATGTGGATGTTGCTGCCGGCAGAAAAAACAAATACCGCCACAACGAAAACAAGCATTTTCAATTATAGTTGTTTTGATGTTTGTATATTTTCAAAAGTTGTTCGCAGCATTGAGTAATTGGGGCTTCATTTAAAGGTGTGGAGAGGAGTGCAGGGTCCAAAGGATGGGGAGCAGCGCAGTGTCCAGAGGGCAGAGTGCCACGCAGGCTTAGTAGGGAACAGTGAATGGGCCTGGTTGAGCAGTGGTGGTTAGGCTCAGACTGCCCTGGTTATAGGCAGGGAGCAACACTAGAATTATGCAGTTTTGCTGTTGCTGTGTATTCTGCACAGCTATAGATTTGGCGATGCGCGTCCCACACAGCGTTCCACACAGCTATAGATTTGCCTCAATTTGTGAAGAACATTAATGTTTGTCAAAAATTGCATTCTAGGCTCTTCTGCCTTTTAGCCATCATATTTTTGTGAGATTGGGTTCTCAGCATTGGCAGTATTAAAGACGAAGTACAGTTCAAGACTTGAGGTGGAGCACAGAATACATCCACAAATTGACCGTTTCTCTGGAGAAAAACCGGCACACCCACACATTAGTTCAGAAATGTGTTATTATCCAAATAAGCTGTGTCAAATTATGTTGTGTTTGGGAAAAATAAAGTACCGTTGTGCCTTTTTGGGTAATTCTTTTGGAGACTTTTTCTTTGAACTGTGTAGTAAGCCTCCGACTCCGAACCACAGTCGCCCACAAACCTTTGATTTGCTAAACCCGGTTTAATAATATTTCCCCACAGTAAAAATGATTTGCCATGGGAACTGGGGGTGTTAATGGTGGTCCATGATGAAGAGTACCAAGTCTGAAATTTTGGTCAGGAGGGGGTCCTCATGCCTGAAAATTTTGACAGGGGGGTCTCGGCATCCAAACGTTTGAAGACCTCTGCCCTACACCATTTAAAAGATTATATATCGACATATGCATTGAAAATCATTCCTCTGCCGATGACAGCCAACTTCTAAAAGGAGGTCCTGCGAAGTCAATCTCAAAATCAAAGTACATGAAAGTACATCAGTAAGCAATGACATATAGTTCTACTTGAAAGGCATATCAGTTGATAAAAAAACACTGTCTAAACAAAGTCCTCTGCCTAACCAAAACATAGATCTCCTCTCTCAAACTAACAAGCATCATCAACAGCAATGGGCAAAACTGAAGGCTGGCTCACTTTTTTCTTTTAAGACTGCGAGCCAGATTTACCAACATCTTGCACTGTGTTTATGTTACAAAAGTGATGCAAACAAGCACAAATTATTTTTGGGTATTTACTTTACAGCACAAAACTTGCTTTATGCTGGAAAGTTGCCTAAAAGTAACGCAAAGCAGCGCGAAGCTCTGCCTTGCGTTACTTAGCATCAAGGGGTCATTACATGGGTGATCCATGCCCATCAATGCTTTTTAATGCACAACCCAATCTAGTAAGATTATTAGACAGGGTTTTGCTTCATAAATTAACGCCACTTGAAAGAGGTGTTGATAGGAGAAATGTTTTCATTTCTCCTTTCTTTTCCGACTGTGCATGTTCGCTGACTGTACAGCACACATGCAAAGTAGGAAAAGCTTTAAACGTTGTCTAGGCATAGTATTTTGTATTGGAAAGGAGCCCTTCCAAGACAAATCCTATGCTGGACTCACACACACACACCTTTTCACTATGGTGCAAAGGTGTGTGTGGCATTCTCCTGTTCCCTCCCTGTCACACAATGCAGCACAGCATTTTTGACTGCTGCACTGAGATGGGTGAACACTTTCGTTTTTTACGTATGTTGGGTGGATACATACTTTATTAGATTTGGTATTGTCCCTTGAAGAAGGATTATACTTTTCTAGAGTACAATGGAGCACACCAATTGGTAAAAATCCATAATTGAATAACCTGTTTAGAAAAGTTAGAACACAGTAAAGAGATAAAATTCATATTTTAATTTTATTTCTCAAAAACACATACAATATTTATATGTGTTAGCAATCTGTTATTGTAGGAAGGAAATACAAAATGTAGGGATTGTACTGAGTTTATTACCCCATTCCTCAAAAACATAAAAAACATGTTTTTCATGAACATACATTAAGGTAGTCGATACATATGGTGCATGCCCTAGACTGTGAACATCAATCCTGCTCAATAGACAAATACTCTGCTGATAACTCAGCTCACTGAACCTCGAATGCAAGAACTTGGAGGGAGTCCACAGTACCATCCGCAGGCTCATAAAAATCTAAGGAATTTATGTTTTACTAAATCGACCGCTTATGGTTAATTTTTATTAATAATAGCAGATTGCTCCATATGGTGCAGAGCTTGGCTTGATTTATTGTAGTCAAATTCTAAATTCTTCCTGGAGACCTAAGCATGTGAATGAATTCATGCTTCACATTTTTTTACAGTATAACGTTCTGCTATGCTATTTATAATTTCTATTCTACTTCATTCTCATGGGGTGGTTGTGTGTAGTATAACCAATTCGCCCATCTCAGTATGCTTAAAACTCTACCATGTACACTAGTCATCCCAGACTCCGGCTGTATAACCTGAACGCAGGCAACGTTCCTGCCCTCTCCATGTGATGCAGTGCAGCAAACTGTCTTGCTGTGCTGCGCCAGCATCCCATCTTCATAAATCTAGCCCATAAAGTTTTGTGTAAGACAACAAGGATCTGGAATTTCATCCAGATGCAAACCCATTTAGTTCCATATCTCTTCAGTCTCTGATTGGGACTAAAGGTACACTGTTTGACAAAACACTTCATCACCAACTAGCACGAATGCTAACCTTTCCTCATGGAAATTATACGAAGACTGGCTCTGCCATCTGTCAGTAAGCCAATTAAATTGTTTTTTTTTCTGTTTAACAATAATATTGAAGTTTAATTTTTTTTACCATATTATTATTTTTTATGTTGTTTTATAGTATTATGTCATGTTTTATATCATTATTTAAGTGTTTCCTAAATGCATTTGCAATTATTTTTTAAAATATTAGTGTAATATATCTTTTTGGGTTGTTTTGAGGGAACTTGTGTGAGTAGTGTTTTTAATTATATAAAAATTAATTTTAAATGATTAAATGTAAATAATAATTATTTTAGATTATATTTATTTCTTCACATGTTTTATTATTTTTTATTTATGAATTGTCCTTAATATTTGGGTTATGGGGTTTACTGGGGGTTTAGGTGGATAGTGTTTTAAATACAATATACACAATAGGTAGATTGTTTAGGCTTGACTTTCAGATTGGAGTTAGATTACCAAATGCTATTTGAGCTTTTAAGCTATTTAAAGCATATTGAATGATAACAAGTGTATTTTTTCATTCAATAATTTTATTTCTTTTGCTATAATCTATTGTGTTCTTTAAATTATGTTCCATTTGTTTTATGTGCTTAGTATTTTACAAATATTAAATGTTATTTTTTCAATCATTATTAATAAAGGTTTAATAATGTTATGTTATGTTTTTATGTTTATGTGTTTTTTATTTAATATTTTTTATTACTCAAAGCTTTCTCAGAGAACTTTGAATTATGCACTAGGTTGAAAATACATTGGAAGGTAGCCAGTGTTCTGAGAGGAGCACTGGGTATTTTTCCTTTTTATCTGTGTCAAATTAATAATTTCGATACTTGTGTATATTATGTTTTATTCTTTAACAAAAATATTAATGCATTTATATAATTACAAATATTTTATAATTTTAATAAATATATTGTAACATACACATTAATATTCAGATTTAAAAATTAGTGTAAACGCTTATTTTGCAGTTATGTTGTTGAATTTATATGTATTCTTAAGAATGTTATTTTTCTCTTCTCATAAAAAAATACAAAAAATAACATAACATTTATTTTAACGTATGCTATGGCTAACTGCAACTAAATACATGTGCATACCATTCTAATAACAATATTTTGGACCAAGATATTTTGGTAGTCTATAATTTAACCATGATATTTTTGTACCACACAGTTTTGTGGTCTATATTGTCTCATACAACCAATGTTAGCATCAATGATCTTTAAATCCCCGTAGTACTATACTCCTGACAACAGATTTGTTCTTGGCTTTGTCCATGCTTGAAGTTTCTAAAGATTTATTGTATAAGATTTAGATGAACTTGAGAAGTAGACGAAGAAGTCATCCATGTTCAACGGTGTCAATGGAGTTTTGGAAGGGATCTAGTGGTGGTCTTGGAGCTCAGCTTCAAGTATAGTAGACCCACAGAAGAATGGCAGAGCAGGACATTCACAGGAGGAACCAGTAGACCTTGCTACAGGCCACATTCAAAGAATTGGATGACTGGTCTTTAGCACCCATAACAGGTGAAATTAGGGTATGTTAGAGAAGAGGAGCAGGGTCAGTGGAAAAGAGTTTTCTTGTGGCAGAAGACTATAAGGTCAGAATCATCACAACTTCAAACAACTCACAAAACTATTGCTTAAGTTGCACACATGAGTGACTCAGACAACTGACAGATGTCACAATGCTTACGTTTTTGATGGCACATCAATCTCCTCTTAAAGATATTACAGCATAAGGCCTAGGACAGCAGAGCTACACTATCAATTACAAAGGGTCTGAAGTACAAAAGGATTTTGCTGCCACAAACCGCTTTTTATAGTGTACAAAACTGACTTTCGGGTCAGAAAACATGTTCCGACCCGTAAAGTGAGTTTTGCCGCCCATACCAAGCCGTAGTTTGGAAGGAGCTTGAAAGGGGCCTTCCTTTCAAATTGTGCTTTGGTATGGTATTTTTAAATGGTTTGCGACTGCAATTCTAGTTGCAAACCATTGAAAAGTTACTGACTCATCAAAGGAGAGGCTAACTGATTCACAAAGGGAATCAGGGTGGCAACATCAGTGGGATTAGACTTTGGTATAGAGGAACACTGCCTACTCCCTTGATGTTTTCTGAAATGGATTTTGTTTTGTTTAAAGCAGTACCAGTTTTTATAAGTAATATAGTAGTATATATTAATTCATTTTTGGAATGCAATCACAGATATGGTTGTCTGGTGTTCCTTGTAGGCTAACATCCTTGTTACTGCAGCCAACAACATAGGGTGGCATATTTCGACCTGCCTAATGAGTTTTATTTAGGCAAGTAATTTCTCAACTCCCTGTGAATGGTGATTTTGTCAATTGACCTAATAGTGCATTGTTTAGTTCCTAAAATTGGATTCCACTTGCAAAAAGTTAGTGACCAATTTACGACTACTTTTTGAGAATGGAATGTTTGTACATCCGGCCCAACGTTCTTATACAGAAGAACTCTCCATGAGAACAATATGCTTATAGAGAATCATTCATTAAAAAGCCGAGCTATCCCTAACTTTATTCCCCAGTATACCCATATTTTACCCAGCGGAGTCTCTGTTGTATCTTCTCAGTTGTTCAATGAAATTAGTGGCTAAGAGCATAAACATACAACTAATAAAATGTAGACAAATTATGACAACCTACCAATCCATATCGGAATGTCAAGCTATTGCAACTACAAATGCAAAATAAAGAATATAACATGTACTGGATGCCATAAGCCCCCATGCATGCTATCAACCTAACAAGTCTCGAAACATTGCACTGTCCCTCTAGTGATATTTCCCCATGAGAAATGTATCTTTACCCCTCACCACCTCTCTTGCCCTGCAGCTTATTAATTGTTTTAATTATATCTGGCTTGAGGCTGAGTTCTCAATTGGACAAAGCAGTGAGAGATGAGGTGAAGTCCTCTTGCCCATGTGGAAATGTTTGTAGCGTCTGACTATATAAACTAGTTTAGGAGGCCTGTCTGCTTTCCATCATTTTTTTCTTATGAACCAACGCAAATACCAATTTGCATTTGTTTATAAACCCCCAAAAAGATTTAGCATTGGGTGTGCATTGAAAAGGTAATGCAAACCCAATGCAAAACCTTTGTAAATCTGGGCTTGAGTATGGTTCTGATTGCCAAAGATTTGTGGTGGTGAGAAAGGAAATTGTGATGAGCTGTAGTGAGAGTCAAATTGCAACAAGAAAACTGCTACTCAGGGTCAAAATCTGCTGCTGTGAACAGCATTCCAAAACTAAATTAGTACTAATATACAAAGACGTGCTTCTACAAGCCTGCTCCTCTCCCACCCAATCCTCAAATATACGAACAGACCTCAGCCACAACAAAGAAAATCCAAGAAAGGCGTACATTGGTAAACCTGATTCAAATTAAGACTGATAGATTGGAAAATCAATCTTATCCTTTATCTACAAATCTAAAATTTTCAGTGGTTAATGCTATGTCAGATCATACTTATGCTGGTTATATAGCAGTTCTTATAATGTCACTAAATGTTGACCTACTATTGAGCACCAAGAGCTGATTCTCCCTATTTCCCCTATTTCCTTTTATGCACATCTACCAAGACTATGCTATCCTTCACAATAACAGGCAAACCAAAAATGGGATTGGTATCACAGTGTTTTGCCAAAACTAATGGGAATACTACACCACAGACTCCCCACATTTGACCTCCATTAAACAAATCATATGCTCTCTCTCTACATAAAATATAAATCCTGCTGCTTTTACCAACCACCTGGAAACATTTCCCCGGTCACAAACTTATGTGAGGAACTAATCACATTAATGAGACCTCCCTCCTCTACAAACCTTTTCTAAGGAGATTTCAACATTCCATGGAACATAATGAAAAAGCCTCTTACAAAAAATCCACCAGCACATATTCAACCCATGACCTGCCACAGGCTGGCCCCTTTCCTTCTCAAAAGAAATGCAACACTCTTTATCTGATTATCTCGAAGCCAAACATCATCTCCCTAAACAACTCTCTGGACATTGATTGGTCCAACCACCTTATGATTCTCTTTTTCAGTCAGCAAATAGAAATAATTAAATCAGGTCTACCTAACCCAGGGGAAATCTGGAGAAGATCTCTATAAGAAATTCATATGGCTCTCCTTTTAGAAAAACTAATAATCATGATGTATCCACTTCTACAAATGACCCCTTCAACTTTTATAAAGAGTCTACTATGAACATCCTAGATTAACTTGCACTTCTCAAGGATTAAGCACTTGCATGCTGGTACTCAAAAGATCTAAAAAAAAGTAAACAATGAAACTAGAAAAGATTTGAAGAAGAACAAAGTCCACAGAATCAATCATTGCCGTTAAGGAGCCAAGGAGAGCCATAAAGTCATCAGTATTGATACTAAGTCCAATTACTTCAAAAATAAAACTAAAGAAGCTATAAACAGACCTAGACTTTCCTTTCATATTCTAAAGTACGGTGCACACCCCAGCTCAGACTCAAAAATACCAAGCACTCATGTCCATGTTAACAGATTGCCAATTGTTTTGCTGAGAATATCAATATAATCCAACATGAACTCATTAAAATCTGAAAAGGTCTTCAAAAAGAGCCATTCACAAATGTTTCTATTTCATAACTCTGAACATTAAATCCATCTTGCAAAGAAATTCTTTCAAAATTATTCTCCTTACTCAAAGGACAGTATATATATAAGCCGTGCCCACTGCAGGTAAGAGCAGTGGGGCGGTGGGGCCAGGTGAGGGGGGATTTCGAGAGGACCACGAGGGAAAATTAATTATTTATTTAATTTTCCCTCGTGGTCGTCTCTTGAAATCCCCCCTCACCTGGCCCCACGGCTCTTACCTGCAGCGGTCGCGGCTGATATATATTTTATGGGGTTTTTTGCTAAAAGAATGCAGACTATGGGCCAGATGTACGACCATAGCATTTTGCGAGTCACAAATTGCACTCAATTGCGAGTCGCAATTTGCGAGTCGCAAAATGCTATGTACTACAGTGTCAGAGCCACTGTTTGCAATTCCCAATGGGGTCGCAAATTGCATGCCTCATCAATATTCATGAGGCACTTGCAATTTGCGACCCCATTTGGAATGGCTGGCCCTCCCTGGTATGGTGGCCTGCTGGGCTCAGCAGACCTCCATGTCTGGGACTGCTTTTAAATAAAGCAGTTTTCTGTTTTTTTAAATGCAGCCCGTTTTCCTTAAAGGAAAACGGGATGCATTTAAAAAAAGAAAAATGAAACGTTTTTGTTTCATTTTGTAGGGGCAGCTAGTGGTCCCCAGGACCACTCCCTAGGACCACTGCCTGCCCCTAAAAAATATTTTCCCCTGCATTCACAAAGGGGAAGGGGTCCTCTGGGGACAACTTCCCGTTTGCGGATGGGCTACCACCCTCTTGAAGAGGGCGCTAAATTGCGAGTGTTTTGCGACCGCAATTGCGGTCGCAAAACATTCTTACATAGGATAGCGAGTCGCTATTAGGAAGGGACGCCCTTGGAACGTCCCTTCCTAATAGCGAGTCGCAAATCTATTTAGCGAGTCACAAAGAAATTGCGACTCTCTAAATAGGGTTTGTACATGGCCCTATTGTGCTTTGCATGCGCAAACGGGCCACTAACCCGTTTGCACATGCAAAATAGGGTTGTACATCTGGCCCAAAGGGCCTAATTACGACTTTGATGGTGCAGCGCCAGTCCTGCCCCACCGCCACACCGCCAAAGCTGTGGACGGGCCGTCTGCCAAATTAGGAGAGTCTTCCTGTCTGAAGGGCTTTTTTTGGCCGTTCCAACGGCGGTGCCTCTAAAAATGGACACTGCAATGAGAACGCCACAAGTAGCTTCTGCACGGCATGGACTGAAAAGACCATGCCGTGCAGGAACTGGGGTGCATGCACACAGGGGGGCACATGTTGTGCCCCCTGCATGCATCCCAGGGTGCAGAGGCACAAGGGGGCCCTGGAGGACCCCCTTTGTTTCCTATCCACCAGTGTTTTCATGGTTGAGGAACCGCCATTAAACTAAGGCATAGAGGAAACTTGTAATATGCTTGGTGGGACAGCGGCGGTCCCGCCAAGCATATTGATGCCTCCTGCCCATCGCAACACCACCAGGGAACAGCGTTTCCCTGGCGGCTGAGGCAGGGCAATGACGGTCTGACCACCCTAATTGTAATAGGGCAGACGGGAGACCGCCGCCTCTGCGTACCCATGAGTCTGGCAGTCCGTGGACCCCCAGATTCTTAAGTAAGCCCAAAATGTCTTCCCCTTTCAGCTCCAAATAGATAACATCTATCTGGAAGAAGGCATTTCCAATCTGGTCCAAAATTTGGGCAAATCACTCTACTTCTCAAGAATCAGACCTGAAACAAAACAACCTCCAGAATCTCATACCAGTTCCTTAACTAACGTTCCTGGGAAAAATATTTGAAAAAGATGTTGCAATCCAACAACTTCTTAAAACATACCATTAATGACAGCCTCCTAAATTACTTTCAATCTGGCTTTTGCTCCAAATTAAATACAGAATTAACCACCATTCGAATATTGGATGTTGCACTTACAATCTTAGCTCATTAAGATATATATATCTAATATTTCTTTTAACCCTCTGTGCAGTGCCCACTACCCTTCATCACAATACTGTCTTCAGATCTTTAACTTTAGAATAGGAATAAATGGAACTGTTCTGAGTTGATTTAAATAATTCCTTTCTTCAAGATCCCAATTCATGAAACTTGACTATTTGAAACCCCCTAATTTCCAGTGAAATATGGTTCAGCAAGGTTTCATCAAATCACCCGACTCATTCAACTTATATATTAAAACTGTTGCAATGATCCTTTAAAAAATTCCACTTTCCTTCATCAATACAGTAACAACACCCAGCTATACCAAGCTCACCTTGGACATTCCCAAATGTCAGTCAGGGAATAATGGCTTACAACACCTTCACTGGCTCCCTATAAGGAAAAGTATACTGTTCAAATCTGTTTGCGTAGTGCATAAGGCCCTATATCAGAATGGCCTGGCAGGACTTAGGGCCTTCTCAACCAAGTGCAAGACTATGGAACTCACTGCCAGGACATCTGACCGGCATCAGAGCTCACGCCCCCTTTAGGATAGCCATTATAGTTCTTTTTTGCTAGACAGTGTGTTCGCTTCTCGTGGATGGACCCTTCTCACTGCAACCTTACCACCTTGACGCCTTCAGGCATTCCCTGCACTCTACAAATACCCTTCATATCATATCATATCATACCTCTGTGTGCGCACAATCAAACATACTAACCCTGAAGTACTTCCTCTCTAATGTAACAAACCATGGGGCATATTAGCAAGACCGGTGATAAAATTATCGTCGTTTTAGCGGCAGGAAACTGCCGCTAAAACGGCGATAATGGGCTTGCTAATATGCGTTATAGAATTCCAATAGAAGCCCAGGTTAGATGTCCTGCACATCTAACCTGGGCTTCTATTGGAATTCTATAACGCATATTAGCAAGCCCATTATCGCCGCTTTAGCGGCAGTTTCCTGCCGCTAAAACGGCGATAATTTTATCGCCGGTCTTGCTAATATGCCCCTAGATGCAGTCACTTTCACTGAAACACAACTCTCAAAATACTGTATTCTTTCTCTCCTTCACAACCAGACTGCATCCCCCACTACCCCCATCCAGAATTGATTGATCGCTCTCCATTCCTCAGGTAGCTACCCAATAACTACCCAAATCTGGTTCTGCATGCTAAATAGCTTGGCTACATCTTAGACAAGAACTTCACCCTAAATGACCACATTACAAGGCTAACCAAACCTACATCCTATTCATCCTATCAACTCAAACTATACTGAAAATTAAAAATGACCACTCACCTTGCAGACTACAGATCTGCAGTACAGGTACTGGACCTCACCCATCTAGATGGTGGAAATGCCATACTAGCAGGCTTTCCAAAATCTACCACAAACCCCTTAATATTGTATCCAGCAGCTTGGCTAGCTGCCCCAGTGAAGAAATCTGACCCCATCCTAAAGCACAATCATTAGTTATATCTCAATGCAAAAATGTATTTCAGAGTTGCTTTCATCACACATAAACTATTCCACCCCACTCTATCCTCCATGAACAGCACACAACAGTTGTTGGATGATTAACGGGAAGCAAGAGGCATAGAACGGCCAACCCTTGAAATACCAAAAACAAGAAAACCAAAACAATAAAACTGTCATTCTCATGTCTAGCTCCTAGAATTGTGACCTGTATTCTAGACCCGATGAAATGAAACCCTAGCTTTTTTGCTTTTAGGAGCGATTCAAAAACCCATCAGTTCAGACTTTACTTACCTGATTGACTCTATGCTTAGTCTGACAAAAATCGAGTATTTGGAAGAAAACCTGCCCTTAGGGAATTAGATAGGATACAACGAGAATTCGTTGTAATCACTTTCCTAGAAAAAATACTTTTTTTCTAGAGACCCCTCATCCACCAGGGTTGCCCCTTGGTGGCATGCTTCATTATTGGGGTTCCTCTCTATCCTCTACGGATTGAGGCGTGCTGCGACTTGGGAGGTACATAGGAGCACTTTTTGTAGACTATGTGTAGTGCCGTGATGTGGAGTGGGTGGAAAGGAAAATGTAATAATACCTAACTAGTGGGCCACTCTTTTATTCCGGCCCCTAGTTGGCATGGTTAAAAATCAGGGGTTGTTACTGAGAGAAAACCTGACCTTTATGAGTCTGGTTGTCTCAATAATGTGTTTATGTCAACATGTTTTGAGCTGTTCCCCTAGTAGCTCTTCTTCAGGACTCCACGGGGTCCAGCCCCATGTCTACCACTCCTAGTGAATCCTATATTGAGGATGCAAAGTGTGCACACTTAATGAGCATGCACTGTATACATCCGGTTCTAGTAATTGATCCGTATGGTTCTAGTAATTAATCCGTACCTGTAATCAGAAAAAAGATACATTAAAAACAGCGACCTATCAGCCAGGCTTGCAGGCCACATATGCTTAGTTATGCATGCAGCCTTTTCTAATTTGTAACAGTCCTGATACATACAGAGATGTCCTTAGATATCCTAGGTGAATAAATGGAAAAGGCCTGTTAGACCTGGCATCTTTTGGCGTGTTTCCCATGTCTTTTTGCTTTCTGACCTCCCAGTTTAGGGGCCGATTCCGATCTGGGTCGGAAAGCACTCCGACCGATCCGGATTGTTTTCCGACCGAGCCAGACCCCTGCAGTCCGACCGAACGAGTACGATGCGGCCGTATGCTGCCGGACTCGGTTCGGTCGGACTCCCATTGAAGTCAATGGGAGCCGGTCGTACGACGTGTACATGGGCTCCCATTGACTCAATGGGTACGTTAGCGCACAAGGGGGCCCCTATAGTGGGTACGCGTTGGTGCCATCCGCACCGTACACGCATGTATAGGGGGACCCATGGGCCCCCCTGTGTCCGACTCGTACGGCTATGGGTGAAGGGGGGTCCGGCACGGACCCCGAAGTCCGTTTCCGAGAGCTTTTTCGTGTCGGAGGCTCCGACTCGATCCGGCTGTCCGGATCGTGCATCGTACTGGCTCGGTCGTAAAAAGTCTCCATGAATCGAGTGCAAACGAGTCGGACGGAGCGGTTCGGACCCGGAAACGAGTCTGTCGGCGATTTCGCGTTCAATCGCAACGTACTTGCTCGCTCGGACGAATGTACGAATCGGTCGGAAACAAAGCCTCCGACTCGGATTCGGTAAAGCCGAATCCGATTCGGAGCCCCACCGACCGAGATCGGAATCGACCCCTTAGATTCTGCTTTTGCTGGTTTAGTGTCTCTGCACACTTTCTCACTGCTGTTCAGTGTTAAAGTGCAAGTGCTCATGTTGTAAATTGTTATTAAGTATTGGTGTTTCCATGATTGGCATATTTAATCTACTGGTAAGTCCCTAGTAAAGAGTGTGTCAGGACCTGTAAATCAAATGCTACCAGTGGGCCTGCAGCACTGATTGTGCCACCCACATGAGTAGCCCTGAAAAGGTATCTCAGACCCGCCACTGCAGGGTCTGCGCACAGTTTGTAACTGTCATGTCGACCTGCAAGTGCACCCACTTGCCAGGCCCTAATCGTCCTTTTTCTGATGTATAAGTCACCCCTAAGGTAGCCCCAAGGTACCCCTGTAGGCAGGGTGTGTGTATGTTAAAGGTAGGACATGTACTGGTGTGTGTAGCATGCCCTGGTAGTGAATTACAGTGCATTTCGTTTTTCCCTATAGAAAGGCTATCTGTCCCATAGGATAGAATGGGAGTTTTACTTATAACATCTTATAAACATAACTTCTCATTGGGACAAGATAGGGAAATGGAGTTTAGTATGCCTGGACTCAGAATTTAAAAATGCATCTCTTAGTGAAGATGATTTTTATGTTCTGTGTTTGAAAATACCACTTTTAGAAAGTAGGTATTTTCTTGCTTAGCCATCCTGTGTGCCTCTGCTGGGTTTGTGGATTGACTGTCTGGCTTTGAAGCAACATGGGCTGATGATGTGCATTCTCTACCGACAGCCACTGCGGGGGTCGAGGTGTGTCCTGCCTTTCCTGGATGAGTCAGGGCTGGGCTGAATAGACCTGGGCTGCATTTAGAGTAGTGGGAGGAGATTTCATTGCACCTGAATGGGCCTGGTCTGCCTTGAACAATGCTGTCTCCACCTCCTGCCAGGAAGCTGGGCTAGAGAGGACAGAACTGGTTTGGACTAAGCCCAGACACTCTCTGCTGAGAGATCAAAGGAATTTTGAGTATAAATATTGGGGCCCAGAATCAAGGAACCTGCCAAGAAGAAGAGCTGGAAGAACTGCCCGAAGGAGTACTGCCCCTTTGCTGTGTTCTTGCTTTGTTGGGTTGGCCTGCTGTTGCTACTTCTGCCTTGGGCAGTGAAAGGAATGGACTGAAATTTCTTTCTTTGTGCTGAGTGTCTCCAAGGGCTTGAAGTAGAGCTTGCCTCCTGTTTTGAAGTCTCAGGGAATGCAAACACTTCACCAACCTCTGGGTACCGCTTCTGGAACAGCTGTTTCAGTTGTCACAGAGAAGGGAAAAGCAACTGACTCCGTCGCCAGCTCCGTGTCCTAAAGGCACCTCAGAAGGCACTGCCGCATCTCGCACCGCAACCCTGGTCTCACCGATGAGGACGACCGCCGCCACCGAGCTGCTGCTTGCACCGTGACCTGTGGGCACCGCACTCTGCACTGCCCCACTTCACTTTGCTGCCCTGGTCTCACCGACACATCGCTGTGTGCTGACTTCCACACCTGTGACCACATCATGACTGGGGGCGCAGCTCGTAAGTTTCAGGATGCATCGCCTCGTCCCATGCATTGCTCTGATCCGACCAACACCAGCTCCTGCTAACCGGCTCTGTCGCCTGCATCACAACCTGCCAGCACCGCATCGAGCACCACCTCACCTCGCACTGTAAGTCTTGGTCTGTCTGACGACATCTGGATGACTGTCACAGAGCCGTTGCCTGCACCGCATCGTGAGGGCACTGCACGCTGCACTGCTTCCATTTTGAACGCAACCGCGAAGGTTGCTACGACCGGCTCGCACCAATGTGTCTGCCGCAACGAGAAAGGTACTGTTCACGAGTCTGTCCACGGTTTAGCTGGCCCGTACCGACGCAGTCGCCTGGAACTGTTAGACTGTTTCAGCATCGCGGTAGCCCCGGACGGAGCTACCGACTCAGACGAGCTGTGTTTTGAGATATTTCTGCGATTTTAAAGGATATCTTGCAAAGTATATACTTTTAAGTACTGTATATTGGATTCTTATCTTTTTGGTCTTGTGGATAAATACAAATATTGGATATTTTTCTAAAACGGGTGTGGTGTCCTTTTTTAGTGCTTTCATTGTATTACTGTTCGTTATGTGCAAACGCTTTACACACTGCCTCTGAGATAAGCCTCACTGCTCGTGCCAAGCTACCAAGGGAGTGAGCAGGGGTTATTTTAGGAGTGTGACTCCCTTATCTGGACTAGAAGGAAGGGTCCCTAATTGGATAAAGGTGCAAACCATTACCAACTAGAGACCCCCATTTCTAACAAGGCCTATTTCCTTTTTTGCACTGCTTTGTTTCCAGTTTGATTGCATCCCACTAGGAAGTGAAATTTCTTCAGTTTAGGTATGAGGTAGTCATATTTCTTTAGGTTCTTAATGATGTGTGTTGCAGCATATCAGATGCATTTGTGTGGAGCATGGTAGGCCATCAAACAAACAAGGCATTGCTTCCAACCAGATACAGGACTATGAGGGCTTGAATGGCAGTTCTACAGTTACTTCCTTGGTGGAAAGGTATTACTTTCTTAAGTAAAGAGTTATGATAAAAAACATGTCTTGGTTTTGCTGGAGCTGTATTTCTTCAGATTGAAGTAGGTATCCCATTCACTTGGCATTGAATCTGTCCAAGTTTATGCCGTTGAACAAGGTTTCAAGTAGTTGTTGCTTGCTCCTCTTGGCGAATAGCAGGAATTCTGTTTTGGTGTAGTAAAGTTTCAAGTAAGTGCTGGACATCCAGGGCTAGATGAGGTGCATTCTGTCTTTGAGGTACTGGATGTCTGGAGCAGAGGAGACATTAAACAATATATGTGTGGCTTGGCATATTGGGGAATTTTGATTTTGACATATTTGAGTAGCGCCCCAAAGGGCTTCTTTGTAGAACATGAACATAGCAACAGAAAAGATAGAACTCTGGGGCACTACATAGCTATTCAGGATCTTCTGGGACCTAAAGGTGCCCATATGAGCAAACTGCTGTTGGTTAGATAGGAAGGAGGAAAACCAGTGAAGGACATTGTAGGAAGGTGGAATCTGACTGCATGGTTACCCCCACTTTTTTCCTGGTGTTTTGCTGGTTTTTGACTAGTCTGACTGGGATCCTGCTAAAAAGGGCCCCACTTTATCTGCTTTCTCCTCTAAATTGATTGCATGTACTTTAGGTACACTCCAGATTGGATACTGGCGTACCCTTATAAGTCCCTAGTGTATGGTACACCATGTACCCAGGGCAGAGGTACCCCAGAGGCCTCCCAGGGGCTGCAGCATGTATTGTGCCACCCCTGAGAGACCATTCAAACTGACACCACATGTCTGCTCCTGCAGCCTGTGTAAGGTGGTGCATGCACCCCTTACTTAGATATAGGTTCACTATATCTATTCTAAATCACTACACATATAAACCTATCAGTCACCCCTATGGCAGGCCTTATCAATCCTGAAGGCAGGGTGCTGGGTTTTGTGTGAGAGGGTGCCCCTGCAGGAGCAGAGCCCCTCTGCAGCTTTCGGAATCTATTCTCTGGGGTTGTCTGTGATGCAGCCAACCATATATACTTAAGTGCATTATAACCTCGCGGTAAATGCTAACTTTAAAACGGCTGCTTAGAAACATATTGTGTATATGATTCCTCCCTTGTAGTACCACTACTATGGGGCACCGGTCTACTCGGTACCAGCTTTCTTGACCTGGGCAGCACAAAATGGATGCTGCCAGCCACAGACATGAGTCTGCCCTCCTGCTGCTGAGCCAAGCTCGAGCAGAGGAAGGCCTGACAATAGGTTTCCTGTCACAGGGAGGTGTGACCACCTCCCAGACAGGCTTTAGTGTATTGGGGCTGGGTGGGTGCACTCTTAGAGTGCCAGAAAGTCTGCACTGGGGGCACATTTGGTGTCCCCGTGCATAGTCCAGCTCAAACCAGTTGCAGGAGCCATTTGCTCCTGCCCTGGCATGAAACTGGACAAAGGACATGGGTGCAGCCACCCCTCTGTCCTGACCCTCCCCTAGGTGGGTCCCCAGAGTTTGTCCCACCCCTTCCTTGGGTATAAAGTAGGAACCCTGACTACAGGACTTTAGATTTTACCTGGACTAAACTCTGCTACAGAAACCAAGTACTTCGACGATCTGCACGATGCTGGACGACTGAAGAAATCTCCCTTGGAGTAAAGGAGTTACTCCCCTTCAAGGCAGGCACCTAAACGCATCTGACCAGTTTGCATCTCCCAAGCTCCTGATGACTCCAAAGATTTTTGCAACACAGGAGGTGGGTTCCTGGGGTCTCTGAGGTTGGTCTGCGCTCTCAGCAAATCTGAGGCCTGTATCCCTCTTGGGGACCGTGCAACCTGTACCCCTGTGCACCATGCTCTTTTGCAGCAGCATATGCTTTTCGGCAATCCCTGAGGCTGTGCTTTGGGCTACTTGTAGTCCTGATCCCAAGCAGTAATTCCACCAAAGATTTCTGGCCTACACTCCACAAGTCTTCCGTGGGCTGGTATTTAGTGATTCAGCTTGAGGTCCCTTTGTGATCCCTGGTCCGTTGGCCTGTGGGTCCCTGTGAAGGTAACTTTGACTTTCTGTGAGCTTTACTGGTTGCTCCAGACGTGCCCTGACTCTCCATAGCTTGGAGAGTCCCCAGGACCTTGCTGGTCCTCACCGAAGCTTATTTCCTCTGCCCGTGTGGGTTGCACTTGCCAAGGCTTGTTGGTGTTCAATCCGGACACTGATCCCTCAGCACTCGACATCCTTCGTGGGACAGCTCACCTCCAGACTTTGGTCATGGTCGACATCTTCTGGTCCCCGTGGCTGCAGAGTCAAGCTTCACCTCTTCGCACCTGAAACACCCGACATCGGTGGGCATTCGTCTATCGTGCCCCTGGTCTCTGTGAAGTGACCCAGACTCTGTCCCCTCTGCTTTCAGGTTCTTCTCATCTCCGATCCAGGCTTGGATCACACCGGACACTTTTCATCTTCATGGCAGCAGCACTTTTCCGCATCACGCCATTGAAAACGACGAAGGTTTCCGACATCACTTGACCCCTATGCACCCGGCTCCTCTGAGATAGGTAACATGGGTACCTCAGTACTCTCAAGGGTGCTGGCCTTAGAACCTTCTATGTTTAGCTGGGTTTGCTTAAAATCCTCTCCGAAGTGTCCTTAATCTTTAAATTTTCAACCGCGACTTTCCCATAGAGTTGTACGGAGCTCGCGTCTGTGTTCTCACACTGCACCCGTCCTCCGTGGGTCCCCTGTGTCACTACTTTGGGTGGTTCCTTGGGGTCCCAGCGATTCTACGTGCTCTAGGAACTGTGTCTAGTCAAGTCGTGGTTGTTATACCACTTTCTTAGTATATGGTTCGGTCTCCCCCTGGAGCCCGCTGTGTTAGTTAGTAGTTAGGTTAGTAGAGAGTGTTTAGTAATAAATACATATATTTTATATATTCCTTGTGTGGTTCTCCTTTCATTTGGTCATTCAGGAGGTTCTGATCTGGTAAAACAGGCTGCTTTACATTCCTTCGAGACTTAGCCTGAAGGCTGCTCTCCATAGCTACCACTAGGATAGCTTTCAATAAAGGTTGTCTTTAACCTAATCATTAATAAGGGTCGTTTGGACTGGTGCAAGGTGCCCACTTTAATTAGTGGACAGCATATACCAGGCCAACTTCTCACATTGGTGTGCAGCGGTTGGGATTCAAGCTTGCTATTGTTTTACCAGATAAATCTCATTGAGTGATTAACTGAAAAACACTAAAGGTATTAGGTACATATAAATCAAGACTAGAATAAGTAAGTTCTACTGAACTTGGAGTTGGGTAGTCAAGGGTCTAGCATACCCTTTCTCCAACTCAAGAGAGTTTAGTAGCTCCCACTAGGTTAGGTAGGTGCCTACACCACACAACACTAGTATGTCTTCTAGGCCTGAAGCCAGTGGCTCCTTGCCAACTAAATATGACCATCTCTCATTTCAAGAATTGAGAAATATGTGTACATCTAGGAAATTGAAGACAGGGAGACATGCAAGCACTCAACGCCTCATAGAGGCTTTGCTGTTAGATGACCTCAGAGGCAGGCAAGTTGGGTGGGACAGCAGAGGAGGAAAGGCCAGGAAGTGAAAACTTCTATGACCTGGACTCCAATGCTGACCAGGGGGATCAAGATGATTCTAACCTGGACAATCCAATTCTTCCTGAAGGTGAGGGAGAAGGCCTCAGTGGCCCTCTCTTTACCCCACCTGGAAGAGTTAACAGTTTACCAAGAAGATCAAGATCTCCTTCTCAGGAATCTAATCATTCTGGTACTTCTGTAGGGATCTCTGCTTCTCATAAAAGGGAATCCTCTTATGAGAAGAAATGCCAACTACTTGAGTTTGAGAGAGCTAAGCTCAGAATCAAGAGAGAGCAATTGGCCTTAGATAGGGAATCCCTAGAGCTCCAGAGAGCTTCCAGAAGGATGGGGCTAGAGCCCCATGGTGGCAGCAACAGTGTCCCTAGAGGTAGAGAAAATACTCATGACCATAGGAACCTGAACAAGATTGTCCCTCCCTACCAGAGTGGGTATAACATCCACAAATGGATAACTGCACTGGAGAGGGCCTGTAAGGTACAGAAGGTCCCTCAGGAGCAGTGGGCAGCAATCTTGTGGCTCTCCTTTGCAGACAAAGGTATAGACAAGCTCCTCACTGTTAGAGAAGAGGATGCTGATAATTACAAAGTCTTGAAGAGTGCTCTGATTGATGGGTTTGGCTTACCCACTGAACAATACAGGATTAAGTTCAGAGATACCCAAAAGGCACAGACTCAAGACTGGGTTGACTTTGTAGATTGTGCTACTAAGGCTCTGGAAGGTTGGATACATGGCAGCAAGGTGCATGACTTTTTAGGATTGTACAATTTGATTATGAGGGAGCAGATCCTTAATAATTGTCAAAAACAGCTTATACACCAGTATCTGGTGGACTCAGATCTGACTTCTCCCCAAGAATTGGGCAAGAAGGCAGAGAAATGGGTCAGAACCAGGGTAAAACCAAAGAATCAGGGTGGTGACCAGAAGAAAGATTCTTCCAAGAACCAAGAGAAGGGTGGGGATAAATCAAAAGATAAATCCACCACAGGGCCCCAAAAGTCCTCTTCTGGGGGTGGGTCCCAAACTCCTTCCTCCCCTGTAAAGAAACCTTATTGCTTTGTTTGCAAACAACCAGGCCACTGGAAAAATGATCCCATTTGTCCAAAGGTCAGCAATAAGGAAAATGTTCCTCCAAAGACTACTAGCACTCCTCCTGGTACTACAAGTAGTAATCCCCCAGTTGATAGTAGTGCACCCAAAAAGTTAGATGGGTTCTCATGGGAAACTGAGGTGGACCCCAGCTTATCAAAGTCCTCCTCACAGGCCTCCTTAGTCTGTGATGGTGGCATGGGATTTGCCACTTTTACTGTCAGTCCTAATTCTTTGGGCAAGTACAGACAGGAGCCACTAATAAATGGTCAGAAAGCGGTGGCCTTTAGGGACACAGGGGCTAGTGTCACCATGGTGACAGGGAACCTAGTACCCCCTCAACAGCTTTTACCTGAGTTTAAGTACCAGGTGACCAACATTGATGGTATCAGGACAGATCATCCCATGGTCATAGTCAATCTCAGCTGGGGAGGGGTCACTGGCCCAAAGAGAGTGGCAGTGTCCCCAAACTTGCCTGTAGATTGCCTGTTGGGTAATGATCTAGAAATTTCAGCCTGGGCTGAAGTTGAATACCAGGCCCATTTAAGAATGTTAGGCCTCCCTGAGAAAGTTGGTGGGACCAATAGGGCCTCAACCCAACCCCAGGGAAATTTTGGAGTGGTAGAGCCTGAAAGAATGGCCCACTCTACTCCACCAGCGAGCAGAAGGGTTGAAGAAAAGTCTTCTTCCCCCCAGACTATAGGTAAGGGTCAGCTTCCTCAGGGAACTGATCCTACCCCTAGTGAAGGAACTGCCCCAGAGGTGGTCAAGCCTGGCCTGACAACACCCCTGATGGCAGGGGACCCTTTCAAGGTGGTACCCAGTCTGGAGCAGGTATCCTGCCCCTCTTTATCCTACCTCAATCAGCCTAGGGTTGCAGAGGTCAGGGAGGTCAGTGGACCCCTAAGGGCCCACTGTCCAGAGGAACCCCCTCATCAACAGATTAGGGACACCCAGGCTAGTAGCCCTAGCTATGTGAAAATTCCTCAACACACTGAGGGATCCCTCTTACCCTTGGGTAGGGACCTCTCCCAAATGGACTCTATTGGGCAAGGGCAAACCTGGGACCAATTGGTTCCCAACCTACCCTCTCCCTCCAGTGTTCCAAAGGGACCCAACCCCCTGCTGTAGGCAGCCAGAGGTTGACCCTTAGGGTCAGATGCAACTCAGTCATGGAAAAAAAGGCCTAGGGTAACCAGTGCTCTGAGGAAGCTGAGACCAACTTTATTAGGGCCTAACTTCTCTACTCAGACACCCCACCAGCCTTTTACTTTGCCAAAACACACTACAGGTAGTAATCCCAACTTGTGGAGAAAATCCAATACCCTTAAGGGTAGGGACTCCTTAGTGGACGATAAGACAGGGGGTATCCATGCTAGTGCAGGATCTTCCTTATATGGCCACTTAGTCAATAAAGTCTCAACTGGACAAGGTTAGCCTTATCTCCTTTCGTTTGGGGGGGGGTTATGTAGGAAGGTGGAATCTGACTGCATGGTTACCCCCACTTTTTCCCTGGTGTTTTGCTGGTTTTTGACTAGTCTGACTGGGATCCTGCTAATCAGGTCCCCAGTTTATCTGCTTTCTCCTCTAAATTGATTGCATGTACTTTAGGTACACTCCAGATTGGATACTGGGGTACCCTTATAAGTCCCTAGTATATTGTACACCATGTACCCAGGGCAGAGGTACCCCAGAGGCTTCCCAGGGGCTGCAGCATGTATTGTGCCACCCCTGAGAGACCATTCAAACTGACACCACAGGTCTGCTACTGCAGCCTGTGTAAGGTGGTGCATGCACCCCTTACTTAGATATAGGTTCACTATATCTATTCTAAATCACCACACATATAAACCTATCAGTCACCCCTATGGCAGGCCTTATCAATCCTGAAGGCAGGGTGCTGGGTTTTGTGTGAGAGGGTGCCCCTGCATGAGCAGAGCCCCTCTGCAGCCTTCGGAATCTATTCTCCAGGGTTGTCTGTGATGCAGCCAACCATATATACTTAAGTGCATTATAACCTTACGGTAAATGCTAACTTTAAAACGGCTGCTTAGAAACATATCGTGTTTGGTGTCAAACACCTTGGAATCATACCTCCACACCAGTAACTGGTGTGGGAGGTATGATTCCTCCCTTGTAGTACCACTACTATGGGGCACCGGTCTACCCGGTACCAGCTTTCTCGACCTGGGCAGCACAAAATGGATGCTGCCAGCCACAGACACGAGTCTGCCCTCCTGCTGATGAGCCAAGCTCGAGCAGAGGAAGGCCTGACAATAGGTTTCCTGTCACAGGGAGGTGTGACCACCTCCCAGACAGGCTTTAGTGTATTGGGGCTGGGTGGGTGCACTCTTAGAGTGCCAGAAAGTCTGCACTGGGGGCACATTTGGTGTCCCCGTGCATAGTCCAGCTCAAACCAGTTGCAGGAGCCATTTGCTCCTGCTCTGGCACGAAACTGGACAAAGGACATGGGTGTAGCCACCCCTCTGTCCTGACCCTCCCCTAGGTGGGTCCCCAGAGTTTGTCCCACCCCTTCCTTGGGTATAAAGTAGGAACCCTGACTACAGGAATTTAGATTTTACCTGGACTAAACTCTGCTACAGAAACCAAGTACTTCGATGATCTGCACGACGCTGGACGATTGAAGAAATCTCCCTTGGAGTAAAGGAGTTACTCCCCTGCAAGGCAGGCACCTAAACGCATCTGACCGGTTTGCATCTCCCGAGCTCCTGAGGACTCCGAAGATTTCTGCAACACAGGAGGTGGGTTTCCGAGGTCTCTGAGGTTGATCTGCGCTCTCAGCAATTCTAAGGCCCATATACCTTGTGGGGACCGTGCAACCAGTACCCCTGGGCACTGTGCTCTTTTGCAGCAGCATATGCTTTTTGTCAATCCCTGAGGCTGTGCTTTGGGCTACTTGTAGTCCTGACCCCGAGCAGTAATTCCTCTGAAGATTTCCAGCCTACACTCCACGAGTGTTCCGTGGGCTGGTATTTAGTGATTCAGCTCAAGGTCCCTTTGCGATCCCTGGTCCGTTGGACTGTGGGTCCCTGTGAAGGTAACTTTGACTTTCCGTGGGCTTTCTTGGTTGCTCCAGATGTGCCCTGACTCTCCATAGGTTGGAGAGTCCCCAGGCCCTTGCTGGTTCTCACCGAAGCTTATTTCCTCTGCCCGCGTGGGTTGCAATTGCCAAGGCTTGTTGGTGTTCAATCCGGACACTGACCCCTCAGCACTCGACATCCTTTGTGGGACAGCTCACCTCCGGACTTTGGTTGTCGTGGACATCTCCTGGTCTCCGTGGCTGCAGAGTCAAGCTTCACCTCTTCGCACCTGAAACACACGACATTGGTGGGCATTCGTCTATCGTGCCCCTGGTCACTGTGAAGTGACCCAGACTCTGTCCCCTCTGCTTTCAGGTTCTTCTCATCTCCGATCCAGGCTTGGATCACACCGGACACTTTTCATCTTCACGGCAGCAGCACTTTTCCGCATCACGCCATTGAAAATGACGAAGGTTTCCGACATCACTTGACCCCTATGCACCCAGCTCCTCTGGGATAGGTAACACGGGTACCTCGGTACTCTCAAGGGCGCTGGCAGTAGAACCTTCTATGTTTAGCTAGATTTGCTTAAAGTCCTCTCCGAAGTGTCCTTAATCTTTAAATTTCCAACCGCGACTTTCCCATAGAGTTGCACGGAGCTCACGTCTGTGTTCTCACACTGCACCCATCCCCCGTGGGTCCCCTGTGTCATTACTTTGGGTGGTTCCTTGGGGTCCCAGCGATTCTACGTGCTCGAGGCACTGTGTCTAGTCAAGTCATGGTTGTTATACCACTTTCTTAGTATATGGTTGGGTCTCCCCCTGGAGCCCGCTGTGTATTGTGCTATTTACTGTCGTTCTAGTGATTTAATATTGTGTGCTTTGTTCTCTAATCTCATAAAGAGGTTAGTAGAGAGTGTTTAGTAATAAATACATATATTTTATATATTCCTTGTGTGGTTCTCCTTTCATTTGGTCATTCAGGAGGTTCTGATCTGGTAAAACAGGCTGCTTTACATTCCTTCGAGACATAGCCTGAAGGCTGCTCTCCATAGCTACCACTAGGATAGCTTTCAATAAAGGTTGTCTTTAACCTAATCATCAATAATGGTCATTTGGACTGGTGCAAGGTGCCCACTTTAATTAGTGGACAGCATATACCAGGCCAACTTCTCACAGACATTTCCTCTCAATCACATTCAAGACTTGGGAGAGTGTGTGCAGGTAGGTTAGTCAATGGTGATTAAGGCAACCAAGAGGTCAAGTACTATCAGGAGTCTGAATTAATCATTATCTGTGTCAAGAGAGCAGTGTCTATGATTTATTAAGGCAGTTGTCTCAATGATGCAGCATGATTTGAAACCAGATTCAAGATCTTACTGATGAAGGGAAAATGAGTAATGAGCCGGTGGCTGAGAAGGTAGTCAGGGTCTAGTGTGAGTTTCTTCAGTAAAGATCAGATCAAACCAGTCTTAAGAGTTGTAGGGAAAATGCCTTGATTGAGGGAGGCATTGGTGAGAGTGTTGAAAGAGCTTCGCCAGAGAGGGCTTTGAAGAAGTATAAGGGTCAGATGTCATCTTCACAGGAGGAATGTTTGAGGAAGTTGAGGATGTTGTCAAGATCATTGACAGACAGGGATTTGAAGGATAGCCATTGTGGGAGGCAGTGCAGAGGTGTGTCTGTTAGAAAAGAAGCAGGTTTATTGTTGTCAATATTCTGTCCTATTTTCTGTAATTTTTCATTGAAGAGGTGGTTGATTTGATTGCAGTAGGTATACCTACTGCATGTAAGATTTTACATTCTCCAGCCAGGACATTCCCTGGTGAGTGATCATTTAGTTCTTCAGTATTTCAGTGGTGTTAATTATGATTTCCAGATACAATTCATGTATATTGTTAGAAGTGGGGGTCTCTAGTTGGCAGGTTTGTACCCCGTCCAAGTAGAGACCCTTCCTTCTAGTCAGGATAAGAGAGTTACACACCCAAAATAACCCCTGCTCACCCCCTTGGTAGCTTGGCTCAAGCAGTCAGGCTTATCTCAGAGGTAATGTGTAAATTGTTTGCGCATTACACACAGTAACACAGTGTAAACACTACAAAGTGACACCACACCAGTTTTAGAAAAATAGCTGATATTTATCTGTTTAAAAAAAAGACTAAAACAATAAAAATACAATATACAGTACTCAAGGTACTAATTTTGCAAGGATCAACTTAAAAGACAGTTCCTAGAAGTCGATAGCTCTGTCCGGGGCTATCATGGCATCTTGAACAAACAAATACAATAATTCAGGCAGACCGCCAGGTCAAAGGCCAACTACAGTGTCGGGAAGACCCGCAAACAGTACCATGGAAATGCAGTGCGTTGTGGACTTTGTGATGAGCTCCGAAGAGGTGGGGGTGCTGGTGTCGGCAGGTGTTGGTTTCAGAGGTCGCTGCAGGAGTCATCGGGCCCTTGAAATCACATGCATTTTGGATCGAACTCCGTGAGGTTGAAGTCAGGAGCACCGGCGTCGATGGTGTTGGGGCTGCAATGAGAAGCCTGATGATGCAACGTGTGGTGCCCACAAATCACAGTGCAGGCAGTGGCTTGAGGACGGCATCCAGCGTCATCAGTGAGATCAGGTCTGTGGTGAGAGGTGGGGCGATGCTTCGTGCGGGCCCGACAGGTGGCAGTTCAATCAGCGGCATGGGTTGACGAGGCTGGAGTCAATGGGGCTGACGCTGGTGGACCAAGGATGCGGTGTTGAACGGGGCGATGCTTCATGTACCTCACAAGTGGTGTCTACAGGGCACGGTGCAGGCAGCGGTGTCAATGTTGGCGTGGAGCTGTGGTGTCGGTGATACCAGTGCGGAGATGTGAAGCCGGGTGATGCAAGGTGTGATGCTCACAGGTCTCGGTGCAGGCAGTTGCATCAGTGACGGTGTCGTATGGCAGAGTCAGTGAGATCAGAGTTGCATTGTGAAGTGAGGCGATGCTTCGGACAGTGCCTTCAGGAGTCACAGAGCCGGCAGCGGCATCATTGACGGCATCATAGTTGTTTTTCTTCTGTTGCAGCACAACACACAGTTCCATGTGCTATTGGCAGATGAACTTGAAGTCTTTGATGCTCCTGAGACTTCCAACAGGAGGCAAGCTCGACTTCAAACTCTTGGAGAAATTCAGGCAATAAATTTCAGAAATTTCAGTCCAGGTTTTTCACTGCCCAAGACAGAAGCAGCAGGCCAACACAGCAAAGCACACAGCAACGTGGAAGTAACTCCTGACACCTTCTCCAACTCTTCTTGGCAGGTTCCTTAATTCAAAATAGTTCTAATGTTGTGGGGTTAGAGCCCCAGTACTTATCCCAGTTTTAGTCTCTGAAGCTGGCAAACTTCAAATAAAAGTCTTTCTTGCCTTAATAAAACCAGTTCCATCCTCCCTGGTCCAGCAGCACTTCAGGGGGTGGAGACAGCATTGTGAAAGGCAGATACAGCCCAATTCAGGTGTCACTGACAACTCCTCCCAACACTCTAGCTCAGGAAGACCCATCAAGATATGCAGGGCACACCTCAGCTCACTTTGTGTGAGTGTCTGGAGTGAATGCACAAATATCCCGTCAGTCTAAACCAGACGTGGAGTCCACAGGCAGGCATAGAATGGTTAAGCAAGAAAAGCCCCCCTTTCTAAAAGTGGCATTTTCAAATATGCAATTTAAAAACCATCTTTACTAAAATGTGTATTTTTAAATTGTGAGTCAAGACATCCAAACTCCAACTTTCTATCAACTTCCAATGGAAATCTGCAATGTAAAGGAGTTTCCAGCCAGACCCCATGTTAACTTATGGAAGAGATAGCCTTTCAATAGTGAAAAACGAAATAAATGCACAGTATTTCACTACCAGGACATGTAAAAACACAACACTACAAGTCCTACCATTTAAGTACACTGCACCTTGCCCATGAGACTGCTTGGGCCTACCTTATGAGTGATCTATATGTAATAAAAGGGAAGGGTTAGGCCTGGCAACTTTAGCACTGATCAGCAGTGGTAAAGAGCACAGAGATAACAAGCCAGCAAAAACGAAGTCCACATACCATCAAAAACAGGAGGCCAGAAAGCAAAAAGACAGGGGTAACACAGCAAAAGATGCCTGGTCTTTCATATATATTTTAAAAAATTGCTCGTTGGAATAATCATCGGTCTTAACCTATGACTATCATGTAGCATAAAGCATTATATGCATAAATTACATCCATTAATCAAAGGTGACCACTAGCCAATATGTCACCTCCATTAAACCTTTCCTTTCCTCTCTACTTCTCCTCATCTATCATGTTCCTCTGCTAATTACTGTGATCTATATATTAGGACATAGTGTGATCTACATTCCTATACATATCCCCATGTACTTTCCCTGTCTTTTCTAACCCCCTTTATACTTAAACACTGTCCCTATCTTTCCATTAAATTCTAAACATGTGTCCTCTTATTAGAACATTATCCCACTTTCATGAATTCCTGTCCCATTCCTCCCTCTTCTCCATCTTCCTACAAAATTATAGAATCTGTTTCCACTCCCCTGTTGACTGCAGCTCCATTTATAATCATTCTATCAACTTCACTGTCATTCTAGATGACACTGTAATTACTGAAATTGCACTCTTCTCCCCATATCCAAATGTGTCGACCAACGCATTAAATGATTGCCATAAAGATTTAGAGATGCTTTCTAAAGAACCACCTATGAGAACTGCCTCCCATGAGAACTGTGATATAATCATATGCCAACTATATCCAGATACTAAATAAACATTGTTTCTCCCCTGAAAATTCAACTAGTAATGATTAAACCACCCCTTAACATTTAGGACCCTATTAACTTCAGTATTCTCATAGAGATACCAACCGTATCAGCTCATGTAGGAAATTTAAAAAGTGCAGTCTGAGCTGTTTTCTTCAGAATATCAGATATGCTCCAAAATATAGTCTGGAAATTGAGGACATAATCTTTTCAATCTTGAACTCGTTATTTCTTTACAAAATTTGCACAGTGATAATTTACAACCACTCTGGTACTTTTTCATTCAATTCAATTCAAGGGCATTTGTATTGTGCACGGCTACCTTCAACGGAGGTGTCCCGGCACTAAAGCGGATCCAGCAGAGGAGGAGGAAAGAGAAGGACTGCATACTAGGGACAGGCAAATAGCCAGGTCTTCAGCGCTTTCCGAAATGCTTGTTCAGTCTCTGTCTTACGAAGGTGGACAGGCATGGAGTTCCACAAGGATGAGGTTCTCACTGAAAAAGCTCTACCACCAATCCTGGTTTTAGAGAAACGAAGGACCCAGAGAAGTTGCTGAAGATTAGACCTCAAGGTCCTTGCTTGGTGGTATTTCCAGAGTCTCTGTCACAGGTACACCAGGCCCCTATTCCTGGTTGCTCTAAAGGCGATGGTGAGTGCCTTGAACTCTATCCTTTTTTGGACAGGCAGCCAGTGAAGGCTCCGCAGGTGGGGAGAGATACGATGACGAAACGGCACATTTCTAATAAGTCTGGCCGCCGCATTCTGAAAAACCTGTAGTCTTTGAGTCAGATAGGCAGGCATACCCAGGTACAGGCTATTAGCATAGTCTAACCTTCATGTTACCATGGTGTGGACTACAGTCTTCCGACAGTCCATGGGAAGAAAATGCAGAAATTTCCGCAAGGTTTTTAAATTCCAAAAGCAAGTTGAGGAGATTTGGCAAATCTGAGCTTTACAGGAGAGGTGCGTATCGAATTTGAAACCAAGATTCCTAGCCGCCTCAATTGGAGTAGGAGGGGGGTTCAGCTCCGATGGCCACCAGAGATCGGGTGACAGAGGAGAAGGTTGGTTAAAAAACAGCACCTCTGTTTTATCAGTATTTAATTTGAGGCAACACTCCGTCATCCAGGTCGAGATATTGACCAGACAGTTCTTGAAGTTGTCGAATGCTGCTTCTGAAAGCTCTTTGAAAGTGAACACCAGCTGAGTATCATCAGCATAGGAGACAACTTTCACTCCCCAATGCTCAACAAGGGAAGCCAGAGGGCCAGATAAACATTGAACAGGGTGGGGCTCAGGGCAGAGCCCTGGGGCTCCCCACACACCAGGGGTTTAGGAGCAGAAACATGGGGGCAAAGAAATACTTGCTGCGACCAGCCCTCTAAGAATGAGCGGAACCAAGCCAGCACAGTGCCCAAAACTCCCAGGTGCTCGAGTCTCTCCAGTAAGATTTGGTGAGACACCGTGTCAAATGCTGCGGAGAGATCCAACTGCACAAGCATGGCAGCTACCCTGATCTAAGGCTTCACGTACAGTTTCTGTCACTTCCAGGAGGGCAGTCTCTGTACTATATCCCGATCTAAAGCCTGATTGGGAGTCATGAAAACAGTTGTTAGACTCAAGGAAGTTAGATAATTGCTTCTGAACTTCCTTCTCGAGGATCTTGGCCGGGACAGGCAAGAGGGAAATAGGCCTAAAGTTCTTGAGCTCCAAAGGATCGGCGTCCGCTTTTTTCAAGATAGGCAGGAAGTAGGCCGCTTTCCAGATGGAGGGGTAGATACCAGTCCTCAGGGAGCAGTTCCATATAGGGTTCAGTTGCCGATTGAACCCATCAGCCAGCCGTTTAAAGAACTTAGCCGGGCAAGGATCGTCAGGTGAACCTGACCTGCATTTGCCCAGTTCAAGCAGGGATGCAGTATGGCTAAACGAGCTGAACTCAGACCACCGCCTAGGAAGGTCTAGAGTAGGTTTTGGAATAGTAGGAACCCCAGCTAGGGATAAAGAGGAGTAGATGTATTGCACTTTCTCCTGAAAAAAAGAGATAGGTCCTCACAAAGGGGAGCTGAGGGAACAATAGTGCTATCCTACGCCGTAGGTGTAATAAAGCCATGGACAATCTTAAAAACTTCTTTGAGTCAATTGTCGGAGGACTTAATTTGGCAGGCCATAAAGTCTCTGATGGCGTTATGTTTAAGCTTGTGAATTTTTTTTAAAACTGTTCGGTAGGCACACTTGGCCTCAGGATCATAGGCTTTGCGCGATGTGCGGTCCAACTTCTTACATGAGCTTTTCTCCACCCGGAGATCAGCAGTAAACCAGGGGGCAGAAGGTTTCCTCCTGGCTTGTTTCAATGTCTTAATTGGGGCAACTTTGTCCAAGGCAGATGTAACCCAGGAATTGAAGGAGCAAGCATCCCTACAAGGGTCATCCGACAGCTCGAGTGGGTCAGCCTGTAACATGGAATCCATAATCTCAGGGGAGATCTTTCTCCAATCTCTCCTTTTTTCATACAAGGAACTAGCTTTATTTAACCATGTAGACGTAGTCCAGCTAAAAGGAACTAACCAATGGTCTGACCAAGTAAGAGAGAGCGGAGCCTCCACTTTCAGAGTGGCATCATTGTTAAAGATAAGATCCAGCATGTGTCCAGCTTTATGGGTGGGAGTGCACACCTTCTGAGCTAGATTCATGGCACTAAGAGTATCTGCCAACTGAGAGGCCAAGGAACAGTTGCTGTTGTCCATATGCAGAAAGACAGGGCCTCAATCATCCCAAAGCCGTCTGTTCTCTTGCTTGAGATTTCCCAATCATCTCTCAGAATTACAGAGAGCCCACCCACCACTCTGTTGCCTACTCGGTTGGAAGTAACAACCCGAAAACCCCCTGGTATCGCCAGGAAAATATCAGGATTGGAACTATCTTTTAACAATGTTTCAGTTAAGAACATAAGGTCCCAAGAGTTAGACTTCAATGCAAGCCAAACCTCATCAGCGTGTTTTGATAAAAATCTACAATTTACCAAGCAGGCCTTGAGTACATGGCTTGTGGCCACATGATGTATTGAGGGTGTCTTTAGGAGGGGGGATACACCTGTTATTCCACCCCTCTTTGTACCTCAAAAAAAAGGTGCAGCTGCTACAATGAGTCCTTTGACCTAGCATATCCTGGCAGTTCAAAATGGTCTTTAGGTCGATACAAGGTGGCCCAAGACACCTTGTTGTGTTCAAACTTAAAAGCTGCTCCCTTGTCCAAGTTAATCTAGCTGCTGGTACAGAAGATGCAGCGTGGCCGGCGCTGGCTGAGTTCCGGATGCGGGCGGGCGCAGACGGGCTTGCCTTTGTTGCTCCCGATGCGAGCGTCCGCAGCGCGTCCGCCAAACGGGAGCCATTAAATAGAAGATCTTGAGGTCGGGCGGAAAACTAGACCGCCGACCCAAGATGGCGCCCGCAAGTGTCCACCCCGGGGAACCAAAGATGGCCGCCACTCTACACGGGGACTGCAACTCCACTGATGGACGCAGAGCAGGGGCAGAACAGAACCTGCCGCCCAGCTTTGTCCAGGTAAGAGGGGAGAGGCAAAGTATGGCTCCAGCACCCTGCAACACGCAGAGGTGCACTACCGGCTAAGTAAAAGCCTAGCAGCAAAGCGAGTAAAGCCTAGCAGCAAATCGACAGGAAAAAAACCACAAATGCAGAACCCAAGCTTAAAATCTATTGCTCCCTGCAACACGCAGTAGAGCAAAGGCTAAGAACAGATAAAAACAATTAAAAACATTAAAACAGAAAGTGACTAAGTGCATCAATAAAGGTAGAAGACTTGACTATACACGTAGATCACAATGGTAGCAATAGTGGTGTGTGCATTTGCAGGGTTTACAATAAATATAAACATTTAAAATCTCAAACGTTCCCTACTTTTTTCAATATGGCTGATTTCATTTGACTCCAATATCACACTGTATACACCACTGTCATCTTCTTGAGAACAAACTCACCTTTGTACAACAACTATTTGAACTGGTCACTAAATAATTGATAACCTCATCTGATACCATTTTTTGTGGGAATAAGCAATGACGTCCACATACTGGTGCAGTTGTTGGATCAGAAATAGTAAATTATTTCCTGTAGTGTTTTCGTATTCTTTCAAACTAAGAAGAAAAAGCATAGTGTGTTGGTCATGAAGAGAAGGTCCTAAATAAAATGTAAAAAGGGGGATATTTCATGGAACCCAGTCTGAGACGGTATCTGCCACTCATTAATGCCATTTTTTGGGCTGATGCTGTTGGTTCTTGGACTTTATACACTGGGAACCTGCTAGCCAGGCTTCAGTGCATGTGTTCTGACCACTAACAACTTGTTCAATTGGTTAGAATCCCTAATTGACATACATGTAAGTCCCCAGTATATGGTAACGTGTGTGTCCAGGGACTGTAAGTTAAATATCACTAGCGGCCTGCAGCACTTATTGAGCCACCACTAAAGTGATCATGTAAAGCATGACTTTAGGCTTGCCTCAGTAGCCTAGCTGGGCAGTTTTAAAACTGCAATTCCGTCCTGCCAGAATCACCCTTTTGCAGGCCTAAACTTTTAAATAATAGCAAGTCACCCCAGAGTAGGCCTTACAAGCCTTAAGCCAGGGTGAACAGTATTTAAAAGTAAGGCATATGTATTTAATGTTTTTACGTGCCCGGAGAGTTTAAAAAGCCCTAAACCAGTATTCACTGTAGCAAGGCTGGCGGTGCCATAGAAAACACTGGGTTTCTTTCTTGCAGTTAATAAAGCTAACTTCATATTGGCACTAGTGAGGTAAATACTTCAAACCCTCACTTTTATAGTTAAACAGAATCCAACTTAATGCCAAAGTCAAATTGTGTCTAATTAGTTTAGAAACAGTGACTTTAGAAAGTCAAATTTTTTGGCCTAAACCCTCTGGTATCCTTTTTTAGAGTTAACCCCCAGCTGTCACCTGGCAGCCTGCTGGTCTCCTGCATCGATGTGTTAATGACTCCTAGAAAAGGGAACAAAAGATCCTTGGGAGGGAGGAGGTGTGATCTCCTCCTGATAGGATGGCCTGAGGTGTGCCCATCAACTGCACAAGCTTGCAATGGGTATCCCCTGTCCCAGGCAGATACAAATCACTCCTAAGCCTGCCCTTTCCATTGTCCTGGTACTCAGGATGGAACCAATCCCTGTGCGGGGAAAACCTGTTTCAGAATTGGTTTGCAGGGGGAGTTTCTCGTTTTCCTAGACACAGCTCAGGGCTGTGCACAGAACTCTGTCCAGGGGAAGAAAGGTTCTGCCACATTCGATTTTGGCATAGCGGTGTACTGTGGGATTGTTTCAGGCCAAAGCCTCCGGAAGTGATGTCAAAGTGGGTAGAGTTGCCCTTGGTAACGCTTTCCCTGTTTGTCAAGAAGGTTCCCCCACCCACAAGTTGATGCCAGGTATAAATGTGGCATCACTAGATACCCTCCTCATAACACATCTGGACCTGAGGAAGACAGAAGAAGAATTACACCTGCTGTTCAACCTGTGGAGAAAGATCTTAAGGGCTGGAGCGTCTCCTCCGTATACCCATGACAGGGAAGCAGACTGCAAGGGTCAGTTGGCTGACCTCCAGTTAAGTTACAAGGACATAAGCTTCAAGAAGCCCACTTTTTCAAAGAAAGGCCTGAGCCTCAGGGACAGAAAGGCTCCAACCATCTTGAACCCGCACCTGGACACAACCTGTGTGAGTCCAGACTCTCCAAGTGATGCCTCTCCAGTTCTGGGCCCTCGGAGGTAGTGCTAAAAGTGCCCAGATAGCCGAATCCAAAACATGGGTCTTAGAAATGTTTTGGCTAAAAAGTGCTCTGAGAACTGAGGGATGACTGGGCCCTACCCGCTCATCAATCCACCGAAGGTGCATTGTCAGTCAGCCTGACTTTGCAGCAGCTCCCACTATGTACTGTATCTGGTTCATCGGTCCTTCACAGAAGGGTTATCCGGCCTTGGGTAGCACTCATATGCTACATTTTACTGCTTCCAAAAAAAAGACTAAGGGCCACATGCATCAACATAAGGAATTGCGATTCCTAAATAGCGATTTTTAAGGAATCACAATATAGAAATCGCAATTACTTATGCATGTAGGAATCGCAAAATAAATTGCAAATCCTAAACATTACCTAATAGCGATTTACAAATTGCAAATCGCTATTAGGTAATATCACTCAAATCATTCCTATGGGCCTATAGGCCCATAGGAATGAATGGGAATGCATTCGCAAATTGCGATTACCAAATTGCTAATCGCAAATTGCGCATGGAATTCCCAGGGTGCCAGGGGCATAAGGCCCCCTGATGCACCCCAAAAGGTAAGTGTGCACATGTGGTGCACACACGCGTCACATGTCACTTTGAAAAATGCACTTTTGTGCATTTTTCAAAGAATTTACAAAATACCATCAACTTGAAGTTGATGGTAATTAGCGTTTCGAAAGGCTTGATTCATCGCCTTTAGGGAATCGCAATTTGCGATTCCCTAAATGCATTTGCAATTTAGGTAATCGCAAAAAAAATGCGATTACCTAATTTGCGAATGGAAATGGGTTCATGCATCAGAAAAGGGCTTCTCCGGTTTGCGACCGGAAAAAAGCTTGATGCATGTGGCCCTAAATCTGAACATAGAAATCTTCACCCTGACTTTGTCCTGCAGCTCCCTGATGACCACGGCTCCTCCTTGGACAGCGCCTGCAGCCTTGCTACACTGAACTTTACATTCTCAGACATTTTTCCACCAAATTCTTTTGAAGTCCAAAGGTAAGTCCCGACCAGGTCCCATCCACTTCTTGTATCCGACCCGTATTCCATCGCGGTCAGCCATATTTTTTTGACTTTGACCTGGCGTCGCCTGACTAGAAGTCTGCGGTTGGCGCTAGTGTTTACCTCAAACTTTAAAAAATCATAATTCCAGTTCTACTGATATGATTTTTGTTGTTTTGGTGTCACATAATTTTTAAAATGTACTCTATTTTTCTGAATTGGTGTGGGATTTTTCTTGTGTTGTGTTTTCACTTTATTACTGTTTCTGTGCTGCATAAATACTTTACACATTGCCTCTAAGTTAAGCATGACGGCTTTTGTGCTGAGCTCCCAGAAAGTAAAGCAAACGTTCTTTTAGTGACCTATGTGGTTCACCTTGAAAGGGTTTGTGGCTGTTGCTTGAGCCTGGTTAACATCCCACTTAACTAACAACCCAGTTTCTCACACCACCATTCTGGCCCCATTGCATTGGTTAGGAGTCTTTCCAAATTTTATCACACTTTTAAAAGTTATTGCTTGTAAGTGTACCCCGAAGTTGGGTGTGCATTTGGATGTTTACTCAACCATCACACGGCTCCATGGTGATTAAATTGATTATATGTTTTATTATGGTATAGATTTCTTCCTCTGTGGTGTGCATATCTACTTCTTCATTGTAAAACAATTATCTACCCTCATAATCTCCTTGGCACTTATAGCTGTCTGCTATGTAATTAGTTCATGTTGGTTTAAATGCACACTTGTATCCATCAATGTTTCAGCAAGCTCTCCACTAATTTCCAAAACTTTTTATGGTTGTTGTATTTATTTGCATTCTGCATTATTTCCCAGTTTGTTTAATACAGATTTTTTAGGATTAGCTTGATGGTTTTCTTGCATTGTGTTATTTCCTGTTGGACTATAGGTCCAATTTCTTTGCCTTCCTTGTAGCTGCTCTGTAATTTCTCCTCTACTCTATTACTTTGTGATAGAACCAATAACAGAATGATTTCTCTTGGTTAACATTCTGCCTGGCAAGATTATTTTCTAGATTTCTAAGCAAGTTACTAATGGCTTCCGACTTATATCTAGGACTCTCTAACTCATACTGTATACTGTGAATTCTGGCTTTCGGTATTTTTATCTTTGATGATATTCTTGACTCTTTTCAGAATAATTACTCGTTGTTTCTGATCCTTCCTTCGCTAATTCTGTCATGATGGCCAATTTCCTTTTTAAAACCGAAAAATATTTTTGGGGAAATGTGGTCACTTCCCTCCCTTTGCTAGAACTTGAAAGCTGAATAGAAATGAAAGTATTCGCAAGAAATGAATGTCCAGAGAATTAGGGGTAGGTGACTTCCGTTGTTGGTTGATCTGGTTTAATTCTTCATTGAATTATTCATATCCAGTTTCATAAACAGAGCTGCAATTTTCTTTCCTCACTTATTCACCCTTGTAGCGTGTGGTATTGATAGCAGTATGTTCCATCTGATATCTTTTTGAATACCCCAAGAATCTTCATCTAGGGTAGGGACTGTTTTAGCAATAAAGTCCCTGGTCAAGCAAATTAATCTACCCTGATTTTTGATAAATATTGAGACTGAAATACCACTCTTACCTGATCCTAAAATGTGCACAACACTATCTTCAAACACTAGCTCAATGGGGCTAACACAAATGAACCGCTGCTTTAAGTGACCTGGACCAACACTTGTCTCCCTGTATTCTTTTGGTGTGATGACATAAGCTCATGCAGACAACTAAATCAGCCTGTATCCAGACCTAAACGTGGTGAACCAATTCACAGTAAGTGGGAAAACCCAAAGAACACTGAAATGCTTAACTTCTTTAATGGGGCTGGGCCGATTGATGACAGTTTATTATGATGTATTATAAATGATAGAAAAATAGCACTTATTTTATAAAAGCTATATCACAAATATGTACATTATGTGGTCTATAATAATGGACTTATGTTGGATTAGCACCTGATAGATGTATTTTAAACAACAAGGGAATATATTAGCTGTGCTTTTACACAACACTTGATGCCCTTCACCGCCATCATGTTGAAATGTCCACAGTCATTACCTAATCATGTAGATTTGGTTTCATCCAGACAACTATACCACCAACCTACTGTATTTGTGAAGATTCTATACATGGTCTACTAAATGTGTTGTTTGTCAAATGCTTGAACTTGGATTTTTTTAATAATTGTTGGGAAAATGTTTCTTTGTTTGCTGGGAGGACTCTTAATACATTGATATCAGCAGTTCCTTATTGTCATATTGTTAAAAAGAAAAATAGGAAAAGTCAAAGAGTTCTACCTGTATGTGAGACAAAAATTTGTTTATTTTCATAACTCATGAGCTGATGTTTGGAGAAAAATTGTTTCATTTTCAAAATATCTAAAGCTGATATTTGAATAATAAATCGTGCAGCCTTTCGGGAGACTTCTTACCAGTATTATTAATTAGGAACCCAGGGTTTTGAAGCTATGCCTGTCATGAATGTCCCACATAGATGCATTCCAAATTGACACAGCCTTTTTACATTACTACTGGTAGCCCTTGCACCAAGGTGATCACTGCTAGCAATCTTGCATATCGTGGCCACTTATGTAATCTTGTATGATGTGGTGGTTGTTAAGACACTGATAACATTAGTAGCTCAAGATGATTTTCACTGAACATACGTAGCTCTTACCATAGAAAAGGTTGAAGACCCCTGGTTTAGACCACAGAACAAAAAAGTTATGATAGTTTAGTGTTCTGGCCCCATTGGGGTTTAAGAACGTTGGTCACAATAGAGCTAAAATCAAGCACCTGCAAAGCCAAGATGTCTTGTAAATACATGCAATCTGCAATTGTGAATGCCTGTGTTTGAAAGTTTCAACTCGTTAAAGGAAGACTTATTGACTTTACCAATGCTTGTTTAATTGTGAATTTTCACGTTCGTTTTAGTTGCAGACAGGTTTCACATTGGTATCCCATTGGCCTCATCGATTACATAAGTTAACACTGACATTTTCCCCAGCATATTCACTACATAGGCGTTTCATCTATTTATTTTTTTAGCTTTTTTGTATGTAACGTGTTTTGTAGAGGCTTCACTGTTACATGTAGGAAAGTTTCTCTTTGGCTTCGATTATCAAAGCATGAACAACCCTTTTACATACATCACAAACAGTTTAGGGGCAAAAATAGGATAAAATAGACCTTAACAGCATAGAAACCGACAGCAAAGCTTTCCATGGGGTATGCCTAGCAAAGGTGGTGCATGTTATAAGTAACACAGTTACATAGGACTCCTAGGGCCAGATGTACAAACATTCACATTAGCGAGTTGCAAATTGCGTCAAATTGCGACTCGCAATTTGCGACTCGCAAATGTGAATGTACAACAATGTCTCAGACACTGTTTGCGATTCCCAATGGGGTCGCAAATTGCATGCCTCATTAATATTCATGAGGCAGTCGCAATTGCGACCCTATTGGGAATGTCTAGCACTCACAGGGATGGTGGCCTGCTGGGGCCAGCAGACCACCATGTCTGTGACTGCTTTTTTAATAAAGCAGTTTGTTTTTTAAATGCAGCCCGTTTTCCTTAAAGGAAAATGGGATGCATTCAAAAAAGAAAAATGAAACTTTTCAGTTTCATTTTTTTAAGGGCAGGCAGTTGTCCCTGGGACCACTGCCTGCTCTTAAAAAATATTTTCTCACATACTCACAAAGGGGAAGGGGTCCCCTGGGACCCCTTCCAGTTTGCAAATGGTTTACCGCCTACTTGAAGTAGGTGGTAAACTGCGAGTGTTTTGCGGCCGCAAATGAGGTCGCAAAACAAAAGTACATGGCATGGTGACTCGCTATTAGGAAGGGACGGGCCTTCCTAATAGCAAGATTCGCAAATGCTATTTTGCGAGTCAATGACTCGTAAAATAGCATTTGTACATGCCATTACCCTTTTTTACGGTCGCAAATGGGAGGATCTCCAGTTTGCGGCCGCAAAAAAGGGTCATATATCTGGCCCCAAATTTACAAAGTTCTCCCAATTCCTTCCGCACATTCAGAGTTATAATAATCATGTCATGTCTCACACGAGGGCACAGACATAACTAATCACGCAGTAGAACTGTGACAAACAACACTACTAACATTCTTTGTGCCGCATGCCTCTTCTTTTGGTCGTTGCCCTGCTGTACACTGAAAGTTAGGCTGGCGATTGGACGTCATTTAGCAGATTCTCTTAGATCGGGGAAGGTTTCTTTATGGGTGAAGTGATGATAGCTACTTTCAGCAGGTTCGAGAATTTGCCCTAAGTGATTGCTAAATATGCTGATGGTATGTATTATGAAATTGTTCATTCAAGGTCCTATGCATCTTGCATCTGGTGGCTGTATAATTGTATTTCTCATGAGATTTTCAATATTTGCGATAATTTCATTGGTTTGAAAGAAAGCAAGAATTGTAGAGAAGTGAGTAAATGTAGGTGTTTGTGCTTATTAGAGAGCTATTGTTGTTGTTTCCAAACTTTTTCTCTATTTAATATCTGAAATAAATGTAGCTAACTTCACAGTGTTGAGTTTATCTTGGGGCATCATTTTTTACGGATTTTTGGCTGTGTAGTTTTATGTACAAACTCAAATAGTCCATTTGTATGGTTAGCTGTAACCAATATCCAGTCTACCTATACGCAACATGTTGCAAATAAAATATGTGGAAATTCAGCTGCGATTGGACAATTCACATGTTTCAGTAGGGTATAAGATGGGCTACACCACAACACAACCCAAAGAACATTGGGCCTCGTACTATTTTTCCTGTTGCAAAAAAGTGAATGGAATCAGTTTACAAAATACTGCATCACAGAGGGTCATGAATGACCTGCCTAAAGAATATTCATTAGACAGTTTCAATTTGCAATCTCCTTTGATTGGCCACAATTAGAAGGATGGTGGCCTGCAAGGGGCAGAAGACCACTATGGCAGTGAATGCATTTCAAAAAAGTAATCTTTTCTTTGTTTAAATGCCTCCAGGTTTTCGTAAAAAAAAATGGGACTCCATTTAAAAAAAAAGTTTTCTTTTTGTTGCAGAGAATTGAGAGTGGCCCCATGGGCCACTGCCTACTTTCCCCTGAACCTCTTTGTGAATTATTTACCACCACAACTTGGGTGTCGATTAGTTTTCAATTCTGCAAAATATGGATACATCAGGGTCAAAATCGCTATTTGGAAGGGATGCTCAAACCACATTCCTTCTAAGTAGCGATTCTGAAATAGTTTCTAACCCCATTTAGTGATTTGGAAAACAATTATCCAAATCGCTAAGTCAGTTTAGTAAACATGAAAAATGGTTTTGGCATTCTCAAATCCTCTGATTTACTGACTCTATGGGGTTTTCTAATGCTAAATCCTTTGTACATGAGTTTCTATGAAGGAATTTTATGTGCAAGTCATTTAAAGAATTAAAGATTTAAGGGTTTGATGTACAAAATGTTTATTCTCCAAAAAGTGGTTGTAAATTGCACACTGAGGGGCATATGTACAAGCCCCTATCGCCACGGGAACGTCACTTTTTGTGACGTTCCCGTGGCGATAGGGGCCTTGCCTTATGTACAAGGCAGCGTTAGGCCACTTAACGTGGCTTAACGCTGCCTTGTACATAAGGCACCCTTTCACGCTATGTTTAGCGTGAAAGGGGCGTGCAGTGGGTGTTTTGGTGGGCGTTCCACCGCAACACCCATTGTATTTGACGCTGCCCCCTATGTACAAGGGTGGCGTACATAGGAGGCAGCGCCAAAATTAAGACCAGGAAAACCCTGGTCTTAAGGTGGAGAAACGAGGAGAAATTCATTATTTCTCCTCGTTTTTGCTTTTTCCGTGTGTGCTGCCTTGTGCAGCACACATGGAAAAAGCAAAATGCTATGGTTTGTTTATGTACAGGGAGGTGTCCCTTCTTGTACATAAACAAACCTTTTAAAAATGCCATTTTGTGACTTTCATGTGTGCTGCATGAAGCAGAGCACATGAAAGTTACAAAATGGCATTTTAGGATTGTTTATGTGCAGGAAGGGACACCTTCCTACACATAGCCAATCCTCCCCTGCACACAGACACCCTTTCACTCTGGTGCAAGGGTGCCTGTGTTGGCGCTAAGTTGTGAAACTTAGCGCCATCGCAGGGGGAAACGCAAGGCTGCACCACATTCTTGTAAATATGGTGCAGCCTTGCGTTTCCGAAGTGGCGGAGCTTGTCGTTAAGCCCAGGAGGCTAACGACACGCTCCGCCACTTCGTCGTACATATGGCCCAGAATTTTTGCAAATGGAAAATAATTTTGTTAATCATCTTATGTACTAAAAGGTCAGTTCACAAAATTCTGAATTGTAGCGTGCTGCAATCCAACCTATCTCATCAATAGTCATGTGGTAAGTAAAGAATTGTGATTCTCTATGATTGGGATGCCCGCACATGGATGTTGGCCAGCTTGGGTTAGCAGACCACTATCTCTGTGATTGCTTTAAGGGTGTCCCTTCCCTTTCGTGAATGTGTTAGCATCTTTGTGGTCGCATTTCAATTGCAAAACATTGATACCTACCATAACAAAATCACTATTTAAAATGGGTGCCATATACATACCCCTCCAAAATAGTGATTCATTATGCCTTTCTAAATCCATTTTGCAGTTCGGTAACTGAATTGCAAAATGGGTTTAGTACATTAAAAACTGCCATTTTGAGGTTGCAATCCCTGTGATTTTATGAGTGCAAAATTGTTTTGTGAATGAGAACCCGAATGAGGGAGACGTCAGTAATAAAAATTAAGCATAAGGTATTCTTTATTGCATAATCAGGTTTTTCTAGGCAACGCTTAGGTTTTCTTTATTTGATAATTCAACCAATTACACTTTCCATACTTTGTACTGTAAGGGCATTATTAATTAACTTTTCATAAGCATGACAGCTGGCCATTTCCTAAAAAACATGGGGGCATATGTACAAGCCCCTATCGCCACCACAGCGTCACTATTACTGACTTTGTGGTGGCGATAGGGGCTGCGCGATATTTACAAGGCAGCGTTAAGCCACTTAACGTGGCTTAATGCTGCCTTGTAAATAAGGTCCCCTTTCACGCTATGCTTAGCGTGAAAGGGGTGGGCAGTGGGTGTTGCATGGGTGTTCCACTGCAACACCCATTCATTTTGACGCTGCCCCCTATGTACATGGGTGGCGTACATAGGAGGCAGAGCCAACATTAAGACCAGGTAAATCCTGGTCTTAAGTTGGCGAAACGAGGAGAAATGCATTATTTCTCCTCATTTTTGCTTTTTCCATGTGTGGTGCCTTGTGCAGCACACATGGAAAAAGCAAATTGCCATGGTTTGTTTATGTACAGGAAGGTCCCCCTTCCTGTACATAAACAATCTTTAAAAAAATGCCATTTTGTCACTTTCATGTGTGCTGCATGAAGCAGCACACATGAAAGTGACAGAATGTCATTTTAGGATTGTTTATGTGCAGGAAGGGGCACCTTCCTACACATAAACAATCCTCCCGTGCACGCAGACACCCTTGCACTATGGTTAACTTAGCTAAACTTAGCGCCATCGCAGAGGGAAACGCAAGGCTGCACCACATTCTTGTAAATATGGTGCAGCCTTGCGTTTCAGAAGTGGCGGAGAGAGGCGTTAAGCCAGGAAGGCTACGCCTCTCTCCCCCACTTCATTGTACGTATGGCCCATGGTGCCTAATTATCACTTGCCAAGCGATCTCAATCCTCTTGGGTCAATGGCGGTGGTGTATATGCTTTGTTACCAAACTTCTCTCTCTAAGCTTATAAGGGCCTTATTACAAGTGTGTTAGAAAATTTCAACCCTGAGCAAACAACAGTTTGTGCAAGAGTCAGAATTCCAAATTTGAGTTTATTACAGCTGGTAATTGTCAGGTGAGATAATGTCTGCATTCCACGATAAATTTCAACAGGTGAAACTTTTTTTAAAATGAACCACTGAAAAACGACCATTATTTACAGAGACGTAGATTTTTGTGCGGTGGGTATCAAGTTCTGGATGTTAACTAGGCCTGGGTGGTAAATTCCGCTCCGCTTGCGGAATTTGCGGAATTTTGGCAATTCCGCGTTCCGCGGAGAACGCGGAATTGCCGAAAATTCTGCGATCCGCGGCGTAGCGGAATTTTTCCTTGTTCGCGCTTTCAAAATGCGTGTTCGCGCGCGCAGCAGCGACTTACCGGGATCCCTGCGTTTGCCGACGAGTTTTCCTATCCATTCGCGTGCGCCACGAGATTTTGGTAGCCGGCAGTGCGATCCCGCGAGAGTGTGCGATCGCGAACATGTCATTCGGAGGCGCCATCGGACATCCGCGTTCGCGAACAGGAAACACGCATCGCGAGCGGGCTGGACAAGTGAAACAAGAAGGCCACGCCAATTGGCGATCGCATTGGCAAGTTCGCGAGATATTTCCCCCCGAGCACTCAAACAGCGTCCCCGAACAAGAAAAACGCATCGCGAACGGGCGGAACAAGCAATTCCGCGTGCTCGCGGAATTCTGCGTAGCTCGCTGAGATTTTTTACCGTTTCGCAGAACTTTGCGTAACGCGACTACGCAAATTCCGCCCACCCCTGATGTTAACCCACATTTACTTGAAATATGTATCACACTTGATAAAGTCAGAATTTAGGGGTATCAGACATTAGCCGTGGCCCCAAGATTGGAGTTGACTCCTAGCCTAGTAAGTGGCCCCAAGAGTAAGTGACTGTTCATTTATCCTCCAGGTGAAGATATAAAACCTGTTTAGGTGCCTCTTTCTCAAACGATACCAAAGGGGATGATGGACGGAGCGCTTGAGCTAATCAAACACTCACCCCCAGTCAACTGATCTGGGTTTAATCCATCATCATTCTTTAGCTCACTCCACCACCCCAGGTCAGACATGGCCATATGCAAATCAGTCTGACCCTGTGCCTCATGGGAACAGTCCAGCCCGAACTGCCAAGCCATGTCTTCCCTGGACCGGAAACAAGCATCCTGGGACCGGTTTCTGGCCATTCAGCCGTCATCAGCCAGGCTAGCTTGAATCCAGTGGCAAAGTGAGCAAGGGACCCACGTCTGGGCATACCCTGCCAACTTAGGGCGAACAAAGCGATACGCCACTGGAGTCAAGCTATCCTGGCTGATGAAGGCTGATAGCCTGAAACCGGTCCTAGGATGCTTGATTCCGGTCCAGGGAAGACATGGCTTGGCAGTTCGGTCTGGACTGTTCCCATGAGGCACAGGGTCAAGACTGATTTGCATATGGCTATGTCTGAACTGGGATGGCGTGGTGAAGCAAAATAACGATGGATTAAACCCAGATCTGTGACTGGGGGTGAATGTTTGCCAATGTGCAGCATTCCGTCCATCATTTTGTGTGTTTTGCATTTTGCCCTAAGTGGGAAGGGTATGCCCAGACGTGGGTCCCGTGCTGACTACGCCACTGGAGTCAAGCTATCCTGGCTGATGAAGGCTGATAGCCTGAAACCGGTCCTAGGATGCTTGATTCCGGTCCAGGGAAGACATGGCTTGGCAGTTCGGTCTGGACTGTTCCCATGAGGCACAGGGTCAAGACTGATTTGCATATGGCTATGTCTGAACTGGGATGGCGTGGTGAAGCAAAATAACGATGGATTAAACCCAGATCTGTGACTGGGGGTGAATGTTTGCCAATGTGCAGCATTCCGTCCATCATCTTGTGTGTTTTGCATTTCTCTTTCTCAAACGAACATTTAGAGAAGTTACTCTGGTTGCCCGCAGTTTGAAGAAGATTGTGGTAGAGAGTGAAAGAGAAGCCATTGCAAGGGAGTAATTTCAAGTGGTATGTTTTCACTCAGGTTTCTATTTGCACACACTTGAAACCAACGTTCCTGGAACATTTTGCTCTGAAATCAGATACAAAATTAAGTGGTAGACTTGAAATAAGGATATTTCTCTATGAATCATGTTTTACCTAATTCAATTCACTGCCCAACAGAACCATTGCAAAAGCACACATTTGTCTGTGGGTCTATGCAGCTTATGCCACAAACTGGCATTTTATGTGTAGCTCTCACAACTCGTGCTCAACATGTTTCTAAGCACTTTTAAATCTGACATAATTGACCCGAGGCATCGTTTTTTGTTGAAATTGAAAAAAAAGGCATTAGACCAGATTAAATGGTGTCAACGTCAGCAATGTAGCCTTTAGACTACTCACTCCCAACCCCTTGTATCACATTTTTCACATTCCATAATGGGAACTCATATTAATAGTTCGCAGCTGAGATGATTGTTTTTGCTTTCTTTTCTTCAAGTGGATCCGGAAAGGAAATGCTCCTCGCTCGAGAGCCCTTTAGGCGCCGTTTATTCACAAAGATAATCAGCTTTATAGCACTTTCTTGGAAGAGGCGCATAGAATGACGAACACATTTGCTGCTATTGAGCTTTTTTCTATGTTTACTAGAAAATAATGACTGAAATAAAAGTCACAACGCACAAAAAGTCATCCAGGGCAGATGTTTTTCGAAATCGGGCAGTGGAAAATATCCTTAATTGAAGGAAAACTTCAATTTAAAGAGGGCTCCTCATTTTTTCAAGAGAAATGAGATGGTAGTAAGGAGTTGTAGAGGAGCAATAAGGGAAAAAGAACTGCAATTCGCATATTCAATTATTGCTTTCAAGCTGCACCCTGTGAACATTCAAGTTGAGTGTTATTCGAAAAAATATGTTTAAAGAGCAAAACAAAATGCACTTCAATTGTTTTTAAAAATATTGCTTTTTAATTTTTGACACTGCAGAACTGAACTATTGAAGGTAATTCAAAAAGCTATTTTTCTTCCTCAGAGGATGTGAATTACACCCAAATAGTTGAGTCTGACAAACAAAGCATTATGTGTAAAGTAGCTGTGTCTTAGTCGAGGCTAAAGTGTGACTTCCACATACATTTCCAGCATTAGGCCTCGACACTCCCCGAAAAAAATTGTTTTCATTCACAAAACGTTTTATTTTAAATATATTATGAAAGCCTTTAACTGAAGAGAGGGAAGGTTTACTAGGTTGTAGGTGGTATGTTTGTGCAGGGACACCAGTGCCAATCCATATATCAGTGCAGATGTAGGAGACCTACTACTGGACCACCACACCTTTGGTATAAAAATAACAAAATAGCTTGCTGTGTTACCTGCTACCAATGGATGAGGATTTCACTTATTAAGGTGGCAGAAGGTCGCCAATGGAGCAGTGCCACGCTATGTAGAGTAGGAATGGTTCAATGAAGGACTTCCATAAATAAAATAGCATCTGACAGAAATACTGGGCCCTACATGTCATTTTCAAACATGTCGTCACTTTTGGAGTTAATAATAAAAAATCAACATCCAGTGGAGTGCTATTTTTGTAAACATCATTAACATACAACCAGTTCGTAAACACAGGCAAAAATCATGTAGCCATGGAATGATTACTTTAGTTTTATAATCTATTGAGGTGCAGATGTAACTTGGTCGTTATTTTAGACAATTGTATATACATCACACAAAACATCTCTATGGATATTCTGGGGCACATTTATTATTATTTTATGCAACGCGATGCAGCAAGGAAACTTGCAATGCTGTGTTGAGAAATAGACATTTCTGCTCTCTCCTTGTGCTGGCGCACTGTGTGCTGCATGGTGCCAATGCAGGCACCCTTCCACCATAGTGCAACAGCAATATTCCACCCATGTAATGCCTACCCAACAGATAGTAATGCAAGGCAGCACTGCGCCTTGGTTGCGTTACTTTGTACAGACTAAATCAAGCAAAGCCATGCAAAGTGGCTTTTCATGGCTTGTAAATGTAAAAGAATGATTTTGCTCTGGGCTACACGACAAATGTGACACTACCCCAACACAAAGTCATAGTCATTCTGCACCATTCTGTCTCTGGAACACATCAGTTTCCATGTTAATTACCTCTTTGCTGTCTTAGTTCTGGAGCTGAAAGGTTGTTTTGATACCCTAGGATACCTCACATTGAGTTAACCCTTCGACACTTTGTAATTGCCAGGAGGTTCCACCTTTATTATTTTAACTCTGACTTGCACGTCTTCCATCATGGGCGTCCCGTCACCATGACGGTTGGTGACGCACCGAAGTGGCCGGATTAATACACGCCGCACAATGTCTTTGGCCCGCTCTTCTGTACACTGATGCTCATCTTGCTATAGGCGTCCCAGAGCACCATGACAACCAGGAGCCACTTGCACGCTTACGCATAGGTCACGGAGAACAGTCTTCTCCCCCACGCAGGCGCATTGTGTTCCTCTACCACATGGACATGCGTACAACGCCGCAACATGACATTGCATCCCGGAAGAGGGGACCGCCCTAGCATCAATTAACCTCACTATAACAGGTTGGTCCTCACCATGGCCACTCCACATCGGGCAAGCGTATGGACGGGGTAGGTGCTAACGAGCCGGCACCCGAGCTTAACTGTAAGTAGAAACTTGAGACTGGGACCATGGATCCTGAACAGTAAGTTGCTGTACCATGGCTGTGAGGCATGTCTGTTGTTTTTCTTATGAATATGCTCTACTATGTCTCCTCTCTTTTAGCCCGGGAAGGTGCGGGCACCCTACGCTATTAGCCTTTGGAGCAATTCTCCTTTCGTTCATTAGGTAAGGGTTCTCTAGCATGCCACCCAGCATCCTACGGCGGTCTAGCAAAACCTCTCCCCGCGAATTACTACATGTGCAACGTACTCCTGACTAGGCATACCAGTGCTGAGCTGAGAATTCTTCACATTTTGAACGCCACTGTTTTACTACGCGCCTCTTAGGTGTAGGCTCTCATGACACCTGATTTGCCAATTACGGTACATGCTATACAACTTGGGCTCCTGATTACATGATGCCACGCCCGGCGTAGGTGGCTCCTAGGGTGCCGACGGGGCCGCACACGTAACCGCCAGCTTCCTGACGCTGCATGTAGCCGGCCCGCCTACACACCTGGAGAGACACCGCACCGGGGCCTCGCCCCATGGTATTATTAACCCTATCTGTCTCATGCTTTATTATTCGATGTGCGCAGCTTTGTTGTACATAACACAACTGAGGCACACCCTGACGCCTCACATACATGTCTGACGCATGAACTCTATGTTGTTTGTTCTTCTTTCCTAGGTCGTGTTCAGGAGTGGTATCAACTATTTAGTTGCATCCTTACTGTAGGGTTCACAGTCCTTTGGCCCGCCCTGAAACCTAAGAGGGTATTCACCCTCTTTATTCACTTCTCACGTGCATTTCACCTCACTTTGCTTTACTGTCCTGAAGAAGCGCCAAGGATCCATGTGACCACTTAGGCACGAAACATGTTGACATTCTAGTTACCTGGGCACATTGCGCCTATTGGAGTAACACATAAACCTACGGGTTTTTTATTCTGAGAAGGGTACCGTCACATTAAACACACCCCTTGGTTACCCTTAGTCAGTTTTAATACTTTGCACGCGTTTCATCACCCTCCACATAGTACTCACCCCACACACCCGCACACATCAAACGGCAGTTCTCAGAAGATCTCCGCTAAAGTGACCCTTCGGGGGACCCGTAGGGCATTGCAGCACCGGCCCGACGAGGAGCAAACGCCCGATGATGAAGCATGACATCCTTCGGGGTGTGTGAGGGCATCAAGAGGCAAGACCTGCTCTTCCCTCTCACTGGTGGGTTCTAGACCTAGGAAATCTCCTTTCCCCTCTTTCCTTTCTTTTCTTAGTGAGTGGGTAACACGTTGCACCCCTCCTCGGGAACAGTGTCCCCTTTATTTTGATTAGGCGTTCAACGTTAGGAGCACGGACACTGGACCATAACCTGCTCCTGGTCCCCCCCTCCCTTTATTGATACATTTGCAGCACGGCGGCTCAGTCGAGGGACCCTACCCTTGTCCTTTTTTTCTTGTTTTCTTTTTCTTCCACTTCTATCCCTACTCCCTTCTTTTCTTGCGAGACATGACTACCTCCACTATGGGGGACAATCTGGGATTGAGCTTCGGTGAAGACATTGTGGCGGAGATCCTGAGAACCCCTTCACTATTGGACAGTGAGGGCATGATGGCAGGAGTCAGTTTACAGGGGGACTGGAACTCACTAGCCTCACTTAAGAAACTGCAGGTCAAAATTGCGTTACATGGATCTGTCATGACAGAGTACCTGAGTGCCAACTCAGCACCTAATGGCCTAATAGTACGGACTGCGCCGAGGATCTTTTTAGATGACTTGATCTTCAGACGGGAATGGAGCCAGATCGCGTGGAAGTGCACCCGCGACTGGCTCATCCTGATCATTGGAATGGCCAAACGCCTTTCGGAGGCATTGATCATCAAAATCAATATAGCGGAGAATGGCCTGAAAACGGGCATCAGCATATCCGCCTTTAAAACTCGCCTGGCAAAGATCAATGCGGAAATGTCCGACCATCGGGACTATCTCCTGCAACAGAAAATCTCTAAGTTGCAGAAGGATATAAAAAGATTCGACAGGGAGAAAATATACCCCTACACTAAGGAGGACTTTCAACCCTCTGACAACGATGCCCTGTCTGATGATGGCTCAACAACCTCACTTAACTCTGGGCGCTCATCCAATAGCAACTCAAGCAGTAACAGTTGGGGGAGAAATTCAAACAAACAGGGACTCCTCCCACCTCCCCCGATACCACCCATGTATGGGATTTCCTCACCAACCATACCCCCCACAAGGACCTATGTGGTACCCAGCTTATTCCGGTCCACAGCAGGGGTTCCAACAACCTTTTTTCCAACACCCTCCTCCTCCTTTTCAGAACAGAGGCAGGGGAAGAGGCAGAGGAAAAAGAAGAGGGAACAAACAGGTACAGTGGCAGGACACAGAAGCCCAACAGAGAACAACGAGGAGCATGACGCACCCAAGAACCTAATCATCAATCTCTCAAAGAGACAATTGAGTACTGAAGAGGTCGCTGCCTTGGAGATGGGTTTAGGCTTCGTACCGACCCCAAAAGAGGACAACTTCCAGATGAATGAGGAACTTCATCAACCGTTTCGGAAGATAAGATTGAGGTCCTTCTTCAGTGAAAATCCCACACCCGAGCGACAAGACACGGGGCTTAGACCCCCCCTCCAAATTTACCCCGACGGCAGGCATGGTCGCCAGTGAGGTACTCACATTTGAGAAAGCAGTACTGAAGGAGGCCAATCAATTGAGAAGAGGACCCACCTACAACAATATGTCGAACAAACTTCGACACGCCATCAACTCTCTCAAGGATGATGATACAATCATCATTAAACCCGCGGATAAAGGGGGTGCCACAGTTATCCTTGACATCGAGGACTATGAAAATGAGTGCTCTTGACAACTGAGTAACACCCAGTACTATCACAAACTTGACATTGACCCCACGGAGCGTCTACTCACAAAGATAAGGATCATGGTGAATGAGGCAGCTACCGAGGGCTGGATCTCCCCCCAAGAAGCGGCCTTCCTGGTGAATGGGAACCCCAAGATGCCATATTTCTATCTTCTACCCAAGATGCACAAGGGCATTGTCCCTCCACCTGGCCGCCCGATTGTATCTGGCATAGGCTCTTTACTCGAACCACTGAGCCAGTTCAGTGACCATTTCCTGCGCCCTCTGGTTCAGGCAACACCGGCATACAGGATTATAAGACTATTTATTCCAATGTTTTAGGTGTGAATCCGGATTTAGTAGCTATTCAAAAGGAATTCTATTGTCTTTTGATTTTACCCTTTAAAATGCTTCCCACCTCCCAACCTGATGGTGCACTTATACAGACAAGTCACCCATTGCTCATATAAAGTATTTCAACTACACTAAAGATGACCCTCTTCTCTTTTCCAACATCGAATTTTTGCCACATGTGGCAGAACAGTTGCAACTCTTCTCAGCAGGGGGAGTCAACATAATTTCTGCAAATCCTAATTTGAGTTTAGTGCACTTTGTTCTTGACAGTTCCATGATCTCAACAAAGACCCAATTAGATTGGGATTGAGAAGACCATTACTGTCCAGACGTAACTATACCTGACTACTTACAACATTTTCTAAGGCGATACCCATTAGAGGTATTCTTAAAATAGGGTAATAGCTATTGGGTTACTTTCAGTCAATTGATGTATTTTTTGAAAGATGAGTGGTAGTTCTTTCTAGCAAAGGGCAATCTACACCTCCAAGGTATCTGGGGCATATAACTTGGGATGTGCTGTAATGACACATTTAGGCACATTATCCTAAATACAATTTGCAGGTGTAACTGTTCTAAATAACCCTGTTATTTCTTCCAAGGATGTTGGCTGAAATTGAAACTACAAGAAATTCTAAGATGGTGGGGTGACTGATAGTTTGCAATGTGTCATAGTACAGTGCAATACATCTGAGAAATCATCAGTGTTAGCAGCGGCCTTAAAACTCTCCCATATTTTAGGAACTTCAAGCAAAAAAGTCAGCCAATATATGACACATGTTTTGTGAGCTTTCCATTAATTTTTCTGTTGAGACAGATCTGATTTATCCTTTCAACAATATCAGCCTTGTGGGGGTTGATGAAGAGATTTCAGCCTCCCAGAAAGACCATACTAATTCTAAGGTGCTCCATGCATGCTTATTTCACTCATGGTTTGTATTTGTATACCATTTCTTTTTCAACTTTGTTTTCTTCTAGGCATATTTGTACAAGTAGTGTGTTGAGTAATAAGTTGTCACTAGTAGATCAGCTTAATTAGAAAAGCGCTCAAATATGAAGCACAATATTTCAAATATTTAGTCTAACAGTAGAGTCCACCTATGGTACCTAAGGTGAGGACCACTTTCACCTTTCAGCTATATGGGTACCCTGGCCCATCAGAAAGGGAGAGAGTGCTGTGTACCCTCTCCTTTTGGGCTACTCCCAGTTAGGTTTGCCTAACCCCCAGAATTATGGATATGGCCATCTCTTTGTAGAGAAAGAGAAAATAAACAGGTACCTCTCACACCTTCCTACACACATAAGTGGGAGACACATTTTGAGGACAAAAGGTCTGCCAGAGAACTTGTAGGATTTTTCCAAGGGGCCACTCAATTCCTTCAGCACTCCCAAATAAGTATACGCATGTGAGAAATTGTATTAGCTAGGCTTCATAATACTATGATGTAGCATAACACATGTGGATTATTATTGTCATGATCACAATACAGATGCTTACAAAGATTAATAAAACGAGCTAAAACAAGGGAAGCACAACATAGTAGATGACACTGTATCAAATAGCAGCAATTCTCATTGCTAATAGAGTTATGTACAATTGGCTGAAGCAATCCTTCAACGAATTTCGTTGTTAGTAATTTCATTTTGTTATGACAATATGCACAAAAGAAAACTGGAAGGCTGTATTATATTTACTGTATCAATAAAGGGACGGGGGACCAGGAGCAGGTTATGGTCCAGTGTCCGTGCTCCTAACGTAGAACGTCTAATCAAAATAAAGGGGACACTGTTCCGGAGGAGGGGTGCAACACATCACCCACTCACTAATAAAAGAAAGGAAAGAGGGGAAAGGGGATTTCCTAGGTCTAGAACCCACCAGTGAGAGGGAAGAGCAGGTCTTGCCTCTTGATGCCCTCACACACCCCGAAGGATGTCAGGCTTCATCATCGGGCGTTCGCTCTTCGTCGGGCCGGTGCTGCAATACCCTACGGGTCACCCGAAGGGTCACTTAAGCAGAGATCTTCTGAGAACTGCCGTTTGATGTGTGTGGGGTGAGTCCTATGTGGAGGGTGATGAAGTGCGTGCAAAGTATTAAAACTGACTAAGGGTAACCAAGGGGTGTGTTTAATGTGACAGTACCCTTGTCAGAATAAAAAACCCGTAGGTTTATGTGTTACCCCAATAGGCGCAATGTGCCCAGGTAACTAGAAGGTCGACATGTTTCATGCCTAAGTGGTCACATGGATCCTTGGCGCTTCTCAGGACAGTAAAGCAAAGTGAGGTGAAATGCATGTGAGAAGTGAATAAAGAGGGTGAATACCCTCTTAGGTTTCAGGGCGGGCCAAAGGACTGTGAACCCCACAGTCAGGCTACAACTAAATAGTTGATACCGCTCCTGAACACGACCTAGGAAAGAAGAACAAACAACATAGAGGACATGCGTCAGACATGTATGTGAGGCGTCAGGGTGTGCGTCAGGGTGTACAACAAAGCTGCGCACATCGCATAATAAAGCACGAGACAGATAGGGTTAATAATACAATGGGGCGAGGCCCCGGTGCGGTGTCTCTCCAGGTGTGTAGGCGGGCCGGCTACATACAGCGTCAGGAAGCTGGCGGTTACGTGTGCGGCCCCGTCGGCACCCTAGGAGCCACCTACGCTGGGCGTGGCATCGTAATCAGGAGCCCAAGTTGTATAGCATGTACCGTAATTAACAAATCAGGTGTCATGAGAGCCTACACCTCAGAGGCGCGTAGTAAAACAGTAGCGTTCAAAATGTGAAGAACTCTCAGCGCAGCACTGGTATGCCTAGTCAGGAGTACGTTGCACAAGTAGTTATTCGCGGGGAGAGGTTTTGCTAGACCACCGTAGGAGGCTGGGTGGCATGCTAGAGAACCCTTACCTAATGAACGAAAGGAGAATTGCTCCAAAGGCTAATAGCGTAGGGTGCCTGCACCTTCCTGGGCTAAAAGAGAGGAGACATAGTAGAGCATATTCGTAAGAAAAACAACAGACATGCCTCACAGCCATGGTACAGCAACTTACTGTTCAGGATCCATGGTCCCAGTCTCAAGTTTCTACTTACAGTTAAGCTCGGGTGCTGGCTCGTTAGCACCTACCCCGTCCATACTCCTGCCCGATGTGGAGTGGGCATGGCGAGGACCGACCTGTTATAGTGAGGTTAATTGATGCTAGGGCGGTCGCCTCTTCCGGGATGCAATGTCATGTTGCGGCATTGTACGCATGTGCATGTGATAGAGGAAGACAATGTGCCTGCGTGGGGGAGAGGACTGTTCCCCGTGACCTACGCATAAGTGCGCAAGTGGCTCCTGGTCGTCATGGTGCTCTGGGACGCCTATAGCAAGTTGAGCATCAGTGTACGGAAGAGCGGGCCAATGCCATGGTGCGGCGTGTATTAATCCAGCCACTTCGGTGCGTCACCAACCGTTGTGGTGACGGGTTGCCCATGATGGAAGATGTGCAAGTCAGAGTTAAAATAATAAAGGTGGAACCTCCTGGCAATTACAAAGTGTCGAAGGGTTAACTCAATGTGAGGTGCCAAGTGGAGGAATGCAGGGATCTCGGGGCATGGCTGCCCTCAACAGGATCTGAATGCATGAGGTGCACGATCCTAGCGGTCTAGGTGCCGGACCAGGCTATGTGTCGGGGCATAACAGACATTACACAGGACACACAAAGGGGGGTAGATGAAGGGTAGAAAGAGTGCCCCCTGTAGTAGCGAGTTGCTCCCACCAGTAATGTAAGTGGCAGGCAGCTGCGGTACATAACTGCCTGAGGTTTGGGAAGCACTGGTGCCACAACAGTCAGGGGGCAGGTCAGAAGGGCTGCTAGCCTGGCCTATTGTGGGAAAAGAGGTCAAAGTTCAGCCCAGGGAATCTCATCATTCAGGCCCCGTTCGTGGGTATGAAGGCAGTGGACCCAACGTTGTTCGCGGTGTAGGAGAGAGGTGCTACTCCACATCTGGTTGGCCTCTAGTATTGTCCACTGTATCTCCTCACCAGTGTGTCCCTTCTCCAGAAAGTGGTTAGTCATTCCTGTAGCCGTCCCGCCGCATCTGATAATGCTTTATGTTCATTAATCCTCACTCTCACGGGTCGGGTGGTCATCCCCACGTACCTCAGTGAGCATGGGCAGGTGATCAGGTATACACAGTTTTTCGTGTTGCAGTTCGTGTGTGTATGCTGTTCCCATGAGAAGTCATTCAATTGCAGTGTTTTTGTGTCGAGTCGAGGAGCAGGCACTACATGTGCCACAAGGATAGTGGCCCAACACTGGTGGTAGGTTCCATAAGGTGGTGTCCTGGGGTTTCCTTTTTGGCCGTGGTCGACTGTTGACCAGTTGGTCACGCAGATTCGTGGTGCGTTTGAATGCAAAACGGGGTAGATCAATATCGAAGGGAGCCGGTGTTAAGGATCCTCCAGTTGTGTCTGATAATGTTTTTTATCTTGTTGGATAACGGGGTGAAGGTCGTGACACATGTGATTACGTCACAGGTTTTGGTCTCCCTGGCTCCCAGGAGTGCCTGCCGGTTATTATTCCTGGCGCGTTTCCTTGCCCTCCGGATGACCTCCCTCGGATACTCCCTTTCGTGTAGGTTGTTGGCAAGCGAACTGGCTTGGACGTCATATTCCTGGATGCTGCTGCAGTTCCGTCGTATCCTCAGGAACTGCCATAAGGTAGGTTGTCCCTAAGGGCTTTTGGATGGTGACTCTTGAAACTGAGGAGGCTGTTACAGTTGGTCGCCTTCGTATAGGTTTTGGTGTGAAGGTGTCCATCCTCCAGGGTGATGAGAAGGTCCAAGAAGGGGATAGCCTTGTCACTGGACGTCCTGGTGAAACATAGGTGGGGGTTCAAATTGTTGATCCACTCGTGGAACTTGACGGAAATCTCCTCAGTTCCTCTCCAGAGGATGAGGACATCGTCAATGTACCTCTTCCAGGTAATGAGGTTGTCCTTGAACGGGTTGGTATCCGTGAAGATGTTGATAGCCTCAAAGTGTGACATGTACAGCCCCGCCAGACTAGGCGCAAAGGTACTACCCATACTGGTGCCCTGCACTTGATGGTAGGTAGTGGTCCTGTACATAAAGAAGTTGTTTTTGAGTGCGATGGTGATGATTTCAACAATGAAGTCAGCCGGCGTGTTGGTGGGGAGGTCTGCTTCACGTAGTAGATCCCCAACTACCTCGATGGTGGCATCCTGGGGAATGTTTGAGTACAGTGCCTCTACGTCGAGGGTGAGGAGGAGATTGATTTCCTCGGTGTTATCATCATTGATCTCCTGGATCAGATTGAGGATTTGAATAGCTACTAAATCCGGATTCACACCTAAAACATTGGAATAAATAGTCTTATAATCCTGTGTCATTGGTTCAGCCTTCTAGACATCACAAGAACCAATAATCAGTATCACTGAAACAGACCAAAATGCACCCAGGGCCTGTAGGTTAAATGTCACTAGTGGACTGCTGCACATATTGATTGTGTCATCACTAAAGTGATCAGCCACCAGTAACTTGGCTGTGCAGGTTTAAGCTCCAATTCTGACCTCTCAAAATAACACTTTTTGACAGGCTCAAACCCTCCTTTAAAATATTAATAAGCCACCGTTAAGTAAGCCTTAGTGCCTAATAAGGTAGGATTTATAGTATTTAAAATTAAGACATGTAGAATGTTGATGGTAAAACAAGTCCTTAAAGAGACAAGGCTACAAAAGCAATTTTCACTCTAGCAGGGTTTAGCTGTTCAACAGGAAAACATTGGAACTTAATATTAAAATATAATGTTATGTCTGCCTAGGAACAAGCTAAAAAGTTCCTTCTTGGACTTTTAAAATATTTATTACAAATTTAATACATTGATAAAGTGAGATTTGTACTATTTCTACAAAAGGTATTTTTTGAAAAGTCATGTTTTGTCTGCCGAAAGACTCGAGAAGCCCACTTGCCTGACATTCCAACTGTCACCTACGATCTGAATACCTCCTTGATTAAGTGTGAACTTGCCCCCTGAGCAGAGGCGAAGGCCATGGGTGTGTTGAACCTTCTTTGGCTACAGCCTGCAACCTTGCCCCACTGGAAGAATTCAACTGGCAGAAAATCATCAAAGACTGAAGGAAGACTGCTTTCATTGGGCCCGACACCGAGTGTTAGCTGATCAATGTTAACTGCTTACTGGGTGTAAATTCTGGAATTTGCCCACTCTGAGCTTTTTCCGCCTTTGTCAACAGCTTCACCAATACTTCAAACAGTGGCAACCTGTCGTCGTCAACCCTCTGTTCAGACCCAGCATGCTGCTTTGCTCCGCTGATGACTCTACCTTCTCTGAAAATTTCTAACCCAAAGGTAACTTTTTTGTCTGGGACCAACCTGGTTCTTGTATTTGATCCATGCTCCATCGCCATCTGCCTCAAACCTTACCTTGTCCAACACTTTGAATTTTTGTTGCTATATTTATTTAAATGTTTAAAAAGTCATATCTGTGGTTCCTCTTATTTGTTATTTGAGTGTCATTTTGTTCAATAAAATATTCTCTTTTTTTTATAAATTGTACTCAAATTTTTATGGTGTTGTGTTTTTGGCTTCTTAACTATTTCACACTTCTAAATGCTTTACACATTTTCTTAAGTTAAGCCTGTCTTCTCTGTGCTGTAGGTACCGGGGGTGAGCTCAGGTTTATATTTCTGAAACCTTTACTGAACCTAACATGTATAGTATCATTATTACTTGTGATAGACTATCATATACCCCATCTAATAATCCACTTTCTCACAGCCCTTTTTTGCATAGTCACCCCATTTTTGCTGAATTTTATTGCTGGTTTTTAGATTCTGCACAATGGGACAGTTCTGCCCAATGTAGGTCCTCTGACCCATGAAATATGTTGAAACTGGCTGTTCTCTGATTGGCTTATTTAACTTGTGCCTAAGGCCATGATATATGGTGTGAAAATACACCCATGGCATGAAAAGGTAAATGTCACATGGGGACTACAGCAGTTATTATGCCACCCACTAGTGTGCCAATGAAAACTTGGCTTTGGGCCTACCATTGTAGCCTGACTGCTGCAGTTTAAACCTGCAGTGCAACTTGTTAAAATATCCCTTTTTAACAGGTAAGAAAAGCTTCCCTTTTAAATATTAGTAAGTCACCCCATGTTGCCCTTGGTGGCCACACAGTAGTGTGCATGATATTTAAAACATGTAAAAAAATAATATTACCATGTCCCTATAGTGAAAAGGCCCTAAAAGCTATTTTTACTGTGGCAGGTTTACCGGTTTTATGCAGAAAGCCAACGCACAGATTAAAATAATAATACTGCGATCTCAGGAATTGAACAAGCTAAAAAAATAATTAAACCACTATTTTTAAAAGTTATCAAAAACTAATTTAATGGTAAAGCCAGATTTCAATAAATATTAGGGTAAAATAGCTTTTAGAAAGTTACCTTTTCCCTCCCTGAAGTTCCAGACGGCCAATCTGCATTTAGCTCTCCAGCTACTCACAGCCCATACTAATCATTGAATGTGGTGTGAGAGAGGTCTAAAATTCCTCCTAAGCGCACCACAATAGGCTGACACGAATGGGCAGAGATGACTCCACTGAAGACCACAGAATATTCAGAGTGAGGGTTGTGGGTATCCTGTTAATTCCAAACTGTCAAATCCTGCTTGGCAGGCCGATTTAGCCACATGTAACACTTGGGGCACACCTCAAAGGAGAGAACAGAACGCCAAGACAATTATTGTGTATCCACTGTATGATTGCTGAAGGACTCTGCTTTTGTCCTATCAGACTTCTGTCTGTGAGGTTGTTGTGGGGACAGTGCCTCTTTAAGCAGGAGTTTAGTGTTGATATGGCTGGTAAATATTAGAAAAAAATCTTTTCACAGCAATATGCATTAAAAAATATACATTATTGTGAGGAATTGCACATATCCTACATCTACATACAGAATCATGGCACAAGTTGTAGGTATGCAGTTTTTCACAGAGCAACATCCACCTTTACAGTGACATTTTAAGAACAATATAGATGGAATATCTCAGACCACATAATACGCAGAAAAACAACAGCGCTTGGTTTATGCAAATATATCCCTTGAAAGGTGCACACATTCATCTCTTTACGTGCTCAGCAGCAAACTGTAATAGAAAACAATATTTTAATTTACAATCCCCAGGACACCAATAAAAAAATAAACTACTCTGTTTTCAAGAAAGAACATGATGAAATGCTACCGCCAAAAAATTGCCTAATACTTTTAATATGTACCCGTTTCTGAAATAAATGTTCAACTAGGTGCTAATATTTTAAGGACCTCCTCTCATGTCTTGCTGAATTTTCAGCACAAACTAGTGTTCTTTGTTTTAATTGTTATCCTACCTTTTTGACTGTTTAGTACTGTGGATGCTAAAACTTAAGTGTCAGTGTGCAAAAGCTTTTAAGCATACTAATCCTGGCTAGATTGCAGTAATGCATGATCCTCAATGAGGTTCTGACCCCACTGCAAGCAGGATTCAGGGAATCCGTCAGTACTATTGACCAGGTGTTTAGATTCCAACTGTTGTACTTGAAAACTATTACCCTGGGCAAGGGTCGACTGTATGTCGTATTTGTCGACCTCTGCTCGGCCTTTCACCTTGTCCCTAGAAAAACCTTGTGGAGGGTCCTGCGAGATGGGTATCCCTGGTTACCTCCTAAATATCATAGAGAGGCTACATACTGACAACTTCGCGCAAGTGAGTGTGGTAGAGCAGGAGAGTTGACTGATCCCATTGCAGTGAATAGAGGGGTGAGGCAAGGGTGCGTCTTTGCCCTGACACTATTTTCACTGTATATCAACGGCCTTGTTGACCATCTTGAGTTGTGTGACAATGGCACACCTAAGCTGGCAAACCAGAGGTACCTGCACTTATGTTTGCTGATCACACCCTATTACTCTCTAAATTTCCAATGGGCCTCCAGAGGTTGCCGGATCGATTTGACATTTTCTGTAGATAGAGGGGTTTAGAGATCAAATATATAGTCTTGAACCCAGGGTGCCTAAATAGGGCAAATCCTAGGCTAACAGGGACCTCTTGAGTGAGTGTGCACTATTGATTATTTGGGCATGACTCAGAATACCTGGGATGGCATTCACACATTACGTATCGTAGACTCAAATTAGAGCAATTAGTGGAAAGTATCATTAAGATGCTATTACAATCTCAATTTCACCCAATCCAGCTGACCCTAGAAATATACAATTCACAATTCCTAGGGATGGCATGCTATGCAGCAGAACTGTGGGGACACCTTCGTGAGATCCCCCTTACAGCGGTAGAAAACTGCTTCATGTGGCAGTTGATTGGGCTTCCTGTAAGCACTTCCCTGCTTCTGCTCAGGTTAGACCTTGGACTAAGACCAGTCAATGTCAAGTTAGGGCTGAGTCCCTTACTCTATTAGAGAAGAGTCTGGCTCATCCCAGAGCAATCCTCATTCCATAAAGGTCTGAAGGAAATACTGTATGTACTTGGTTCAACAGATATCCCATGGATCAGGTAGATTAAAGACACCCTTTCAGGAAATAGGGCTTGAGAGCCTGTGGAGTTCACCCGGTGCATAAAGGGCAATTCCTAAGACTCTAGTTAAAACTATGTACTGTCAATTCAAGGACTCTGTGCTGCACTCCCAGCTGAGTGGTGGTTATCTGGTAGAAGCTTTTTTGGCAGTTAAAGACTCTTATCGGAAGGTGAGCTTCCTGGACGAGATCCAACCACCATTCGACAGACGACTGTACAAGCAGCTTTGGTATGAAACTCTGCCACTTGGCCATTTTACAATTAAATGGGCCAATCATAAAAAACAATCAGGAATCCCAGTGTGTAATGTGTGGGCCCCCCATAGAAATGGTTGAGCACATCCTGTTTTTCTTTCCTCTCTACCATAATTGTAGGAAAAGATGGATTGCCCTGCTGTATCAGAATTTGTGAATCAAAGAGCACAAAGTGGCTGCCAGGATATTGAGATGCAAAGAAAGTTGTGTAATTGGATTTGGGGTAAGTAGATTCCTGCTGGGCACATGGAGAATCAGACAGATCAAGCTGGCAGACCTAGCGGCAAGGGGATTTGAGGTCACCTTACAAAGTCTATTCCCTCTCTCCCCATCGAATGATATTAAATTTGCATGAATTGCGGTAACCACAGACTGATTTTATGATGTTGTATTGTATTATTTTACTTGTGGCCCCTGGTGTGGATTATTTAGGAAATGTTGAAAATGCACAAGACACTCTATGACATGAAACTTGATGAACTGGTAACTTTTGTTCTTTTATTATTCGAATTTGATCGAAATAGATAGGAGAATCCACTGCATGATCTAAGGGACAGATTATTGCCAATGTTTTAATCCTCCTTGTAAATACTATGCTTTTATGATGATTGTTTTTATACTTTTATGTGTGTATCTGTGTTCTTACCTTGCTTTTATGGCTCTGAGCCGAAATAAAGCTATTTTTGATTGATTGATGAAATTTAAGCTGACGTTTGTCTCTCAAGCAGACCTGGGGTTCATCTTATCCTTCCTGTTTCCGTGAAGTCATTGTTGATCTGGCTCATGCACAAAATACTCTTTGATAATTGTGGTATCCGTATCTCAGATCTGCTCCTGATTTGAGGGGGGAATTCAGATTAACTAATTTATTTGGGTGCAGAAACATTTTAAAAGTACCATTCCATCCGAAGTTGAAAACTGGTTGTTAAAAAAAGATGAGACAATATCTACTAAAGTTTTACCTAACACAGAACAGCAATTAAAGTTGCTGAGCTGCACTGCATCAAAGGGAGAGAGAAAAACAGTGCCATACCTACTAAGATATGGTGATATTTTTCTCTCCCCTTCAGTCACGTATTTTTGGCATAGTGTAAGTGTGTGTGTGATGTCAAATAGAGACTTTGTACTGGAAAGGTGCTCTTTCAAGACAAGAACTATGATTTGACATAGTTTATTCCATTTCCCATTTTGTATGGTTGCTATAGAGAGCAGAAATCATGTAAAGTTTGAACGATTTTGAGAGAAGAAATGGGTTCTCAAACCTTATGCCGGTCTCAAGGAGGGGTTCATTTTTGGTGTAAATTCCAGTCAGCATTTTTAAGTAGTAAGGGCTTTGCGTCAAAACCCAGGGGTGGTTGCATTAGAATACAGGGTACTACCCTTTGAATCCCCCCATGACATAATGTAGCACATAGCACTACTTTGTGTCATATTAGACAACTTTTCAATGCAAATCAGGATTTGCATTGAAAAGGAAATGCCTACCGAAGATTGTGCACTGGGTTTATCTCTGGTTTGTGATGCACGCCCGGTACAAAGTATTAGTAAATTTCCCCCATTGTTTGGTAAAAAACTGTGCAAATATGAAACAAAATAAAGCAGAGGTTAGTGGCAATTCACAAAGGTTAGGGAGTGTAGGAAAGAATGGTCTTCTTCAAATTTGTTCTTAAAGACCATTTACTTAACCATACCTAATTATAAACAATTTTTGCATGAGACTGGCCTAAGTATGTACATATATGCTGAAAGTCATTTTTTTGTCATATGCAGGCCTATATGTATATATGTATATATATATATATATATATATATTCACTGAAAAAACCATAGGTTTCAGGGACGTTATAGTTAGTTGGACATTTCACTCGTACAAAACCAGAGAAATTCGGCCGTTATAGTTAGTTTACTAACTATAACTTGCGCCCCTGCAATGCACTGCTGATGACATCACATATTACATCACATGACATGGTCAGTGACATCACTGATGACATCACTGATGACATCATCCAGTAACTTTGTGTTTCTGTAAAGTTTAGATATGCTTTATATATATATATATATATATGCAAAGGTGTTCTGAAGAATGAGTGGGTGTATAAGTGTCTGAATGGATGATTTAGTAGGTGCGTGACTGACTGTATAAGTGAGTGATTAAACGTGTCTTACTGAATACATGGGTTAGTGACTAAAGTATTTGAATATCTGTATCAGTCTGTCAGTTGGTGTGTAAGTGGCTGCATGGGTTGGTGAGTAGCTACATTAGTATCTATATGGGTTATTGATTGCTTATCTGAGTATCTGTATGGGTGCCTGAGTGTCTGTGTGGATGGGTGGAAGGTGTGTGACTCTGTGCATAGATGTGTAAGTGGTTTATTTACTGGGTGTATGGGTTGAAGAGTGCATCTGGAAAGGGCTGTATGGGTGGGTGAGTGTGTGTATGGGTGTGTTGGTGAGTGAATGGATGTCTCAGTGGCACATGTGTGAGTAACTGCATATGTGAAAGGCAGTATATGTGAGTTTTGGAGTTTATAAATGACTATATGTGAGACAGAGTGATTGTGAGAGTGGCTGTATGGATGAGTGTGGGCTTGTATGAGTGATTGTATAAGAGAGTAAGTATGTGTTAGTATATATGAATAAGTGAGGTGGTGTGTGTATAACTGTATAGCTGAGTAAATGGGTGAGTCATTGGTTCTTTATATGACTGATTAGGGGGCAGATTTACAAGCCCCTTGCGCCACTTTTGCGTCACTTTTAACATGGGAAAAGTGACGCAAAAGTGGCGCAAGGGGCTTGTAAATCTGCCCCTAGGTGTGTAAGTAACTCTATGGATGAGTGGCAGTGTGTGAGTGTCTGTATAGGTGTATGAGTGCAAATGATAGCGCTGTATTGGTGAGTGACTGCATGTATGAGTGAGTGTATGGGTGAATGAGTGGATGTTTGTGTAGACCTAGGAATCAGTGGGCGGGTATGTAGTAACTGGTATTGGTGTGTGTATGGTTTCGAAAATGGTAGTCTGTATTTTAGAGTGGGTGTTTCAAAGGTTATTTTAAGGTGTGAGGAGGTGCGTCAGATTATCACGTGGATGATGTCATCAGTGATGTCATTTGAGATGTCATCAGTGATGTCATGAGTGATGTCATTGACCATGTCATGAGTGATGTAATATGTGACGTCATCAGCAGTGCATTGCGGGGGCGTGAGTTATAGTTAGCTCAACTAACTATAACATCCGAATTTCTCTGGTTTTGTACGAGTGAAAAGTCCAACTAACTATAACGTCCCTGAAACCTATGGTTTTTTTCAATGAATTTCTATGGTTTTTTAAATGCTAATTTCTAACTATAACGTCCCTAACTATAACGTCCCTGAAACCTATGGTTTTTTCAGTGAATTTCAAAGGTTTTTTAAAAGCTAATTTCTAACTATAACGTCCCTGAAACCTATGGTTTTTTCAGAGAATTTCAAAGGTTTTTTAAATGCTAATTTCTAACTATAACGTCCCTGAAACCTGTGGTTTTTTTCAGTGAATTTCATTGGTTTTTTAACTAATATTTTGTAACTTTAATATCAAAAAATATTTTTTCTTAGGTTTTTATTTGTTATAAAAATAATATAATGTTTTCTCTTTTCTAAAATATAAATATACTTTTTTTCTCGTACCGATCGTGTACTTATCTCAGTGGGTGCGCGGATTCAAGCCGCCATATTGCTAAAGTCGTGTAGAATGCGCGTTTGGTATGCGACGGGTGCGCGGTGCCCGGCCTCGCGTAACGTCACGTACGTATTTCTGGGGGTCGCGCCGGGTGCGCGATTCCCGTAAAATGTTTATGTTTCAAAAGTATATGTATATAACTTTAATATGTACATTAAAGCAATAGATTATCTAAACTAATTATAAAAATCATATATTTGTAATTGCAATAAAGTCATATTATTGTTAAATATATTTTCCGGAAGTCGCATTGGGTGCGCATTTGGTATGCGATGGGTGCGCGGTGTCCGGCCCCGCCTATACGTATGGGGTCGCGCCGGGTGCGTGACTCCCGTAAAATGTTTGTGTTTTAAAAGTATATGTATATAACTTTAATATGTATATTAAAGCAAGAGATTATCTAAACTAATTATAAAAATCATATATTTGTAATTACAATAAAGTTATATTATTCTTAAATATATTTTCCGGAAGTCGCGTCGGGTGCGCGCTGGTTGTGCGCCTGGTGCGCGACTCTCATGTGACTTCAAAAGAAAGCATTTCATTGGTTTACAAGGTTTTGATCCTTGAACTTGAAGGACCCCACCCATTTTTTCTCATTCCTTCAACACCATCAGAGGAGATACACATGCTGTATTTTCTTAGCTGTTTGGTGGCATTTTTTTGGTGTTTTTTTTACATCATTGATAATGGCTTCTTCAATTCCTCAAGTGGATTTACCATCTGATGAAGAAGATTTGGAGGAACCGGCGAAGAAAAGAAAAGAGTCTGTCGTGTGGGCCTTCTTCACCATACCAGATGAGGAAAAGAAAGTGAACGCCAGGAAAGTGAGCTGCACACTGTGCCCGAGGATGCTGTCACGCGGAAGTGACAAAAAATATTCCTGTGGCACTTCCAGCATGATGAAACATCTGCAAACTATCCACCCTCGTCATCTGGCCCATGAGCAACATCGTCGCGCACAAGAACTTTTGCGCAGGATGACCAGGTTGTGGTCCAAGCACCTCGGGAGCCTCTAGTTCATCATCTCGTGGACCTGAAATTCGTCCAGTTAGAGCAGCACGGCATCAAATGTAAGACTGACCTCTGTTATGGAGAGCAGTCTGTTGATGCTGTGGTTTCTGCCGCTAGAAATCACACTTGCTATTTTTTTTTGTTCGAATGACAATTTAATTGCAAAGTTTTATAGTTTGTTCTGTTGTTTTTCAGGTTTTTAAAAAAAACACCAGAAAAATACATAAAATAGTTAAAAAAACACAAAAAAAGTTTAAAAAAGAAAAATAGAAGAAAAAAAACGGTTTTCTTTAGAACCACCTATTCTGTTAAAAAAAGAGAAATAAGTGCATGGTAATGCCTGGGTGATTGCATGAGAACATGCGTAGAGCTTGAGTGATTGAAAGAGTGCATGGGTAGTGCCTGGATGATTGCATGAGTGCATCAGTAGTACGTAGGTGCTTGCATGAGTGTATGGGTAGTGCCTGTGTGATTGGACAAGTGCATGGGTAATGCCTGGGTGATTGCCTGAGTGCATGGGTAGTGCCTGAGTGATTGCATGAGTGCATGCTTAATGCCTGGGTAATTTTATAAGTGCATGAGTAGTGTCTGGGTGATTGCATGAATATATGAGTAGTGCTTGAGTGATTGAAAAAGTGCATGGGTAGTGCCTGGGTCATTGCATGAGTGCATCAGTAGTACGTAGGTGCTTCCATGAGTGTTAAGGGTAGTGCCTGGGTGATTGGGCGAGTGCATGGGTAATGCGTGGGTGTTTGCAGGAGTGCATGGCTACTGGCTGGGTAATTGAAGGACTTAATGAGTAATGTCTGGGTGATTAGAGGAGTACATGGTCAGTGGTTGGGTGATTGGAGCAGTGCATGGGTAATACCTGGATGATTGCATGAATGCATCGGTAGTGCCTGGGTGATTGGAGGAGTGTAAGGATAGTGCATGGTGATTTTGTAAGTGCATAGTTAATGACTGGGTGATTGGAGGAGTGCATGGCTACTGGCTGGGAAATTGCATGAATGCATGGTTAGTGTCTTGGTGATTGCATAAGTTCATGGGTACTGCCTGAGTGTTTGGAGGAGTGTAAATATAGTGTATGCTGATTATATAAGTGCATGAGTAGTGACTGGGTGATTGTTGGAGTGCATGGGTATTGCCTGAGTAATCGAAGGAGTGAATGAGTAGTGTGTAAGTGATTATAGGAGTGCATGGGTAGTATGTGGGTTATTCCATGAGTGGATGAGTACTGCTTGAATGGTTGCAGAAGTGCATCGGTAGTGCTTGGGTGATTTTGTTAGTGCAAAGGTATTGTTTGGATGATTTTGTAAGTGATTGGAAGAGTACATGGGTGGTGCTTCAGTGATTTCATGAGTACATGGGTAGTGCCTGGGTGACTTTATAAGTGCTTGGGTAGTGGCGGAGTGATTGCATGAGTGCATAGCTAGTGCATGGGTCATTGCATGAGTGCATAGGTAATGCCTGGGTGATTGCATGAGTACATGGGTAGTTCTTGAGTGATTGAAACAGTGCATGGGTAGTGCCTGGGTGATTGCATGAGTGCATCAGTAGTACGTAGGTACTTGCATGAGTGTATGGGTAATGCCTGGGTCATTGCATGAGTGCATGGGTAATGGGTAGGTGATTGCAGGAGTGCATTGCTACTGGCTGGGTAATTGAAGGACTGAATGAGTAATGTCTGGGTAATTAGAGGAGTACACAGTTAGTGGTTGGGTGATTGGAGCAGTGCATGGGTAGGGCCTGGGCTATTGCATGAGTTTATGAATTATGCCTGAGTGATAGGAGGAGTGCATGGGTAATGCCTAGGTGATTTTATAAGTGCTTGGATAGTGGTGGAGTGATTTCATGAGTGCTTGGGTACTAACTGGGTGATTGGAGGATTGCATGGGTACTGCATGGGTGACTGCCTGAGTACATGGGTAGTTCTTGGGTGTTTGGAAGAGTGCATGGCTATTGGCTGGGTAATTGAAGGAGTGAATATGTAGTGTCTGGGTGATTAAGGAAGTGCACGGGTAGTGCATGGGTGATTGAAACAGTGCATGGGTAGTACCTGGATTTTTCCATGAGTGGATGAGTAGTGCCTGAGTGATTGGAGGAGTGCATGAGTAGTGCCTGGGTGATTACAAGAATGCATAGGTAGTACATGGGTGATTCAAGCACTGTCTAGATAGTGTCTGTGTTATTGCATGAGTGGATGAGTAGTGCCTAGGTTATTCCAGAAGTGCATTGGTAGTGCCTGGGTGATTTTGTAAGTGAATATGTATTGTTTCAAAGAATTTGTAACTCTATATGTAATGCCTGGGTGATTACATGAGTGCTTGGTTACTGCTTGGATGATTCCATCAGTGGAAGAGTAATGTTTCAATGATTCAAGAAATGCATAGATAATACTTGGGTGATTTCAAGACTGTACAACTAATGTCTGGATGATTGCAGAAGTGTATGGGTACTACCAGACTGATTAAAGGTGTGGATTAGTAATGCCTGGGTGCTTTTCTAAGTGCATAGGTTTTGCTTCAGTACTTGAAGGAGTGCATGAGTACTGCTGAGGTGATTTGAGCAGTGAGATGATTGAGTTTGAAAAAATGAATAACTGCAATAAAAGTGACTGTAACCATTAAATCATGCTTATTACATTATTTCATCTTGCCTTTTGTATTGAAGTAGATATCAAACTCATTGAAACTATTTTATAATTGTTTCATTGTAAATTAAATTTAAAATATTTCCAAACTTTAGTTTTACTTTCTGTAAAAGACAAGAAAAAATACTATTATTGCAAATAATATTATACATTAAGAACACAACATAATCTTAGAATTACATAACATATTCAGGTTTTCTTTTTTGCTGTTTTCAGATTCTATTGAATTTCACCATACACAGTGATTTAAATGTTGATCATCATGAAACAGCGAGCAAAAAAAATACAATCAATAAGATTGTAAAAAAAAAACAAATCTGTGTTCAAAATATTTACAACAACTTCAACTATCTCTCTACATTTTCAAAAATAAACACTCTCATTTTCATTGCATATAATACAAACATCAAATATATGAACTACTTCTTTCTATCACAATTTTCCAAATGCAATATCAATGAACCAAAACGAAAATAAAAACACACTAATTGCTCAGATCTACTCAATAGGCCGAATGATGTTTCCAAAACTGTTTGCGTTGAAAATATCCAAAATAAACTCATTAATTCATGTTGACATTTTCCCAATAGGCCGAATGATAGTTCCGAATTCATTTGCATTGAAAATATCCAAAACAAACTTGTTAATTCATGTTGACATCTTGCCAATAGGCCGAATGATGTTACCGAATTCATTTGCATTGAAAATATCCAAAATAAACTCATTTATTTGTGTTCACATCTTCCCAATAGGCCGAATGATGTTTTCAAAACTTTGGCACTAAAAATATCAGATATGAATTTGGTAATTCTTGAGGCAACCGACATTTGAATTCCAAATGGGCATCATTACAATGTGTCCATCCGTTATTGCATCTTAAATACACAGTATAGTGTCCAGATGTTGTAATAGGTCCATCATGAAAAATAATAGCCACTGCTTTAAATGTTCTTCCTGAAATTGATATTTGACTTGCCACAAAGTCTTTAATTTTGGTTTCCAATTTTCTTCCATCTGCTCTACAACGTTGGTTGTAGCATTAAAATGACATATTGTCCAAATCTTTCTATAAATAATGTTGACAACATTTCAGATTTGCACTGAGTACATTCCATATTTTGATTAGCTGATTTTACTAGTTTGTTAAAAGCCACTGTTTTGCAATCTGGTATTGTCAAGTATATAAATCGTTCAGTGTCTATTTCAGTGGTAGAAGAAAATGAACAGTCTTCACGTTTATGATCCCATCTGTAACAGAGTCCAAACAGATTTTCAATTTGTATTCCTTCATCTTCCAATACTGCAAGCATAAACATAAGAAATTCTTGAGCATCTTGTTGTACATTAAGTGTGAATTGTGAAGAACCAGAACATATATTTAAAAGATGCCGAATGCCAGAAGCAGTTTGGATTTTATTTTTATCAGTTGTCAATTTTTCAAAAATACAATGCAACAAAGAACAAAATCTTTTTTACTCGATTCTCTATAATTTGATGATGAAGATTTTGTAGAAAAAACACAACGTTCACAATTACATTAGCATAGCAGTTGACACCTGAACTATTTTCTAACTGATATCCTACAATATCATCAACAGTGTCCATTTTCATTTTCTTTGGTGCCTGAACATTCTCTTGATTTGTTTTCTTCTTTCCAACCTCACTAGAGTGTTTCTCATATGTTTGTTTTGGACATACTAAACGCTTTTCATATACGGGATATTCACCTAAGTTGGGAGCATACAGTCTTCTTAACCGATTATACTCTCTTGCACAATTTGCATCTGCACTAATCTTTCTCTCATCAAAATCAATCAAATACAATCCAGATAATGTTCTTACTCGAGACAATGCAACATAAGCACATGCCCTCTTTAAACACTGTACTTCCAATGTTTACCAAAGCACTGTCTACACTTAAACCTTGAGATTTATGAATGGTCACCGCATATGCTAAAGAAAGAGGAAACTGTTTTCTACAAACATACAAGTCTTTAACAAGCAAAAAACGAACAGCACAACGTCCAATCTGTTTTACCTTTTCAATTTGATCAAATTTAATCTTCAAAAATTCAATTCCATCTCTATTTGGATAATTAACAAAATCAACAACTTTCCACCTTGCTCCATTTACTAAACCTTTTTCTACATCCAAATTACGCCGTAAAATCACTCGACAGTTTTCAGATACATATAAATTATTTTCTAAGCCAGCAGTCTTAGATATAGACTTTTCCAAAGAATCCAATTTTGATTTTAATTTTTCTGACAAAATAATAGTAATTCCTTCATGTTCTATTTTATCAAAGGCTTCCATTTTCATTATTTGTTGTTTTTCCAGCTTCAAAAGTTCTTGATTGAATGTAGAACACTCTTGCAGTATTGGCGTTAGGCAAATTATAGATTTCTTTTCTCCATTTTTTTTGTATATTATTTCCGGAGCAAAATTTTCATTTGGAAACAAGTTTGTAAGAAGCCAACTTTGCAAAGCTTCTTTACCATGTTTTGTCAAAACACCAATTCTTATATCTTGAAGAATGCTTCCATAATGTTCATCACTTGCTTGTCGCATATTCTTAATAAGTTCTTTATATTCAAAATGAGTCCAAATGTTGACATTTCCAATACTTCCCAAACATTTCCTGGTGTCTTCATGCACAAGTGTTTTAAAAACTGGTTGCCCTTTTACAGGAGTAAGTTGTAGTAGGTCGCCAAATACAATAACATGTTTTCCTCCAAATAAAACATCATAATCGGTTTTTAAAATCTGCTGCATTCTTAAATGTACAAAAGCAAGCATTAAGTTTGAGACCATGCTCACCTCATCAATGATCAGAAGTTTCATTTTCTTTAGTACTCTTGAAACGTCATAACAAGCTTCTCCAGATAGCTTGTCATATTCCAACTTATTTTCATGTTCCACTGGTAGCATCAGCAAACGATGTAATGTAATCCCTTTAATGTTGTGTGCTGCTAACCCAGTTGGAGCGGTTACAACACAAGATAAATGTGATTCAGTGGTTTTCTGTAGATAACTGGTCAAAACTTTAATTAAGAAACTTTTTCCTGTACCAGCTTGACCACTGATATACATTCGAATAGGTTTAAATGATGTGCAGTTGCATTCTTTTTTTCATGAAGTAAACCATGGTCTATCTGTTGTGTAACTTGCTGATATATTTCTTTCTGTTCAATATTTAGCTGTCCTTCCAAGTTTCCCAACTCCATAATATCCTGTTGAGCTTGTTGCATTGCTGTTTCTACTTCACTCATGGCTATTGCTGCTTCATTTTCAAGAATTGGTTTTCCTAGTGGATCTTGACTCAGTGGAGCAGAACTTTGACTATCTTGAGAACTGTCTCTAGCAATTTCAGCTGCAATAGTAGTTTCTTGTTCAATCTCTTCATTCAACATTTGTAGATAATTTGGAAAAACTGTGCATTCAATGCTATCTTTACATGCATTAAAAGAATCTTCATAGCACTGAAAATCTCCAATAATTCCATTTCAGTACGCCAAGGCTCAAAGAGTTGCGGAAGTGCTAAATAGAAAAATTCCCTTTTATCTGGAGTATCACAACTGAGTTTCCTGTGATTAATGAGATTTCCTTTGGTATGTTTCACCAAACATCCATCACATCCAATGACTGCATATTTTTCTTCATTTATATTTTCTGTAATATTTCTCTTAAAGCTGTAATATTGCAGTACTTCATAGAGACATATGTTTTCAAGATGTGGACTTCTTTTAGGATAGTACGTATCCAACATGTTTGTTTTAACAATATCTGTACTTTCCGGTTCATTTAATGCTAAGTATTCAATTTCTTGTACAGATTTCAATACTCGATTTCGTGTTGCAGCAAGACCTAGACTTACCCAAATGATTCCTCTTGACTTTGAATATAAACTTGCAGATGTCAACCGATCCGAACATTCATAGGATCCAATCTCTCAATGAGAAAGCATCTTCAAACTAAAGCTGTACAATTTGTTACTAAGAGTCTTCTCTTGTGAAATTTCTTCCCACATTTCTTTCAACTCAGTTTTTTCAGATTTTGTTATGTATGACGTAACATAGTGAGCAACAGCAATCGAATTATCTGCAACATACTGGATATCCATATTTGCATTCCACATCGTCAAAATCACTGGATTGTAATCATTAATATATTTTGAATCTTCACTTCTTTTAATATTATAAGTATTTTTTGGAGATTTTCGAGTTATAGTATGCCTCACTGCTGACATGAAACTGTTGACTCTTCCTTTGGAAATTACTGGACGTGGAAATCCAAAACGACATTTTGTATAAAAATTTTCCTTTGACTTGTATTTCCATCGACAATATTTGCCACATCGATGAGTTTGAAACCGTAAAACTTGTTGTCTTAAGGTATTTTCTTCTCCTGTTTTTGGAATACCACATGTAACATAGTCTTCAATGAAAGATAAAACAGTCTCATCAGAATCAGTTCCAAATTTAGGTGCATCCTTGATCCATAATAGCATATGTATATGAGGAGCACCTCTAGCTTGGTACTCCTTTCTCCAAAAGAAATCAATAACTTCTCCTAGAGGTGGGTTATTTTTATTGCAGATAAAAGACATCATAGCTTGAAACCTATGATTAAAATATCTGCACACATTTACAGGATCCAAGGAACACAGTTCTCCATCTGTCTTGAATTCAAGGTTTTTAATATTTGAATTTGCTTCTCGTAGAAATTCATTTAAATCTTCCCATGCGTATTCAGCATAGCTAAGCGTAACAAACCATGTAGGGGTTCCTAAGTTCCTTAACATACATTTAAGTTCTCCGTGACGACGATACCAATACTCATTAGTACCACGTTGACACGCCATCAAGTTAATCAATTGAGATTCTAAATGATCGTCTCTTTGCTGTACTTTGTCCATGAATTCCTTTGCAGAAACATGTGTTAAATGAACTCCTGTTTTTAATATGTGGTTGACTGCATAAGAAAGTCCAGATAAGTCACTTTCAAACAGAAGATGAAATATATATGGAATACATTGTCGAAATCTTGGATCTTCTGAGTATAATCTTGTTGTACGATATTCTGAAGCTGGAATCTGCACGGGTTGTTCATCATATCGTCCACCTTTTCCAGTGGGGGAGAGCTGTGGAAAACAACGGGCTTCTAAACTTCTTTCCCAAACACTGATAGGAGTTCCCTTTGCTTTCTTCATTTGGAATAATTCAATACAATCTCCAATCACTTCTTTTGAATGTAAAGGATGTATGCTATAATGTTCATAAATTTCTTCACTCCTGGAGATGTCCACTTTTTCGATTTGGCCAGTTGAAATTTCTCTATCATCTCCTAAATATATTTCTTGTTCTTCCAGATCTACATTTTTATAATAAAGATTGTTTTCTATGAGATATAACGTAGCCTTTTGAACTTTTGAGACATCTACTAACTCTTGCCATATTTTCCGACTCTTTGTTGGAACACCATTAACTAGAATAACTACAGGTTCAGTTTCCTCTCTCTCGTACACCAATAGTTTCAATATTTTTCTTTAAATCTAAAGGTAAATACACAACCCTTCCTTTTAATCCTCTTTGTAAATCTGTGGGAGGCAACTTACCTGTTTTAGGCTCCATACGAACAATAGCCTGAAACGGGTGCACAGATTGAATCAGAATGGACTCATACGTATTTAAATCTACTAGTTCTGGAGGAATAGCTACCAACTCTAGGTTATTATGTACAGCTCTAGCTGGCATTTTGTTCTCTTCTAATTTGCTGTAAAAATATTTACAAATACGTTGATCACTACCCAACTCAGAGCAATCTTCCACCAACAAATAAGCACCAAATTCCTTCCACTTATCATTGTTTTCCTTTTCACTTTTTAAATACAGATCAACATTCCTAGTTTGATTTCTATAGTGAGTACGTCGACAACAAATACAAACATAGTTTGGTTTTTCACAACAAATTACCTTAAACTTTGTAATTTCTTCTACAAACTTCTCTGTACTACTATCTTCCACCTCGTCTTCTACACCTACACTTATCAAACTCTCACTTTCTCTACACTCCTCTTCAGGACCAAAGAAACAAAACTCTATATCATCACAAACTATTTTTATATCCGTTACTGACCCATGCAAAAGAGCACTGTTTATGTCACTTAAAAATAATGCAGGACTTTTTACATAGTACAATCTTCTTACTAACGTCCGCATTGCAGAATGATGTACTGCTAACATTCTCAAATGATGAAAAACACTTTTACACACTTTTCTAGAAAGACAAGCCAAAGAATGACCCTGCAAGCCAGTATTTTTTCTCACTTTACAAGGATCTAGTCCTTGCAACATCTTAATCTTTTGTTTAATACTTTTTTTACTATACTCTTGTAACAAATTTTGTAAAATCTCAATAGATTCCTGTCGTATACTATAAATACTACTACAATCCCATGTATACACTGGAGCTTGTGAACGTCTCCCTTGAACTTCTTCAGCTATCACTTCTTCCACATTTCTAGGAACCATCTTTTCTTTTTCAATTGCACAACCGTTCTTAACTTCATAAGCACGACCACTGGTATCAACTGCGTGAACTAATGTATTGTTTTGAAAATAGCTCTCTTCATTAAAAAAAGGTTCTGAACTAGAAGTGTGCTTCCATTCACCCAATTTTTTTTTACAAAAGGTACTTCTGTTAATGAGTCTTTTCCATTTAATTTTCTCCTTCATAGAATGCATTAGTTTATCCAATGTTCGCATTCTTTTTAAAACTAATATAAACAATCTTCTTTTTAATTCAAAAGCCTTTTCGACTATACTTTCAATCTGTTTTTTCTTTTTATAAAATGCAGATCTTCTTTTATATTTCTTGCCATCTTTCAATAAATTTTGTAGTACTCTACTTTTATACATATGTTTCCTAATATTGTGATATTGTTTCATCCTTCTTTCAACATAGATTGTTTTCTCAGAACGTGATTCTCCATTAATGTGTCCTTTTTTATCTCATTCTTCTTCATCCTACAACTATTCTTTCTATTTTCTGCATTTTTAAAATTCTTTCCAGTCCTTAAAAGTGTTTTAAGAAATTATTTTGTTCTCTTACCACAAGACTTTTTCTTCTTTTGACATGTTGTAGTTCATCTAATTCCTGCTTTTGTATCTCCTTTAAATAGTACTGTTTTCTTTGTTCTTTTCTCTTTTGCGCTTTTTTTGTCATGGTGAATCTTTCTTAATAATAATGGAGAATATCTAAAAAGAAAAGAATTTTTAAAATAATTTAATATTATTAAAATAATTATATACAAATATTCTTATCTATTACTAAAGAAACATCTTCTATTTAAAAGCTACAAACAAATGCATATATGGTTTTCAGAATATTGTGACACTTACACCTGAGCTGCAAAATAAGGGAAGAGGGATGCAGAAACTGAGAAAAGGAATGCAGCAGTAATGCCTGAGTGATTACAGCACTGCATATCTAGTGCCTGCATCATTCTAAGACTACATGGCGACTAGTTGGGTGTTTTTATAACTGCATGAGAGTTGCACTCAACTATAAGTGTCTCCATATTGTTAAAAGCACGCATACATGTGTCTCTACGTTTTCAAATTATTATGATATCTAAAACAAATATGTATATAATATTTCTGGATTATAATGAAACCTAGAAACTGAGACATGTAATAGATCTCTTTCAGTAATTGCAAAACTGTATGGGTAGTGCTTGGGTGATTGAATCACTGCAAAGGTAGTCACTGCGTAATTGCAATAGAAGATGAAAAGTGACTGACTAATTGCATAACTGCAGACATAAACATTGAGTGCACGTATAGGTAATATCTGGTGGATTACTGGAGTACATAGCAAGTGAGTGGGTGATTTTATAAGTTCATGAATACTGCCTGGGTGATTACTGAACTACTAAAATACTTCCTGAGTGATTACAGGAGTGCAAAGGTAGTGACTGGGTGATTTTAAAAGTACATGAGTACTGGCTGAGTGATTACATAAGTACAAGAAATGTGCATGCGTGATTGAAAGAATACAAGGATAGTGTCTGGGTAATTGAAGCACTGTATAGCTAATGCATTGGTAACTGCATGAGTACAGGGGTAATGTCTGGGGAATTAAAGGACTACATAGGTAACACCTCAGTGCTTGCATGACTACAGGGGTAATATCTGGGGATTTACATGACTACATAGGAAGTGACTGGATGATTTTATAAGTACATGGGTACTTCTTGGGTGATTGCAGGACTACTGAGATACAGCCTGAGTAAATAAAAGAGTGCAAAAGTAGTGCCTGGGAGATTTCATAACACCATGACTACTGGCTGAGTGATTACATGAGTACAAAGGTAGTACCTCCATGATTCAAAGAGTGCAGCAGAAGTGCCTGGGTGATTGTATAAGTACATAAGTAATACCTTAGAGATTGCATAACTGCATAGATAGTGTCTAAATGATTGTATCAGTGCGGCAGTAATGCCTGAGTGATTACAGCAATGCATATGTAGTGCCTGCATCATTTCAGACTGCATGGCAAGTACTTGGGTGTTTTTATAAGTGCATGACAGTTGGGCCTAGCCAAATATAAAGCAGCACAATATTGCATGACTCAACTATAAGTCTCCCCATATTGTTAAAAGCACGCATACATATGTCTCCACATTTTCAAATCATCACGATATCTAAAAGAAATATGTATACAATATTTCTGAAATAGAGTGCAACCTAGAAACTAAGCTATGTAACAGATCTGCCTGAGTGATTCCAAAACTCAATGGGTACTCCTTGGGTGATTGTATAAGTGCAAGGGTAGTCACTGGATAATAGCACAAAAGCATGTATAGTGACTAGCTAATGGCATGAGTGGAAACATAGACATTGAGTGCATGGATGACTGTATAAATACCACCTGAAGGCATAGATGAGTCATTGAGCACTGCCTAGATGAATATTTGAATGCAACAGAAGGGCATGGGTGATTCTACGACTGCAAGGGTAGTGTGTAGGTAATTACGTGACTGCATACGTACAGCCTGCATGATTGCATGACTGAAGGGGTTGTACATAACTAGACCCAGAGTGATTCCTTGCATGCAAGGGCAATATCTGGGGGATTACTGAAGTACATAGCAAGTGAGTGGGTGATTTTTAAGTTCATGAGTACCACCTGGGTGATTACTAAACTACTAAGATACTGCCTGAGTGATTACAGGAGTGCAAAGGTAGTGACTGGGAGATTTTAAAAGTCCATGACTACTGGCTGAGTCATTTCATAAGTACAAGAAAAGTGTGTATGTGATTGAAAGAGTACAAGGGGACTAAAGCACTACATAGGAAACACCTCGATGATTGGATGACTACAGGGATAATGTCTAGGGATTAACATGACTACATAGCAAGTGACTGGGTGATTTTATAAGTGCATGAGTACCTCTTGGGTGATTGCAGAACTACTGGGGCAGAGCCTGAGTAAATAAAAGAGTGCAAAAGTAGTGCCTGGGTGATTTCATAACACCATGACTACTGGCTGAGTGATTACATGAGTACAAAGGTAGTGCCTCCATGATTCAAAGAGTGCAGCAGAAGTGCCTGGGTGCTTGTATAAGTACATGGGTAATACCTTAGAGATTGCATAACTGCATAGATAGTGTCTAAATGATTGTATCAGTGCAGCAGTAATGCCTGAGTGATTACAGCACTGCATATGTAGTGCCTGTATCATTTCAAGACTGCATGGTGAGTACTTGGGTGTTTTTATAAGTGCATGACAGTTGGGCCTAGCCAAATATAAAGCAGCACACTAATACATGACTCAACTATAAGTCTCCCCATATTGTTAAAAGCACGCATACATATGTCTCCACGTTTTCAAATCATCATGATAGGTATAAGTAATATGTATACAATATTTCTGAAATAGAGCGAAACATAAAAACTGAGACATGTAATACATCTGCCTGAGTGATTTCAAAACTCAATGGGTACTCCTTGGGTGATTGTATAAGTGCACGGGTAGTCACTGGATAATAGCACAAAAGCATGGATAGTGACTAGCTAATTGCATGAGTGGAAACATACACATTGAGTGCATGGATGAGTGTATAAATACCACCTGAAGGCATAGATGAGTCATTGAGCACTGCCTAGATGAATATTTGAATGCAACAGAAGGGCATGGGTGATTCTACGACTGCAAGGGTAGTGTGTAGGTAATTACGTGACTGCATACGTACAGCCTGCATGATTGCATGACTGTAGGGGTAGTACATAACAAGACCCAGAGTGATTCCTTGCATGCAAGGGCAATATCTGGGGGATTACTGAAGTACATAGCAAGTGAGTGGGTGATTTTGTAAGTTCATGAGTACCACCTGGGTGATTACTAAGCTACTAAGATACTGCCTGAGTGATTACAGGAGTGCAAAGGTAGTGACTGGGAGATTTTAAAAGTACATGACTACTGGCTGAGTCATTTCATAAGTACAAGAAAAGTGTGTATGTGATTGAAAGAGTACAAGGGGACTAAAGCACTACATAGGAAACTCCTCGATGATTGGATGACTACAGGGATAATGTCTAGGGATTAACATGACTACATAGCAAGTGACTGGGTGATTTTATAAGTGCATGAGTACCTTTTGGGTGATTGCAGGACTACTGGGGCAGAGCCTGAGTAAATAAAAGAGTGCAAAAGTAGTGCCTGGGTGATTTCATAACACCATGACTACTGGCTGAGTGATTACATGAGTACAAAGGTAGTGCCTCCATGATTCAAAGAGTGCAGCAGAAGTGCCTGTGGTGTTTGTATAAGTACATGAGTAATACCTTAGTGATTGCATAACTGCATAGATAGTGTCTAAATGATTGTATCAGTGCAGCAGTAATGCCTGAGTGATTACAGCACTGCATATGTAGTGCCTGCATCATTTCAATACTGCATGGTGAGTACTTGGGTGTTTTTATAAGTGCATGACAGTTGGGCCTAGCCAAATATAAAGCAGCACACTATTACATGACTCAATTATAAGTCTCCCCATATTGTTAAAAGCACGCATACATATGTCTCCACGTTTTCAAATCATCATGATATCTAAAAGAAATATGTATACAATATTTCTGAAATAGAGTGCAACCTAGAAACTAAGCTATGTAACAGATCTGCCTAAGTGATTCCAAAACTCAATGGGTACTCCTTGGGTGATTGTATAAGTGCAAGGGTAGTCACTGGATAATAGCACAAAAACATGGATAGTGACTAGCTAATTGCATGAGTGGAAACATACACATTGACTTCTTGGATAAGTGTATAAATACCACCTGGAGGCATAGATGAGTCATTGAGCACTGCCTAGATGAATAGATGAATGGAACAGAAGGGCATGGGTGATTCTACGGCTGCAAGGGTAGTGTATAGGTAATTACATGACTGCATACGTACAGCCTGCATGATTGCATGAATGTAGGGGTAGTACATAACAAGACCCAGAGTGATTCCTTGCATGCAAGGGCAATATCTGGGGGATTACTGAAGTACATAGCAAGTGAGTGGGTGATTTTATGAGTTCATGATTTCCACCTGGGTGATTACTAAACTTCTAAGATACTGCCTGAGTGATTACAGGAGTGCAAAGGTAGTGACTGGGAGATTTTAAAAGTACATGACTACTGGCTGAGTTATTTCATAAGTACAAGAAAAGTGTGTATGTGATTGAAAGAGTACAAGGGGACTAAAGCACTACATAGGAAACACCTCGATGATTGGATGACTACAGGGATAATGTCTAGGGATTGACATGACTACATAGCAAGTGACTGGGTGATTTTATAAGTGCATGAGTACCTCTTGGGTGATTGCAAAACTACTGGGGCAGAGCTTGAGTAAATAAAAGAGTGCAAAAGTAGTGCCTGGGTGATTTCATAACACCATGACTACTGGCTGAGTGATTACATGAGTACAAAGGTAGTGCCTCCATGATTCAAAGAGTGCAGCAGAAGTGCCTGGGTGTTTGTATAAGTACACAAGTAATGCCTTAGTATTTGCATAACTGCATAGATAGTGTCTAAATGATTGTATCAGTGCAGCAGTAATGCCTGAGTGATTACAGCACTGCATATGTAGTGCCTGCATCATTTCAAGACTGCATGGTGCGTACTTTGTTGTTTTTATAAGTGTCTGATTTTGCCACTATGTTGTTCTGTTCAGAGTCGCACAATTCAGGGTTTGATTCTCTTAAAGTTAGAGGGAAATGGCATTACAGACTATAGGAGGAGTTCTTTGTCTGTTCACTATTTTTAGCCCTTTCCTTCTTGTCCATAGAGCGGGCCTCATTTCCTGAGCTGTCGCCAGTTGAGGTGAGGCCTATTCCTCGTTAGATACGGGTAAGCACAATTCTATACATGTCATTGAACCTTATACTATTTAGATACTTGCAGTTTGATGGTTACTGTTGCACCACGTTATGCATTGGTATATAACATGAGCATTAGACCTATTTTCCTGTTTTCTTAAAATCATCTTTTTCTGCAGGTGCCACCAGCATCCTGTAAACTACGGAGGACCTTAATACCTTAATTCCAGGTCACATGGTTGTATTTGTTCCAACCTTGTTTGTTGTCCTTTTTTCTTATTTCACTACGCAGTAGCAATATTTCATTGTGGCCCTGAGGAAGGCCAGGATTACTCAAAATCAATGTGGCTGAAACATGTAGACCCAGTTATTATATTTTTTCAGTTATTCTGTTAAAACTGCTTTTTGCACTGTTTTTAATTTGGATATCAAGAGATACTTAATACATCTTTTTCTCTTGCTACCCAATTGTATCTTCACTTTTCACACTTATGCACTGCGCCCATCACTCTTATACATAACACTTTCTCACATCTGTTGGATCCTATAGAACTTTTTAGTTATATCATACTCCTTTGAAAACATCCGTGAGCTCCCCTTTCTCAGTGAGAGGGTTGTAACCCTTGGTTACACCATTTCGTAACCAGGAGGAGATCCCAGATGATGAAGCGTCATTTTCGGTGAGTGATGGGAATCCGTCCTTTTTTAAGGATTTTCCTCTTTGAATAGGATTACAGTTTCTTAGGTCTATGTTTGTGTGAGGGTCTGTTCAGACTCATTATACACGTGGATATTTTGTTGACTTGTGGGTAATTACGTGACTGCATACGTACAGCCTGCATGATTGCATGACTGTAGGGGTAGTACATAACTAGACCCAGAGTGATTCCTTGCATGCAAGGGCAATATCTGTGGGATTACTCAAGTACATAGCAAGTGAGTGTGTGATTTTGTAAGTTCATGAGTACCACCTGGGTGATTACTAAACTACTAAGATACTGCCTGAGTGATTACAGGAGTGCAAAGGTAGTGACTGGGAGATTTTAAAAGTACATGACTACTGGCTGAGTCATTTCATAAGTACAAGAAAAGTGTGTATGTGATTGAAAGTGTACAAGGGGACTAAAGCACTACATAGGAAACACCTCGATGATTGGATGACTACGGGGATAATGTCTAGGGATTGACATGACTACATAGCTAGTGACTGGGTGATTTTATAAGTGCATGAGTACCTCTTGGATGATTTCAGGACTATTGGGACAGATCCTGAGTAAATAAAAGAGTGCAAAAGTAGTGCCTGGGTGATTTCATAACACCATGACTACTGGCTGAGTGATTACATGAGTACAAAGGTAGTGCCTCCATGATTCAAAGAATGCAGCAGAAGTGCCTGGGTGATTGTATAAGTACATGAGTAATACCTTAGTGATTGCATAACTGCATAGATAGTGTCTAAATGATTGTATCAGTGCAGCAGTAATGCCTGAGTGATTACAGCACTGCATATGTACTGCCTGCATCATTTCAAGACTGCATGGCGAGTACTTGGGTGTTTTTATAAGTGCATGACAGTTGGGCCTAGCCAAATATAAAGCAGCACACTATTACATGACTCAACTATAAGTCTCCCCATATTGTTAAAAGCACGCATACATATGTCTCCACGTTTTTAAATCATCATGCTAGGTAAAAGAAATATGTATACAATATTTCTGAAATAGAGCGAAATCTAAAAACTGAGACATGTACTACATCTGCCTGAGTGATTCCAAAACTCAATGGGTACTCCTTGGATGATTGTATAAGTGCAAGGGTAGTCACTGGATAATAGCACAAAAGCATGGATAGTGACTAGCTAATTGCATGAGTGGAAACATACACATTGAGTGCATGGATAAGTGTATAAATACCACCTGAAGGCATAGATGAGTCATTGAGCACTGCCTAGATGAATAGATGAATGGAACAGAAGGGCATGGGTGATTCTACGACTGCAAGGGTAGTGTGTAGGTAATTACGTGACTGCATACGTACAGCCTGCAGGATTGCATGACTGTAGGGGTAGTACATAACTAGACCCAGAGTGATTCCTTGCATTCAAGGGCAATATCTGGGGGATTACTGAAGTACATAGCAAGTGAGTGGGTGATTTTTTAAGTTCATGACTACCACATGGGTGATTACTAAACTACTAAGATACTGCCTGAGTGATTACAGGAGTGCAAAGGTAGTCACTGTGAGTTTTTAAAAGTACATGACTACTGGCTGAGTGATTACAAAAGTACAAGAGAAGTCCCTGCATGATTGTAAGACTGCAAAGATAGTGCCTGGATGATTGAAGAACTGTATAGCTAATGCATTGGTGATTGCATGAGTACAGGGCTAACGTCTGGGAGATGAAAGCAGTACATAGATAACACCTGGGTGATTGCATGACCACAGAGGTAATATCTGGGGATTTACATGACTACATAGGAAATGACTAGGTGATTTTATAAGTGCATGTGTACTTTTTGGCTGACTAAGGTACAATCTACCCAAACACAAATAAGGAACACTTCACATATCTTTAGTAAAAGTCTCACCATATTACTATAACCATACATAAATAAATCTGTATCATAACACTATGCAAACCTTAAAAATTCAAAGAACAAACTTACAATTACAACCAAATATCTAAAACTATGCGGCATCTTTCAACTATACCTTTCTACAGACTAGAAAAAAAGAAGCTTAATTAATAACACCTTATGTGAATATCTTTCAAACAGCACTTTTGTGCTGCATCTTCACCATTCCATCTAAAATTATGCGGCATAATTCAACTATAAATTTCTACAGACTAGAAAAAAGAAGCCTAATTAATAACACCCTATATGAGCATCTTTCAAACCACACTTTTGTGTTGCATCTACACCACTCTTTCTAAAATTATACGGCATCATTCAACTATACCTTTCTTCAAACATGTAAAAATAAGCCTTATTAATAATACCTTATATGATCATCTTTCAAACCTTACTTTTGTGCTGCATCTTCACCATTCTATCTAAAATTATGTGGCATCATTCAACTATACTTTTCAACAAACTAAAAAAAAGAAGCCTAATTAATAACACCTTATGTGAGCATCTTTCAAACCACACTTTTGTACTGCATCTTCATCATTCTATCTAAAATTATGCAGCATCATTCAACTATACATTTCTACATACTAGAAAAAAGAAGCCTAATTAATAACACCCTATATGAGCATCTTTCAAAATACACTTTTGTGCTGCATCTTCAACATTCTTTCTAAAATGATGCGGTATCATTCAACTATACCTTTCTTCAAACATGAAAAAATAAGCCTAATTATTAACACCTTATATGAGCATCTTTCAAACCTCACTTTTGTGCTGCAACTTCACCATTCTATCTAAAATTATACGGCATCATTCAACTATACCTTTTAACAAACTAAAAAAAAGAAGCCTAATTAATAACACCTTATATGAGCATCATTCAAACCACACTTTTCTGCTGCATCTTCACCATTCTATCAAAAATTATGCGGTATCATTCAACTATACCTTTCTACAGAATAGAAAAAAGAAGCCTAATTAATAATACCTTATATGAGCATCTTTGAAACCACACCATAATCAGTAATCCATCTTCCAAAATACACATTACTATACAGAATCTTTTTTAAACAACATTTAACTACAACAAAATAAACTACAATACACATCTCTACATTTAATCATATATTTCAAACAACACAGTTTTAAAATAATTTTAAAAGTTTAAAAATAAACCTCACAAATGTATAACTCACCTTCCAAATAGATTTGTTGAATTTAAAATATCACAAAAGTCTTAAAGGATTTTCTTTTGCACACAATCAATATAATGCACCAGTCTCAGCAAGGTAAAACCAGTAATGGCAAAGTTTTCCTCTCTTTCTCCACACAAATACATGTAGGTAACAAATCACATTGCTCCCTAGATTATTTCAAATTGTAAAACACATTTCTATTGGTTACACATATTAACCCTTAGCAACTAACTTCTAAAAGTGCCCAAACTGTTTCTTAAATTTTTTTGGAAGTCTCTACCCCATCGTGCACCACCGCGATGGAGCCGCGAATTCACACAGGAGTTCAAAAAGATATTACAAATACATTTTCCACTATTTTTTAATAACACACCACTTCTAAAGATAGTACTGACTTGGGAAATGTCACTGTAATAACATATTACTTTTATATAAATTAGAAATTTACATTTTAAGTCCACAATTAAGTTTCAACCCTACCCCCATTCTCCGTAATGCCAGTTTCCATAGTAACAGTTCATGGAACACTTAACTTAACTGACAGGTCACAAGTTCACCACATTTTCAAGTTCACCACACAATGTTGCAAATGCAAACAGCATGTGTGGTTGACTTTGCAAAATAGGACCTTATCCTTTCCATTGTACCTTTCAAATATGTGTAACTAACCAATAAGAAACATGCTTTTTAAAGAAAGTAAAATGCACCCTATTTTTAAATGTACAATGTTCTTAAGCAGTCATTCAATTCTCTACTTTTTTAAAACAGCATCTTTTCCACCATTTTACCTACCTCTCATTCTACCAACTGACTACCTCACCTACAGACATCTTTTCATTACTTCCAGACATCCCTTCAAGATGCTTACAGTGTGGATTGTTGAACACAGCTATCTTTTCTGGTGAAAAAGGTATGCTGAACGCAGAGGTATTGAAAAAGACCTAGCTTGCAAAATGTGGACATTAAATGGATTGCACAAAGAGGATTAAAGTGGCACCAATTGAGGCCTTTGGTTAAAACCTCTTTGCATCTCCAACCCCCTGACCTCATGATTTTGCACTGTGGTGGCAATGACCTAGGCACATTGACTGGGGTAGGTCTGGAAATGCTAATGAAGGACACCTTTGCATAATTGATGTTGCTTTTTCCTCAAACTGTCTTTGTATACTCTAACATATGCCAAAGACAGAAATAGATGTGGTCAAATCAATTCTGTCCACAGATTGAGAAAGCTAGAAAAAATGTCAATAAAGCTGTTTCTGCTTACCTCAGAGACCATAGGATGGGCTCCATATATATCAATAATCTACGTTTTGATATTGATGGCATCTACAGGAGTGATGGAGTACACTTCACAGATCAGGGAAACAGAGTCTTTCTCAACAACCTAAAGCTCTGCATCGGCACTTACATGTAGCTACAACAAACCCAGAATAAAAACAAGGGCTCTTTTAGAGCCACCTTATAAATTAATACAGATTTTTTTTTTCTACACATACAATTTTTTTCAAAATTTTAGAGGGATTCGCGAACCCATCGCATTTACACAGGGGGGCCACGGTGAGAGCAGCGTTGGGGTCGCAACTCCAAAAAAAGGCGATCTCCTTCAATTATTTCGTAGTCGCCCCGGGGACCCCATCCCCTGGGGCCTGCCACCATTCTATCATTAAAAAAAAGAAAGGGGGACCGCGTGGCCCCCCTCCTCAGGCCAATAATGGCCCTGGGGACCCCATCCCCTGGAGCCTGGCCTCTTTAAAAAAAATCATTAAAAGAGGGGAGCTGCGTGGTCCCGCTCCCGGGCCACTGCTGGCCCCGGGGACCCCATCCCCCGGGGCCAGCCCTTTGCGTTGGAGACCATAGGGGAAGCCCCAATGCCCCCACAGTCCCACCGGCTCCCCGCCTCCTCGCGGCAAGGGCGGCCGCATTAAATATCAAGCTCAATTTACCCCTAGGGCAGGAACGCACTCGAGTCCTTGACTGATTACAATTCATTGGTACAGATGCAATCACATGGATAGATCGCTTTCGCAGCATACCTCCGGTTTGTTCAATCGATATTGCCTGACGCGTTTCGAAGAAAAGTTCCTCTTTCTCAATGGCTCGATTCATTGTGCAGGCGAAGACACGCCTTTTGCCGCGAGTGAACGCACCAGCCCAGGATGTGAGCGCCACATGGTAATGGATTCACCTTACCTGTTTGTGGGTCTTTGACTGTGGATTAATGATGCACGCAGGGATGGAGGTCCATGGGAGGACTTTTAATTTTGGCAACAGCAACTCCGGAGTGCACCCATACAGGGATTGATTAATGAAGGCACACCAAGGACCAGAGTGCAACACCCATCAAGAGGTGTGGTATCTATTTAAAAGAGGCGTGTCTTCGTCTGCACAATGAATCGAGCCTTTGAGAAAGAGGAACTTTTCTTCGAAACGCGTCAGGCAATCTCGATTGAACAAACCGGAGGTATGCTGCGAAAGCGATCTATCCATGTGATTCCATCTGTACCAATAAATTGTAATCAGTCAAGGACTCGAGTGCGTTCCTGCCCTAGGGGTAAATTGAGCTTGATATATATATATATATATATATATATCTCCAACCATTACCGGCACACATGATCCTGATACCAGATACTGACACAGCAGTTCCAGTCTTCCAGTATGTTTTTATTATTTGTATAAAGGGCTGTAACGTGTTTCGGCAGGATCCCCTGCCTTGTTCACACAGCAAGCCAAAATACTACAATTGTTTTTATCTTTACAAACAATGGCCACATGTTCTCCTAGACATAGACAACATACTTCAAAGGGCACACACAACAATTCATATCAGTTACAATAGTTTGTAGAACTCATCTCATATTTTTAGATTTAGAAATACATTTATTTAGACCGTAGGTCTTTAAACAGCAAAAACATAATACAATAAATAATTAAAACCCATTAAAATGCACATCATCAACTGCACCATTATAATAGCCTTATTTCCCGGGTCCTTCACACTTCCACAATACATCCTATATAAATGGTACCCATGATGTTATAAAATCAATTAGAAAAAGCTGTTCTAAAAAACTAATTCTTAAAACCAATAGCATAAAAGATTATTTTAAGATCACAACCAACTTGACTTTAGGCCTAACTTTTAACTATACGTTTCTTTACCCAAGAAGGACCTTTTTACCGCCTTCATATACTTTGCGATTGCTATTGCTATATCAAGATTTGACATGTCCGTAAGGAGTTCTATCGCTAAGGAGCTCGAGGCAGCGCCATATTTTAAGAAAATAGAGCGTAAAAACAATTTCCGCAGATGTACAAAGTGTTGACAGTCCAATATGATATTCAGATTATTACATTTTGTGCCCAACCTACATGAGCAATTACCATCAGGTTATAATATTACTGATTTTATACTCCCAATTGACACACAATGGTTACAGTCTATTCTCCATCTTAGCACTTCAGCTCTAAAATATCGATTGGGTAATGTATACAGGTAGGGGTACCAGGTTTCTTTCTCCCAATTATTCATCATCAAATTCACAAAAACTTTCTTTCTTAGGTACCCCATGTCTTCTAACCTTGATGCTTGTGTCCCTAATGTTCTGAGTTCGCCCTTTGTTACTTATAATAGAAGAGTCTGCGGGTTAATACTCACATTTAGATTTTTACAGACCAAAAGGATTTTCTTTCTCACCTCTTTGGCCCATTTTAGGTCGCAATGCAGAGCTTCGTTCCTACACCATTGTGATACTTTCGTATCTTCTCCTAAACCCAATCTTTTCCAGAACCTTAAGAGGGCCACTTGCGCCATCACATTCCATTAAGTCAAGCTCACCTCCAGACGGATTGCCTGAATCATAGAAGAGGCCGGTAGTGACATTAAGGGTTTTAAACATTTCCCTTCCTCGATGTCCCAGCTAGATTTCCCACTTAAGCACATGACTTCTACTCCAGATAGAAATTGCGGGGGAATCATTGCCTCATACGCTTTCAACAATGGTCTGTGGGACATTTCCCCATAAATTCAGTTAAACTTTCTCAGCCCATGCACTGATGTAAGAGCTTTAGCTTTCTGGGCCTCCAAGTGCATGACCCATTTTAACGACTTGTCGAACCAGACCCCAAGATATTTATATTCATTCACCTTTTCCAATTTGGTTGGGCGCATGTACCAGTTAATCCTCTGAACTCTCTTTCCAAAGCACAGGATTTTGGTTTTATCCATATTTACGGTCAGTTGCTTAGCCACACAATATTCATTAAAGGCAGACAACTTCCTCTGGAGGCCCATCTCTGTCTGGTCGAGGATTACCAAGTCGTCAGCATACAGTAGGCATGAAAGTTGTCTCCCATTCATTTTTGGGCTGGTACCTCTATCCACCGCCAGAACAGGTGGCAAATCCACCAAATAAATGGCGAAGAGCAGAGGGGCCAAAACACAGCATTGTCTTAGACCATTATTAATCATTAATTTCGGAGTCAGTGCCCCGGCTGTATCCTTAATGACTTGGGCCCAATTATAGCTATGCAATTCCTGGATGACAGCCAGAAGCCCCTCCGGGATATCATATTTACTTAATGTATCCCAGAGGCAACTCCTGTCCACTAGGTCAAAAGCTGTGCGAAAGTCGACAAAGCAGCAGCACAACTTTCCTCGCTGCTCCATTGACTTCCGCGCCACTGCCCATAGGGCAAAGCAGTGGTCCACCGTAGAGTGCCCTTCCTTAAAACCCCCTTGTTCCACCGGCACAATATCCAGCTGTTCTACCCAATCCTTCAGGCTGCCCAAGATTATTTTAGCGAACACCTTTTCCCCGATGTCCAATAAATTAATGAGTCTATAATTCTTTGGGGGCTTTCCTATCTCCCTTCTTGTGGATAGGTCTAATTACTGCCCCCCTCCACTTCTCGGGGATTTGGCCAGAATCCAGTATGGCCAGAAACATATAAGATAGAAATTCTGCCCACCAGTTTGGCTGCAATTTAATTATAATGGCCGGGAGATTATCGGGTCTCGCGGCACGGGTTGAAGTTAGATTTATGATAGTGTCTTTGACTTTTTCTACTGTGAAAAGAGCTTTTAAGTCTTCCACTCCCCCTCTCCAGTGGTGGATATTGCTTTCAGCAGCCACTAAGCGTTTCCCATATAGTTCACCTAGATAATTTTCCCATGCTGATTCTTCCACTACGCAGGGCATAGCCCCAGGGGGACCTACCAGATGCTTCCTGAATCAATTTCCAGAACTTGCGTGTATTTTTTGCTTTGATTGTTTCAAGCAAATTAGCCCAGCATTTCTTTCTAAAAGCCCTTTTTTGATTCCTGACTAACATTGTATAACCTTTCCTCAGTTGGGTCAGAATTAATTGTCTTCCCTGGTCATACTTTGTTCTTAACCTTCTTTCTTCGCTCCTAATAGCTCTTTTCTTAATCCTACATTCCTCGTTAAACCAACTAGGTTGTCTCCCTTGCATTAGTTGCGTATCCTGAGGTCGAACATTCTTACTTTTTAGTTCTACTCTGAGGCTTTGAATGACTTCTTCTATTATTTCTTCAAACCAAGCCACATCCTTAGACCTTATGTTTTCCAGATTTAGATTCTGTTGAAAACTAGCCAACTTTTCAATGTATTCCTCTGACAATCTAGTTGTCAGGCGTTTGGGATATTCTACCTGTTGGGGGAGTACTGTTTCACAAGAGCTTATCAACCCCGTAGCTAGTTCCATACCCAGAAAATTGTGATCGCTGCCCTCACTCTGGGTTACCTGGAACCCATTTATAGAAGTGAAATTCCAAGCATGGACAAACATATAGTCAATGGGGCAAAGTTGAGTGCCTAACCTAAAGGTCTGTTTAGCCGGGCAATCTGTAGGCCACCTCCCATTTAAGCAGAACAGCCCCTTCATCCCCAGAAGTTTCCCCTAACTTAGCATCCTGACTAGAGGTGGTACAATTTGGGAAGACGGCTGACGCTATATTGTTTGAACTCAGTAGATCTTTAAACCAGGGATCTTGTTTTTGGGGTTCAGTTTATGATTAAAATCCCCCATTACAATAATCATGTCATTCTCAAATTTTTCACACATCTCATATTTGCTTAATTTATCATTTTAGAATTTTTTCTATCTTTTCTGTTTTTGTTTTTATTTTTATTTCATTCATATTTTTCTCTAATTTTTTATTACCTTAATATATTTCAATATCATTATTTTTTTGAATTTTTCTATTTAAATATTCTCAAAATTCTAACTTAATGTGCAAATAAATTAAATATCCCTACAACCAAAAATTACCTGTGTAAAAAGATAATCTTTTATGTGCCTCAATTTTAAGCCCCTTAATGTGTAGTCCTCTCATTATCTCTCCTTCATGTGGCTTTATATTTTATATTTTCAATTTTAGATTTTATATAAAGCCAGCAAATTAAGTTCTTATGATTTTGCTTTAACCTTGTCGGGAATAGTCTCCACTATAGTATAAACAATACACCCTCAAGACTTTATTGACCAGTTCAGCATGATCGCTGTTAGTGATAAGGTGCAAGTGCAAATACCTCATCCCATCTTTATAAAGTGCTAAAGCTCTAGTTGCCATCTAAAGTTAGCGAGTCTGCGGTGTGGGACTCTATATTGTCAATTTTACTGTAATGGAGTACTTACTCCCACTGGGAATAATATTATATATATATATATATATATATATATATATATATATATATATATATATATATATATATATATATATATATATATATATATATATTACCTACTGGCGGACGCCAGTAGGTAGTTATAGTTAGGACCTTGTTTCTATTCAAAAGCGTTTTTTCTTTTGCTAATATCTTTAGCGGCATTTGACGAATCTTCCCGAAATTTTCAAAACTAATGGTTCACTTGGTTCAGCTCCTGTCCTGAAAGTTTCGTGGTGATTTATTAGCAAGCATACCATATGGGGAATTTCTTCGAATTCGAAGAATTTGCAGCGAAAGAGCAAGAGTGGCTAAAACATAGCAGGACCACCAAGGAGAGATTTAAGAACAGGAAATATAACACTAATATTGTCAACAAATGTTGGAAGCGTGCAAATGAGAAATCAAGAGAAGAATGCCTAATACCCAGAGAACAGTCAAAAGAAGAAAATCATGATCAGAAAAAAATAAGATTGATCACGGATTTTTCACAGGATTCAAAGGCAATCACTGCTATACTTAGAAAGAATTGGAAGATTTTGCAATTGGACAGTACGATAGGTAAAATTATGGGAAATCATCCAATTATAACGTACCGCAGAGCCAAAAATTTAAAGGATCATTTAATACACAGCCATTTTAAAGGAAAAGAGCAGAAAGGATTATGGCTACAAACAAAAGGCTTTGTAAAGTGTTTTAATTGTAAGGTCTGCCAGATTGCAAAACCTGTGACTGAAATTCGAATGGCCAATAACAAAATCTGGAAGATCAAAGAACTGATCACATGTAGAAGCAAATATACAATTTATGTGATTGAGTGTCCTTGTGCATTAAAATATGTTGGGAGCACCACATGTGAGTTGAAAAAAAGAATCCTAGAACATACACGTGCAACAACAAACAGAGACAGAAGTAATGCAGTGGCAAAACATATGGAGACTGTCCATAAAAGTGATTGGAAACTCTTGAAGTTTTATGGAATTGAAACAGTACCAGTGAACACAAGAGGAGGAAACAGGGAGAAAATCCTCCGTCAAAAAGAATCACGGCACATCCTAAACATGAGAAGTATGATGACTTTGGGTCTGAACCAATCTGAGGAGTTATATACACATTTATAAAAATGTTCAATGTATTTCATTCCAGTGGAACATTGATATCAAAAAGAAGGATAAAACATGGGCCCCAACATCTTCGAATCATATGATTTGCATTACAGGGTGTAAAATTGAATGAAAAGAGACAAGGTACAAAGAGAAGTGAAAATAACAGCGGATCCGTAATGGACATACAATTACGTATATTGCATTTTTCAAGAACTTTTGAGCCATTTAAATATATTAAAAAAAGAGGTCTTGTCTTAAATGATAATGTGATACTAATAGCTGATGAATACATTGTATTTTATGTTCTAAATGTTGTGTATGATAACAACTAATTCCCCGCAATAATAGTTAATTTCCAATCCACGTTTTCCTGAACAAAAATGTAAATAAATAAAAAAAGAAAAAAAATTCTTTGGGAACTACATCTCCCAAAAGGCTAAGGGGCACCTACCACAAGTTGGAGGAAATGATGTAATGGTTTTTTTTGCCTTTGAAAAGGTTGGGAAATGAGCGCAAAAAGCATACCGTGATCAAGGCATTTGAAATGCCGAAACGCGTAGGGTTTATCGTCTGCAATGCCTAAAGGATTTATTGATGCAACACGCCTAAGAAAATAAAAAAATTGCAAAATAACCTGTGAGGAGTGCGGCCCGTTTTTCTGGGAAACCAGGATTTTGTGAAATATATATATATATATATATATATATATATTACCTACTGGCGGACGCCAGTAGGTAGTTATAGTTAGGACCTTGTTTCTATTCAAAAAGCGTTTTTCTTTTGCTAATATCTTTAGCGGCATTTGACGAATCTTCCCGAAATGTTCAAAACTAATGGTTCACTTGGTTCAGCTCCTGTCCTGAAAGTTTCGTGGTGATTCGTCAAGCGGGGGCCGAGAAAGATGTGGGTCCCAAAACGCGTTTTCCCCACGTTAATTTCCATAGGAGTTTTGGAACAGGCTACAGCCCGAACTGCTGAACGGAGTTACACCAAATTTGGCAAAAAGGTAGCTCTTGGTTCAGAAAGTGACCTTTTTTTAAATGGTGTAAATCCGTTCAGTAGTTCCTGAGAAATTCAAAAAATAAAAATATCGATATCTGAGCACCGAGAAGGGTTCACGAACCCTCCCGAGCACAAGCTTCATTCTTATTGGCTGCCAACACTCTAAACCAGAGTGTGTTAGCAGCCATCTTGTGACTCGGTAGAACCGAGTCACATGAAAAAGGTTGAAAAATGTTGTAAATGTAGGAAAGGGGTCAGTGTAGAAATACCCTGACTGCCTAGGGCTGGTCAGGGGGTCCCACAAGGACCCCCAGGGCCAAAAAAGCATTTTTTGTTTGTTTTTTTGGCAGAAGTCACGCTGGGTGCGCGAATCCCGCTGAGAAAACAAAAAAAATGAAGCACGGTCTCCCGCGCTTCATTTTCCTTAAGCCCCCGGGTGGGCCAGGTCCCGGGGGCAATGTGTTACTATATAGTGGGGGCCCGCGGGGACCCCCGCAGCCCCGGGAACTGCCACCACCCTGGGGCTTTATCGAAAATGTGCGGGGGCAAGCAGCCCCCCTCGCAGCCCCAGGGACCGCCACCTCCCCGGGGCTTTATATTTTTTAAGGGCAGGCAGCCACGCAGACCCCCCCAAGCCCCGGGGACTGCCACCTCCCCGGGGCATTATTAAAATAGGGTGGGGGGCCTCGTGGCCCCCCAAGCCCAGGGGACTGCCACCTCCCCAGCGCTTAAATTAATTAATTTAAGTGTGGGAGGGCTCCTGCCCCTCCCCACACTGCCCGGGGGACCACCACCTACCCGGGGCAATTTTAAATAAAGGGCGGGGTCTGTTGTGGACCCCCAGCCCCAGGGACCACCACCTCCCATGGGCTTTCAAATGCTGGGAGGGGGCCACGAGGCCCCCCTCCTGGAGCCCTCGATGGCCCCGGGGACCGCCACCCCCCAGGGCCAGCTCCTGCAATGTCCCGGGGTGCCCACCCCCGGGACATTGCCGTTTGCTATGGCAGGGCGGGAGCATGGCTCCCGCCCTGCCATAGCAAACACTGCTTTGCTTCGTTGAAGCGAGTGCAGGAAACCTGCTCTCGCTTCAACAAAGCAAATCAGAATTGCTTTTGGGCAAGGGGAGCTGCATGTTAGCAGCTCCCATTGTCCAAAAGCAATGCCGGCTCCCGCAGGAGGCGGGGAGCCGGCAGGGACCATGGGGGCATTGGGGTTCCCCCCATGGTCCCCAATGCTGAGGCCAGAACCCGGGGATGGGGTCCCCGGGGCCATTATTGGCCTGAGGAGGGGGCCACGTAGTTCCCCTCTTTTAAAAAATAAATAAAAATAGTGGCAGGCCCCGGGGGATGGTGTCCCCAGGGCCATTATTAGCCTGAGGAGGGGGCCGCACGGTCTCCCTCCTTATTTATTAAAAGAAATAAATGCTGGCAGGCCCCGGGGGATGGGGTCTCCGGGGCGAATACCAAATTATGGAAGTGGGGCGGGTTTTTTTCTTTCAAGTTTGGATTCGCGACTCCAACGCGGCTCTCAGTGCGGCCCCCCGTGTAATCACGATGGGTTTGCGACTCCAGGCAAAATCAAAAAAAGAGTATATATGTTTTTGAAAAAGTAAGATTATATGTTGGGTTATAGGGTGGCTCTAAAAAGAGCCCTTTGTTGTAGCTACATGTAAGTGTGGATGCACAGCTTAAGGTTGTTGAGGAAGAATCTGTTCCCTTGATCTGTGAAGTGGACTCCATCACTTCTCTAGATGTCGTCCATATGAAAACGTAGATTGTTGTTGTAGATGGACCCCATTCTATGATCTCTGAGGTATGCAGAAACAGCTTTATTGACATTCTTTCTAGCTTTCTCAATCTATGGACAGAATTGATTTGACCACTTCCATTTCTGTCTTTGGCATATATTAGATAATACAAAGACAGTTTGCGGTAAAATCAACATCAATTGTGCAAAGGTGTCCTTCATTAGCATTTCCAGACCTACTCCAGTCAATGTGCCTAGGTCATTGCCACCACAGTGCACAATCATGAGGTCAGGGTGTTGGAGATGCAAAAAGGTTTTAACCAAAGGCATCAATTGGTGCCACTTTAATCCTCTCTGTGCAATCCATTTAATATCCACATTTTGCAAAGCTAGGTCTTTGTTAATACCTCTGCGTTCAGCATACCTTTTGCACCAGAAAACATAGCTGTGTCCAACAATCCATACTGTAAGCATCTTGAAGGGATGTCTGGAAGTAATGAAAAGATGTCTGTAGCTGAGGTAGTCAGTTGGTAGAATGAGAGGTATATAAAATGGTGGACAAGATGCTGTTTTTTAAAAAGTAGAGAATTGAATGGCTGCTTAAGAACATTGTACATTCAAGAATAGGGTGCATGTTACTTTCTTTTAAAAGCATGTTTCTTATTGGTTAGTAAAAAATGTTTGAAAGGTACAGTAGATAGGATAAGGTCATTTTTTGCAAACGTCAACCACACCTGTGGTTGCATTTGTAACCTTGTGTGCTGAACTTGAAAATATGGTGAACTAGTGACCTGTGAGTTCAGTTGAATGTTCTCTGAACTGTTACTATGGAAACTGGTATTAAGCAGAATGGGGGAAGGGTTGAAACTTAACTGTGGTCTTAAAATGTGAAATTGTAATTTATATATAAGTGATATCTTATTAAAGTAAGATTTCCCAAGTCAGTACTATCTTTAGAAGTAGTGTGTTCTTAAAAAATAGTAGTATTTTTATTTATAATATATTTTTGAACTCCCGTATGGATTTGCGGCTCCATCGCGTTGGTGCACGATGGAGTCGCGACTCCAAAAAATTCCAGAACCAGTTTGGGCACTTTTAGAAGTCAGTTAGTAAGGGTTAATATGTCTAACCAATAGAAATGTGTTTTATAATTTTAAATAATGGAGGAAGCAATGTGATTTGTTACTTACATGTATTTGTGTGGAGAAAGAGAGGGAAAGTTTGCCATTACTGGTTTTACCTTGCTGAGAGTGGTGCATTACATTGATTGTGTGCATAAGAAAATCTTTTATGAGTTTGTGATATTTTAAATTCTACAAATCAATTTGGAAGGTGAGTTATACATTTGTGAGGTGTATTATGTATTACTTTTAATTTTAATCTTTAAAAATTATTGATGAACTGTGATACTTGAAATATATTATTAAATGTAGAGATGTGTATTGTAGTTTTTTTTTATTGTAGTTAAATGTTGTTTGAAGTAGATTCTGTATAGTAATATGTGTATATTGGAAGATGGTTAGTGATTATGGTAGTTTGTTTTAGTGTGTGGATATGTACATTTGTAGTATACCGCATAATTTTAGCTGTTGCTTTAAAATTGGAGGTGGAGTCTGTCAAGTTTTAAGGTGTGGATGGACTTCTCTCTCAAGTATGTTTCTACTTGTATATGTATTTTCATATGTCTTATACATTTAAAGGTGCATGATGTATAACAAAGAGGTGTTGTTGCTTTTTATGTTGTAGTCTCAAGACTGTGGGGCATATTCTCAAGGAGCTGTCGCTGAGTTATCAGCACTTTATCGCAGCCAAAGTCACGCTAAATTTACCGCCCCATTCACAAGCTGGTGCTAACAGCCCATAACACCAGTTTGCCTGCGAAAGCACTCGCAAAAAACATCACCACAGATGACCCAGGCAACTAACGCTAATGAGATGCAGAGTAGGCGTTCCCGAGCAAAAACCCGCGACAACACCACACCTCAACATTCTCAACGACCAGCCACATCGGCGATAAGACCACAAAACAGGCGATAAGGCGCGTTAGCAGCAGGAAACTAACACCTGCTCTGACCTGGTGTAAAGTCGGACGACAAGCTGCACCATCAAAGGGAGCCCAGCCCAGAGCCACACAGGAAGAACAACAGATGCCATGGAGCCACTCACCATGCACCCCGGAGCCCCGAGGGGGCAACAACACCCACCGCCACCACCCCCAGGACCGCCACCCCCCTAACGGACCCACCCAGCCCCCCCGGACCACCACAGAGGCAGCGCAGACAAAGACAGTGGACATACAGGAAATGCACCAGCCCTACAGACCTAACACCAGACAATGCCAATGCCTACTACAGGCCCAAAAGGACAACCATCCTCCGCATCCTGAACATCATTGCCCACAGGCTGATGGTACCAACACAGCGGACAACCAACATCCCTCCGCAGACAAAGCTGCTGGCTGTGCTGCACCTGTTGGCCTCTGGTATCCTCCCAAACAACAACCGCCCGAATCGGAGGAGTCTCACAGCCAGCCCCATCCAAGTTCCTCACACCTGGCCTGGATGCCCTCACCAGCTAGGGACCCCAGCACCCATACGTCCCCCACAATGCGCAGGAACAGCTGGAGACCAAGCAAGGACTATACGCCATAGCGGGATCACCGCACGTGTCGGGGGCAATCGACTGCACACGTGTCCCACTTGTGCCCCCTGCCAACACCGCACACAATACCCCAACAGAAAGCACACGCATCCCATCAACGTGCAGGCAATAGTGGACCACATGGGATCCTCTCCAATGTCATAGCCAACTACCCAGGCGGTGCGCATGATCCCTTCATCTTCCGACAGTCCAACATCAACCAGCGCTTCCAGGATGGCACCTATGGAAATGCACTGCACGTCTGCAAGTACCAAATGAACACACCACACACCTCAACTCCACAATCATGCAACTTACAACTCTGGCACTGCCCACGTCACAAAATCACATGCAACATGCCAAACAACATGCCCCCCCACCAGACACGACAGCATAACTTACTGTGGCAACCTTGGTTAGGCATGTACATGAGCCATCAACGGCATGGCACCTCAGCCACACAATACCGGAATGTGGGGAGAGGTGGGAACCAGGCATGTGCGCAGGAGGCAAGTGACCCATGAATGATAATGTACACAATGCCAAGTGTTGCAAAGATCTGCTGGACAGACTGCAGTATGCAGACCACAGACATAGCCATGTCTACATGCACGGCTGGTGTCTGGAGTGTAGTGGACAGTGGACGCAACCATGCTACCCCAGCCAGTGGGGAAGATCACAGAAATGTAGCTTGTGACGTCCCCCCCTGTAAGCGTGTGCGGAGTGGGCTGGCCCGGAGTACCCCAGGCCAGCGTAGGGGTGTGAATAAAAAGCACGTAGCCCTGGGCGTGGTTCTCTTCCGGAATGCCCAACGTGCCTGCCAGGGCGGCACCTCCCACCCCGCCATGAGGCCAACGCTGTTGCCATGAGCGGTGTGGCCTGCGATCCTGTGCGCCTGCTGCACCCCGGGCCGCTGGTCCCCGAACCCATCATGCCCGCCCCTGCGCAGCCAGGCCTCATTGCTCACCTGCCGACACTGGCGTGTGTGGAAGAGGGCCCACCATGTGCCGGCGCAAGCTCCAAGCCCGAAGCCCGCGACCTTGGTACCCGCCTCAGACCATCACGGCCTCCGCGACACAGGCCCGCATTACTCCTTTCTCGTTGACGTACTCCACCGCTGCCTCCGGCCTACACTACGGTCAAGTAGGTCACACATTTGGAACTGAGTCTTGACTATGCAATGGCAGAGTACACACCTTATGGCTGAGTTTATATCACTGTACTCCCTTCGATGTGGTGCCACCAACTCTGTGCATAGCATTCGAACTACACCTGTCTGTGGTCCCTTGCTGACTACTGCCCTTGCCCCATACTGCGGTCGAGTGGGTCACACATCTGGAACTGAGTACTGTTTTATGCGTGGCGGAGTTCCTATCAATGTACGCAAGGAGACGAGTAAGAGGAAGACGCAGTTCAGTCGGAGGAGAAAAGGACCATTGTTGCGGAGGTGATCGAACACTGCCGACAACTGCTCTGGTGTCACTAACTCTGTGCATCACCGGCCAACGACACGTGTCTGTGGGCCCCTGCTGACCGCTGCCTCAGGCCCACACTGCGGTCAAGTAGGTCACACATTTGGAACTGAGTCTTGATTACACAATGGCCGAGTACACACTTTATGGTGGAGTTTATATCACTATACTCCCTTCGATGTGGTGACACAAAGTATGTGCATGGCATCCCAACCACATGTGTCTGTGGGCCCTTGATGTCTACGCCTTAGGACTACACTGCGGTCCTGCAGGCCCCACACAAATCCATGCCAGTCCGTACCAGGCAGGACACGGCATCATCGATGGCTAAACACCCGCTCAGCTCTCTCGCTACTGCCTCAGTCAACCACAAGTCATCCCCACATGCCATTTCAATGCCGTGTGTCAGTGTTCCAGGAGGAGCTCGCTGAACAGCGGTTGGCCCGCGCTGGCCGCTGCCTCCGGACTACACATCGGTCGAGTTGGGCACACATTGGGAACTCAGTCATGATTCATTTATAGCAGACCTGATATCATTGTACTGGCCTCGTCGCAGACTGCATCCCCTTCCAGCTCCAGGGCCAATAAGTCTGTTCCCCGACAACCATGGACACTTTCTTCTTGAGATTTGTTGGCGACTGAGTCCATGGACTAGGGGTTGTCTTCATCATCATGTCGGTGATACTGACTATGTGGCCAAAACGAGGCAGTAGCATTCCACTCCTCCATTTGCCGCTTCCGGCCGGCTCCTGCCCTCTGCATCATGCCCTGGAGGACACATTCCACTGTCCCCCACAAACCTCCGCTACATTCACCTTTGACATCGATGAGGACCCACTCACCTCGCGTGGCCCTATCTCACTGCACCGCAAGTCACCGTCCCATGGCGGTGTGCCTGTGCCGGCAGCAGTGCATCCGGGGCCACTAACTCTGTGCAGCTCAAATCATGGCCCCAGTCTGGTGGCATGTTGGATGGCCTCTGGGTCGATGGCCTGTGGGTCATCAACACCATGTGTCTGTGGCCCTGCGATGTCCGCTGCCTCCGCCCTCAACTGTGGTCCACCTGGGCTCACACATCAAATCAAGTCCTGACCTGCCTGGACGTCACACCACCGCAGGATGCACGCGCCACCACTGCCAGGACCAAGTCCAGACAACAGGTGCCAGAGTCGGAAGTGTCTTACTGCCAGACTTTCAGAGTAGCTCACACCAGTCGTGGGTGCCATCATCAGCTTGATACCCTGCTCAGCTCCTCAGGTGCCACTATCTCAGTGCACCACAAATCAAGGACGATTCTGCTTGCATGTAGGGTGAACACAGTACTCTCTCTGGCAACCACCATGATGCTTCACAGTTCTTTCTGTTATGCTGATGTTTTATGTTTCTACTTCAATTGTGATCACTGTTCAAGTTGTTGCCAGCACCAACGACTCCCTGCGGGCTGGCTTACACTCACCCCACACACATCCAGCACATGCCTCACTGTACATGTGACCATGCCAATAAAGGTGTCCAGCACACGTGCTCGTGGCCAGTTCAACGAACTATCTGAGTGTGTCCGTGTGCTCATGATGTATGCATTAGGGTCCTGGCAACACAACCTTACATTGTGCTGTGTGCAGAGGACGCAGCCATGTCACCGCAGGCAGAGGGTGGGACATTGCACATGTAGCTTTGTCGTCCCCCACCCAATACGTAGGAGGAGTGAACTTGGCCCGCATATGCCAGTCCGGCGTGGGGGTGTGGGTGATTATCACATGGCTCTGGGTGTGGTTCCATACTGGAAATGTGCAACAGCATGTGTCCCGGTCACAGTGTGGGTCTCCGTTGGGGTGGGTAGGTGGTCCATGATGGGACTTTGACACCCACGTATGGGATCTGGTTCGTCTCCCATGAGGTAGTACCCCACCCGCACATGTTCGGCCAGCCCCTTCTGGCAGTCTGACATCTGGCCTTGTAACGGGATGTGTGCTTAGGTGGGCTGCTGTGAGCCAGCCGGGGTGGTGTGTGCATCAAGCTGTGTTGTCCGTGCAGGGGTGGTGTATCCTCGGTGCAGCGGGGATGCCCTGCTCCTGGAGCTCTATTGCCTGAGATGTCCATGGACTGTTGTAGGGCGTCGGTGTTGGAAGTGTAGAGGTCCTCTTCAGCATCACTGATGTCTGGTCTGCTCTGCCGGAGGTGTTGTTTGTCCCTCTGCAATGTGAAGGGGAGATGCTTGTTGACATTGTGTTGGCATGTATGTTGACGCATTGTTCGGGTTTACATACAGACTGCATGCCATTGTACATTGTGACTGTTTTGGTTGGCGGACTATTTGATGCGGGATAGTGGACAATTGGACTACATGACGTAGGTGATGTTGTACACGTACATTTTCATCTCACAGTTTCCAGCTATGTCAGATGTGATTGGCCATTTTCTACGCACAGGCAGAGCCAGTTGTGTCCTCTGTTCTGCGGTGTAAGTGTTGCACTGTGTCCCACATTGTCGTCCATGTGGATGTGCTGTGATTGCTATGTGTGTGTGCTGCATTGTGTGAGAGTCACACCTGCTGCTGTGATTTTGCTGCCCCTTATCCCTTGGAGACAGTGTGCCTTTGGCTTTTGTGCTTTTGAGGTGCTGTCATGTTGGCGACTGGGGTCATTTGTGCTCCTGGACGGATTTTGTTCTCTTGTGCATTGTTTGTCTGCAGATGTATTGTTGACGTCAGTGGTTGTTTGTACACGTGGAAGTGTCAGGGTGTGACCTGCTCCTTCCGGATGTAGTCCACACTCAGCCACCTCAGTCTCGTGGCGTGCACAGTGTCATGGTGATTGTACTCCGGCCATGCTGCTCGTCATGTGGTGTCACTTGCATTGTCAGTGTGGCTCTCGCATACGCATCTTTGCTGTGTTTCGCACTGCTGCATGTGTGTGTAGTGGAATTGGTGTTGTGTGGGGTGGGACCCCTTCGGGCACATGGTGGACGGGGGCCTACTTGGTGTTTGTGTGTGTGCTGCAGTGTGCCACGGGGATCAGGGACATGACCCAGGGTCGTTGTTGGTGTGCGGTGTGCTACACGTCGTTGTGCATGTGTGCTATTGTGCCCGTCCCCCCAGTCCCTGTTAGTTACTCACCCTGTTGATGTTTTGTCAAGTCATGTCGAGCAGTGTCCGGACTCCCGACTCCTTGCACTTTCTCCACACTCATGACTGTGTCCGCCATTTGCTCCAGCTCCTCCTGTGGCGCAGGACTCCCACCTCCATTCGCTGTTGCTGCCTTCCGGGTGGCAGCGGGTTTCTGCTTGGTTTGGCTTCTGACTTCGTGCCAGCGCATCTTGGCCTCCTCGGCAGTCCGACTGCATTCACGGTGGAATGCCATTTTTCCATCTGTGTTGCCAATGACACGGTGGTGGAGACGACAGTTGTTGTTAGTGCTCTGTCACCTCCGTGACGACGATCCGGTTGTCATGCGTACTGTACCCCGTTTTCCTCTTCCTCTTCTCCTTGGCCCTCCCCGACCCCGAGGTTCCTTGCTGGTGGTCTGTGGGGCTTGTGGGGTTCGCGTTGACCTGGGCACTCATTCCGGGTGCGTCTGCGTTGCTACACATTTTATTTTGTTTATGGGGTGTTTTTCTTGATCGGCTTCTATGGTGCATTTTCCCGCCAGGCGCGTGGGAATTGCAGGCCTGTCGCTGGTTATCGCTGTTTTTTTTTCGAGGTTGGCCTCATCGCAACTTTATTCACGTTGGTGTTTTGCATTTTTGGGGCGTCGCGTTGTTTTTTACACTGTCATTTGGTGCGTTATCGTGGGACTATCGCATGGTGCTGCCAGGTTGAGAATGCTACATTAACACTGCGTTGTTTTCCCGCGATGGACTGCGATGTGAGGAGTTGCGTTAAGCTAAACTTGCGGTGGTTATCACACGTTCTTGAGAATATGCCCCTGTGAGTAGTAGCGGAATGGTGAAGATGCAGCATAATAGTGTGGTTTGAAAGATGTTGACGTTAGGTACTATTGATTAGGGTTCTTTTTTAAGTTTCTAGAGAGGTACAGTTGAAGTATGCCACATACTTTTTGGTGTTTCCTTAAAATTGGAAGTTTGTTCTGTGAATTTCTAAGGTTTGGATAGTGTTATCATACAGACATATTCATGTATGCTTTTACGAATATGGTGAGACTTTTAGTAAAGACATGTGAAGGCTTCCTGCTTTGTATTTGGGTAGGTGTAACATTATAAGTAGTTGTAGAATGGTAAAGCAGCAGTTTGAAAGTGAGGTTTGAGATGTTTGTAGAGATGTTATTTATTAGAGTAATTTGTATGATGTGAGGAAAGTTATATTTCATATATACCGCATAATTTTCAGTGTCTGTTTGAAAATTGAAGTGAAGTCTGTGAAGTTTTGAACTGTGGATGGTGTTGTGACTGAGATACGTGTCTACTTGCATATGTATTATGGTACGTGTTATGTGTGCGAAGATGATAGAATAAGAAAACATAGTTATACATTTATCTGTATATTACTTTTATATATGATGCTGCTAGCATATGCTGCTATGTACTCCTGTAATCTCCAAAATATTACCACTGTAATAATGGAATCAGGAGCCATTACCTATGTACTCCTCTAATCCCCCTGGCATAACTCCTTCAATCATGCAATCATCAATGCGTTAGCTATACACTGGTTTAATCATGCAGGCACTACCCTTACACTCCTCCAATCACCCTGCCAGGATCTATGCACTCCTCAAATCACTTAGCCAGTGCCTATGCACTTCTAAAATGATCTAAGCACTAACTTTACACTTTTGCAGTCACTGAGGCACTATCACAGTATTACTCTAATCACCCAGGCAGTACTGATTCACTTATAAAATCAACCAGGAACTTTCTATGTACTCCTGTAGTCCCCCAGATATTACCTCTGAAGTAATGCAATCACCAATGCATTAGCTATATACTGGTTCAATTACCCAGGTAATACCCTTGCACTCCTCCAATTTCCTTTTCAGGATCTATGCACTCCTCCAATCATTTAGTCAGTAAACATGCACTTATGAAATCACCCACTCACTTGGTATGTACTCCAGTAATCCCCTAGATACAATCCCTGCAGTCATGCAATCACCCAGGCACTAGTTATGTACGACCACTGCAGTCAAGCAATCATGAAGGCTGTACCTATGCACTCATGTAATAACCCAGTCACTACCTGTACACTCATGGAATCACCCAGGTTCTACTCATGCAGTCCTCCAATCACCCAGTAACTACATATGCACTACTCCATGCACCCAGGCACTACCCATGCACTCTTCCATGCACCCAGGCATTACATATGCACTCTTCCATGCACCCAGGCATTACCCATGCACTCCTCCAATCACCCAGATATTATCCCTGCACTCATACAATCACCCTGTATGATATGTAGAATCATCTAGGTCCTACTGTTGCACTCATCTATTCACCTAGGCACTTCTTAGTGAGTCATCTATGTCTTCAGGTACTATTTATACACGTATTCATGCACTGAACTTTTATGTGTGCACTCATGTAATTAGCCAGTCACTATCCATCTTTTCCTGAAATTACCCAGCGAGTACCTTTGGAATCATACAATCACCCAAGTACTATCCATGGTGCTTTGGAATCACTCAGGCATATCTATTACATGTCTCAGTTTGTAGGTTTGATGATATTTCAGAAATATTGTATATATATTTCTTTTAGATATGATGATGATTTGAAAAGGTAGAGACATATGTATGCATGCTTTTAATGATATGGAGAGTCTTATGGTTGAGTCATGTAATAGTCTGCTGTTTTATATTTGGCTAGGCCCAACACTCATGCACTTATAAAACACCCTAGTACTACCCATGCAGTCTTCCAATGATCCAGGCAGTACATATCACTGATGCAATCATCCAGACATTACACCTGCACTCATGCAATCACCCAGGCAGTAGCTATGCACTCATGCAATCACCAAGGTATTACCCATGCACTCTTTGAATCATGTAGTCACTACTCATGCACTTATATAATCACTCAGGCACTAACGTTGTACTCTTTTCAATCACAGAGGCACTAGCCTTGCACTTATGTAATCACTCATACAGTAGTCATGGTGTTATGAGATCACCCAGGCACTACTTTTACACTCATTTATTCACTCAGGCGTTACTTCAGTAGTCCTGGAATCACCCAAGAAGTACCCATGCAGTTATAAAATCAATCAGTCACTTTGTATGTAGTCATGTAAATCACCAGATATTACTTCTGTAGTCATGCAGTCACCCTGTTGTTACCTATGTATTCCTTTAATCCCCAGAGGTTACTTCTGTATTTATGCAATCACGAATGCATTAGCTATACAGTGTTTCAATTACCAAGGCACTATCCTTGCACTCTCTCAATCACGGAGGTACTACTCTTGTACTTATGTAATCACTCAGGCAATACTTATGCACTTCTAAAATCACCCAGGTACTACCTATATACTGCAGTAATCCTCCAGATTTGACCCATGTAATATTGCAATCACACAGGCATTAGTTATGTACTACCCCTACAGTTATAGATTCATGCAGTCTCTACCTATGCACTCATGTAATAACCCAGGCACTACCCTTGCATCATAGAATCATCCAGGCCTTACGGTTTAAAAAAAAAATCTCTTTATTGAACTTTTAAAACATAAATATCATCTCTGCCCCGCAAGGGAGTACATACAAACATCAACATCAAACATTCAGGCTTTACTGTTGCACTCATCTATTCACCTACGCACTTCTTAGTGAGTGATCTATGCCTTCAGGTGCTATTTATACACTTATCCATGCACTGAACTTTTATGTGTGCACTCATGTAATTAGCCAGTCACTATCCATCTTGTCCTGCAATTACCCAGCGAGTACCTTTGGAGTCATACAATCACCCAATTACTACCCATGGAGTTTTGCAATCACTCAGGCAGATCTATTACATGTCACAGATTCTAGGTTTGACTATATTTCAGAAATATTGTATATATATTTCTTTTAGATATGATGATGATTTGAAAAGGTAGAGACATATGTATGCATGATTTTAATGATATGGAGAGACTTATGGTTGAGTCATGTAATAGTCTGCTGTTTTATATTTGGCTAGGCCCAACACTCATGCACTTATAAAACACCCTAGTACTACCCATGCAGTCTTCCAATGATCCAGGCAGTACATATGCACTGATGCAATCACTCAGACATTACCCCTGCACTCATGCAATCACCCAGGCAGTAGCTATGCACTCATGCATTCACCAAGGTATTACCCATGCACTCTTTGAATCATGTAGCCACTACTCATGCACTTATATAATCACTCAGGCACTAACGTTCTACTCTTTCAATCACAGAGGCACTAGCCTTGTACTTATATAATCACTCATACAGTAGTCATGGTGTTATGAGATCACCCAGGCACTACTTTTGCAGTCATTTATTCACTCTGGCGTTACCTCAGTAGTCCTGAAATCACCCAAGAAATACCCATGCACTTATAAAATCACTCAGTCACTTTGTATGTAGTCATAAAAATCAACAGTTATTACTCCTGTAGTCATGCAGTCACCCTGGTGTTACTGATGTATTACTTTAATTCCCCAGAGGTTACTTCTGTATTCATGCAATCACCAATGCATTAGCTATACAGTGCTTCAATTACCGAGGCACTATCCTTGCACTCTTTCAATCAGGGAGGCACTATTCTTGTACTTATGTAATCACTCAGGCAATAATTATGCACTTATAAAATCACTGAGGCACTACCTCTACACTCCTGTAATCACTCAGGCAGTTCATTAGGACTTCTGTAATCACCCAGGCAGTACTCATGGACTTATAAAATCACCCACTCACTTCCTATGTACTGCAGTAATCCCCCAGATATTACCCCTGCAATCTTGCAATTACACTGGCATTAGTTATGTACTACCCTTACAGTTATAGGTTTATGCAGTCTCTACCTATGCACTTATGTAATAACCCAGGCACTACTCTTGCAGTTATCAAATCATCCAGACCCTACTGTTGCACTCATGTATTCACATAGGCACTTCTTAGTGAGTGATCTATGCCTTCAGGTGCTATTTATATACTTAACCATGCACTGAATCTTTATGTGTGCACTTATGTAATTAGCCAGTCACTATCCATCTTCTCCTGCAATTACCCAGCGAGTACCTTTGGAGTCATACAATCACCCAAGTACTATCCATGGTGTTTTGCAATCACTCAGGCATATCTATTACATGTCTCAGTTTGTAGGTTTGATGATATTTCAGAAATATTGTATATATATTTCTTTTAGATATGATGATGATTTGAAAAGGTAGAGACATATGTATGCATGCTTTTAATGATATGGAGAGTCTTATGGTTGAGTCATGTAATAGTCTGCTGTTTTATATTTGGCTAGGCCCAACACTCATGCACTTATAAAACACCCTAGTACTACCCATGCAGTCTTCCAATGATCCAGGCAGTACATATCACTGATGCAATCATCCAGACATTACACCTGCACTCATGCAATCACCCAGGCAGTAGCTATGCACTCATGCAATCACCAAGGTATTACCCATGCACTCTTTGAATCATGTAGTCACTACTCATGCACTTATATAATCACTCAGGCACTAACGTTGTACTCTTTCAATCACAGAGGCACTAGCCTTGCACTTATGTAATCACTCATACAGTAGTCATGGTGTTATGAGATCACCCAGGCACTACTTTTACACTCATTTATTCACTCAGGCGTTACTTCAGTAGTCCTGGAATCACCCAAGAAGTACCCATGCAGTTATAAAATCAATCAGTCACTTTGTATGTAGTCATGTAAATCACCAGATATTACTTCTGTAGTCATGCAGTCACCCTGTTGTTACCTATGTATTCCTTTAATCCCCCAGAGGTTACTTCTGTATTTATGCAATCACGAATGCATTAGCTATACAGTGTTTCAATTACCAAGGCACTATCCTTGCACTCTCTCAATCACGGAGGTACTACTCTTGTACTTATGTAATCACTCAGGCAATACTTATGCACTTCTAAAATCACCCAGGTACTACCTATATACTGCAGTAATCCTCCAGATTTGACCCATGTAATATTGCAATCACACAGGCATTAGTTATGTACTACCCCTACAGTTATAGATTCATGCAGTCTCTACCTATGCACTCATGTAATAACCCAGGCACTACCCTTGCATCATAGAATCATCCAGGCCTTACGGTTTAAAAAAAAATCTCTTTATTGAACTTTTAAAACATAAATATCATCTCTGCCCCGCAAGGAGTACATACAAACATCAACATCAAACATTCAGGCTTTACTGTTGCACTCATCTATTCACCTACGCACTTCTTAGTGAGTGATCTATGCCTTCAGGTGCTATTTATACACTTATCCATGCACTGAACTTTTATGTGTGCACTCATGTAATTAGCCAGTCACTATCCATCTTGTCCTGCAATTACCCAGCGAGTACCTTTGGAGTCATACAATCACCCAATTACTACCCATGGAGTTTTGCAATCACTCAGGCAGATCTATTACATGTCACAGATTCTAGGTTTGACTATATTTCAGAAATATTGTATATATATTTCTTTTAGATATGATGATGATTTGAAAAGGTAGAGACATATGTATGCATGATTTTAATGATATGGAGAGACTTATGGTTGAGTCATGTAATAGTCTGCTGTTTTATATTTGGCTAGGCCCAACACTCATGCACTTATAAAACACCCTAGTACTACCCATGCAGTCTTCCAATGATCCAGGCAGTACATATGCACTGATGCAATCACTCAGACATTACCCCTGCACTCATGCAATCACCCAGGCAGTAGCTATGCACTCATGCATTCACCAAGGTATTACCCATGCACTCTTTGAATCATGTAGCCACTACTCATGCACTTATATAATCACTCAGGCACTAACGTTCTACTCTTTCAATCACAGAGGCACTAGCCTTGTACTTATATAATCACTCATACAGTAGTCATGGTGTTATGAGATCACCCAGGCACTACTTTTGCAGTCATTTATTCACTCTGGCGTTACCTCAGTAGTCCTGAAATCACCCAAGAAATACCCATGCACTTATAAAATCACTCAGTCACTTTGTATGTAGTCATAAAAATCAACAGTTATTACTCCTGTAGTCATGCAGTCACCCTGGTGTTACTGATGTATTACTTTAATTCCCCAGAGGTTACTTCTGTATTCATGCAATCACCAATGCATTAGCTATACAGTGCTTCAATTACCGAGGCACTATCCTTGCACTCTTTCAATCAGGGAGGCACTATTCTTGTACTTATGTAATCACTCAGGCAATAATTATGCACTTATAAAATCACTGAGGCACTACCTCTACACTCCTGTAATCACTCAGGCAGTTCATTAGGACTTCTGTAATCACCCAGGCAGTACTCATGGACTTATAAAATCACCCACTCACTTCCTATGTACTGCAGTAATCCCCCAGATATTACCCCTGCAATCTTGCAATTACACTGGCATTAGTTATGTACTACCCTTACAGTTATAGGTTTATGCAGTCTCTACCTATGCACTCATGTAATAACCCAGGCACTACTCTTGCAGTTATCAAATCATCCAGACCCTACTGTTGCACTCATGTATTCACATAGGCACTTCTTAGTGAGTGATCTATGCCTTCAGGTGCTATTTATATACTTAACCATGCACTGAATCTTTATGTGTGCACTTATGTAATTAGCCAGTCACTATCCATCTTCTCCTGCAATTACCCAGCGAATACCTTTGGAGTCATACAATCACCCAAGTACTATCCATGGTGTTTTGCAATCACTCAGGCATATCTATTACATGTCTCAGTTTGTAGGTTTGATGATATTTCAGAAATATTGTATATATATTTCTTTTAGATATGATGATGATTTGAAAAGGTAGAGACATATGTATGCATGCTTTTAACGATATGGAGAGACTTATGGTTGAGTCATGTAATAGTCTGCTGGTTTATATTTGGCTAGGCCCAACACTCATGCACTGATAAAACACCCTAGTACTCCCATGTTAGTGCCTGACTGATTATATAAGTACATATGCACTGATGCAATCCCCCAGACATTACCCCTGCACTCATGCAATTACCCAGGCAGTAGCTATGCACTCATGCAATCATGTAGCCACTACTCATGCACTTATATAATCACTTAGGCACTAACGGTGTTATGAGATCACCCAGGCACTACTATTGCACTCATTTATTCAGTCAGGCATTATCTGAGTACTACCCTTGCACTCCTTCAATAAAGCAGGTATTATCCTTGTACTTATGTAATCACTCAGTCAGTAGTCATGAAATTATAAAATCACTCAGGCACTACCTTTGCACTCTTCCAATCCCTCAGACATTCCCTTAGTACTCCTGCAATCACCCAAGCAGTACTCATACAGTTATAAATTCACCCACTGATTTGCTATGTACTGCAGTAATCCTCGAGATATTACCCCTTTAGTTATGCAATCACCCAGGCAGTCGTTACGTACCACCGTTGCAGTTGTAGAATCATCCAAGTCCTACTGTTGCACTTATCTATTCATCTAGGCATTACTCAATGTATTTCTTTATTTATAGATGACAATATTTGTATTTAATTATTTTAATAATATTAAATATTTTTTACAAAGATAATCAACCTTTTTTTGAGAAATTCTTCATAATTGTTAAGAAATATTCAGTATGACAAGAAAAGTTCAAAAGAAAAGAGAACAAAGGAAACAGAACTATTTAAAGGATAGAGAAAAGCAGAAAGTAGATGAAGTACAACATGTGGCGTTGAAGAAAAAGTCTTCTGGTAAGAGAACAAAATAATTTGTTAAAAGTGTTTTAAAATCAATTAACGATTTTGAGAATGGGTAAAAGAGAAAGAAAAGTACTACAAGCAATCAGAAGGAAAAGAAAAACTGAGAAATTAATGGAAAATCAGGTTATAGGAAAACAATCCAAGTTGAAATAAGGATGAAACAATATAAAGACATTAGAAAGAGAATGTATAAAAGTAGAGTACTACAAAATGTATTGAAAGATTGCAAAAAATATAAAAGAAAATCAGCATTTTACGAGAAGAAACAACAGATTGAAAGTGTAGTTGAAAAGGCTTTTGAATTGAAAAGAAAATTGTTTATATTAGTATTGATGAGAATGAAAACATTGAATAAAATAATGCACTTTATGAAGGAGAAAAGTAAAATAAAAAGACTGGCTAATAGAACTAACTTTTGCAAAATCTTTTCTGGTGAATGGAAGCATAATTCTAGTACAGAACCTTTTTTTAATGAAGAAAGCTATTTTCAACAAAATACATTAGTTCATGCAGTTGATACCAGGGTTTGTTGTTATGAGGTTAAAAACAGTTGTGCAATTGAAAAAGAAAAGACGGTTCCTAGAAATGTGAAAGAAGTACTAGCTGAAGAAGTTCAAGGGAGACGTACACAAGCTCCAGTGTATAAGTGGGATTGTAGTAGCATTTGTAGTATACGACAGGAATCTCTTGATATATTACGAAATTTGTTACATGATTATGGTAAACAAAAGTGTTAAACAGAAGATTAAGATATTGCAAGGACTAGATCCTTGTAAAGTGAGAAAATATAGTAACTTGCAGGGTCATTCTCTGGCTTGTCTTTCTAGAAAAATGTGTCGAAGTACTTTTCATCATTCAAGAATGTTAGAGGTACATCACTCTGAAATGCGGAAGCTAGTAAGAAGATTGTACTATGTGAAAAGTCCTGCATTATCTTTAAGTGAAATAATCTCAGCTCTTTTGCATGGTTCAGTGTTGTATGTAAAAAAAGTTTCTGATGATATAGAGTTTCGTTTCTTTAGTCCTCAAGAGGAGTGTAGAGAAAGTGAGAGTTTAATAAGTGTAGGTGTTGAAGAAGAGATGGAAGATACTACTACTGTGAAGTTTGCAGAAGAAATTACAAAGTTTAAGGTAGTTTCTTGTGAAAATCCAAACTATGTTTGTATTTGTTGTCGACGTACTCACTATAGAAGTAAAACTAGGAATGTTGATGTGTATTTAAAAAGTGAAAAGGAAAATAATGATAAGTGGGAGCAATTTGGTGCTTATTTGTTGGTGGAAGGTCGTTTTGAGTTGGATAGTGATCAACGTATTTGTAAATATTTTTACAGCAAATTAGAAGAGAACAAAATGCCAGCTAGAGCTGCACATAACAACTTGGAGTTGGTAGCTATTCCTTCAGAACTGGTAGATTTAAATACATATGAGTCCATTCTTATTCAATCTGTGCACCCGTTTCAGGATATAGTTCGTATGGAGCCTAAAACAGTCAAGCTGCCTCCAACAGATTTGCAAAGAGGTTTAAAAGGAAGAGTTGTGTATTTACCTTTAGATTTTAAGAAAAATATTGAAACTGTTGGTGTAGACAGAGAGGAAAGTGAACCTGTAGTTATTCTAGTTAATGGCGTACCAACAAAGTGTCGGAAAATATGGCAAGAGTTAGTAGATGTCACCAAACTTCAAAAGGCTACATTATATCTTGTGCAAAACAATATTTATTATAAAAATGGATATGTGGAAGAAGAAGAAATGTCTTTAGAAGATGAAAGAGAACATTCAACTGGACAAATAGAAAAAGTGGATAACTCAAGGAGTGAAGAAATTTATGAATATTATACTATACATCCTCTACATTCAAAAGGAGTGATAGGAAATACTATTGAATTATTACATTCACTCCGGCGTATCAAGCTTGGTATGCCAGACTGCTTCACATATATAGATTTGAAATGGCATTGAATAATTGTAAAGGGCGGAGGGCGAGGAAACAGGGCAGGAAAATTTGCGGCTCTCTGATGGATCTGGTTTGAGATACAAAGCCACTCTGCTCTTTAATTTTCTCCATCTTCTGATATATTTTCGCTGTAATGCAGATTGGAATGTAAGTTTAACATGTTTAGGGTTATGCCGGTCTAACTATTCTCCATCGATTTTTTTTTTCTTCTCCTTTTCCTCTTTTTCTCTACTTCATTCTGTTTTCTTTTTCTTGTTTCATATAAGAACGAATACATGTTAAACGGCATATTATATAATTGTAACATCCAATGTTTTATCTTCTGTAAATGCTGCTTTTCAGGGAAAATAATAAATATAATTTTAAAAAAAGGAAATACTGTTGAATTATTCCAAATGAAGAAAGTGAAGGGAACTCCCATGAGTGATTGGGAAAAAAGTTTGGAAGCTCGTTGTTTTCCACAGCTCTTCTCCACTGGAAAAGGTGGACGATATGATGAACGACCAGTGCAGATTCCAGCTTCAGAATATCGTACAACAAGATTGTACTCAGAAGATCCAAGATTTCGACAATGTATTCCATAATTATTTCATCTTCTGTTTGAAAGTGACTTGTCTGGACTTTCATATGCAGTGAACCACATATTAAAAACAGGAGTTCATCTTACACATCTTTCTGCAAAGGAATTTTTGGACAAAGTTCAACAAAGAGACTATCTTTTAGAATCTCAGTTAATTAATTTGATGGCGTGTCAACGTGGTACTAATGAGTATTGGTATCATCGTCACGGAGAACTTAAATGTATGTTAAGGAACTTAGGAACCCCTACATGGTTTGTTATGCTTAGCTGTGCTGAATACGCATGGGACGACTTACTTGAATTTCTACAACAAGCAAATTCAAATGTAATAAATATTGAATTGAAGACAGCTGGAGAACTGTGTTCCTTGGATCCAGTAAATGTGTGCAGATATTTTAATCATAGGTTTCAAGCTATGATGTCTTTTATCTGCAATAAAAATAATCTACCTCTTGGAGAAGTTATTGATTTATTTTGGAGAAAGGAGTACCAAGCCAGAAGTGCTTCTCATATACACATGTTATTATGGATCAAGGATGCACCAAAATTTGGAACAGATACTGATGAAAGTGTTTTGTCTTTCATTGAAAAATATGTTACCTGTGCCATTCCAAAAGAAGGAGGAGAAAACAACTTGAGGCAGCAAGTTTTACGGTTTCAAAGTCACCGATGTGGGAAATACTGTCGACGGAAATACAAGTCAAAGGGAAGAATTTATACAAAATGTCGTTTTGGATTCCCACGTCCAGTAATTTCAAAAGGAAGAGTCAACAGTTTCATGTCAGCAGTAAGGAATACTATAACTCGAAAATCTCTGAAGAATACTTACAACATAAAAGGAACTGAAGATTCAAAGTATATTATTGACTACAATCCAGTGATTTTGACAATGTGGAATGCAAATATGGATATTCAGTATGTTGCAGATAATTCGATTGTTGTTGCTCGCTATGTTACGTCGTATATAACCAAATCTGAAAAGACGGAGTTGAAAGAAATGTGGGAAGAAATTTCACAAGAGAAGACTCTTAGTAACAAATTGTACAGCTTTAGTTTGAAGATGCTATCCCTTCGAGAGATTGGATCTTACGAATGTTCGGATCGATGGATCTCTGCAAGTTTATATTCAAAGTCAAGAGGAATCATTTGGGTAAGTCTAGGTCTTGCTGAAACAAGAAATTGAGTATTGAAATCTGTACAAGAAATTGAATACTTAGCATTGAATGAACCAGAAAGTACAGATATTGTTAAAACGAATATGTTGGATACATACTATCCAAAAAGAAGTCCACATCTGGAAAACATATGTCTCTATGAAGTACTGCAACATTACAGCTTTAAGAGAAACGTTACAGAAAATATAAATGAAGAAAAATATGCAGTAATTGGATGTGAAGGATGTTTGGTAAAACATGCCGAAGGAAATCTTATTAACCACAGGAAACTCAGTTGTGAAACTCCAGATAAAAGGGAATTTTTCTATTTGGCACTTCTGCAATTACATGGAGATTTTGATTGCTATGAAGATTCTTTTAATGCATGTAAAGATAGCATTCAATGCACAATTTTTCCAAATTATCTACAAATGTTAAATGAAGAGATTGAACAAGAAACTACTATTACAGCTGAAATAGCTAAAGACAGTTCTCAAGATAGTCAAAGTTCTGTTCCTCTAAGTCAAGATCCATTAGGACAACCAATTCTTGAAAATGAATTAGCAATAGCCATGAATGAAGTAGAAACGGCTATGCAACAAGCAAAACAGGATATTATTGAGTTGGAAAACTTGGAAGAACAACTAAATATTGAACAAAAAGAAATATATCAGCAAGTGACAGAACAGATACAACATGGTTTACTGCATGAAAAAAAAGAATGCACATCTTTTAAACCTATTCGAATGTACATCAGTGGTCAAGCTGGAGCAGGAAAAAGTTTCTTAATTAACGTTTTGACCAGTTATCTACAGAAAACCACTGAATCACATGTATCTTGTGTTGTAACCGCTCCAACTGGGTTAGCAGCACACAACATTAAAGGGATTACATTACATTGTTTACTCATACTACCAGTTGAACATGAAAATAAGTTGGAATATCACAAGCTATCAGGAGAAGCTTGTTATGAAGTTTCAAGAGTACTCAAGAAAATGAAACTTCTGATCATTGATGAGGTGAGCATGGTCTCAAACTTAATGCTTGCCTTCATACATTTAAGAATGCAACAGATTTTAAAAACAGATTATGATGTTCTGTTTGGAGGAAAATATGTAATTGTATTCAGTGACCTACTACAACTTACTCCTGTGAAAGGACAACCAGTTTTTAAAACACTTGTCCATGAAGAAACTAGGAAATCTTTGGGAAGTATTGGAAATGTGAACATTTGGTCTCATTTTGAATACAAAGAACTTATTAAGAATATGCAACAAGCAAATGATGAACATTATGGAAACATTCTTCAAGATATAAGAATTGGTGTTTTGACAAAACATGGTAAAGAAGCTTTACAAAGTCTGCTACTAACTAACTTGTTTCCAAATGAAAACATTGCACCTGAAATAATGTACAAAAAATTGGAGAAAGAACCCTATAGTTTGTCTAATGCCAACACTGCAAGAGTGTTCTACATTCAATGAAGAACTTTTGAAACTAGAAAAACAACCAATAGTGAAAATTGAAGCCCTTGATAATATGGAACACAAAGGAGTTACTATTCTTCTCTCAGAAAAATTACAGTGAAAATTGGATTCTTTGGAAAAGTCGGTGTCTAAGACTGCTGGTTTAGAAAAGACTTTACATGTATGTGAAAATTGTCGGGTAATTTTACGGCGTAATTTGGATGTAGAAAAAGGTTTAGGCGGAAGCGGCTTCTAAGTATTCCAAATGTGCGTTCTATCACATTCCGTGTGCTGATGTGTGCAGCATAGTACATCCGCTCATGTGGTGTTGATTGGTTGAGGATTGGCGTCAGGATATAGTTACGCACGGCGTATGCGCTGTCACCTACAGGGTGGAAAGCAAAGGGTTAGCCACAGTGATGCATTTTCATTTGTTTGATTAATGTAGCGGATAGTTATATGTGTGTACTCAGCAGATGTCCTTCTCAGAATTCACCCCTGAGCAGACGCGTGTGGATGCCACTGTGTCGGAAGATGTAGGAGTCATGGCTGCTCCCAGGTAATTGCGCCACGCTGCCCGTAATGATGTGCTTAGCATTGCACACTACTTGCACATTGATAGAGTGATATGATTTCCTGTTCCTGAAGATGTATTCATTCACTGCTGGTGAACAAGTAGGGACATGCGTACAGTCTATGCAGCCAATCACATGGGGGAATTGTGCTACCTGGTAGATGTCCAGTTATGTCTTATTCAACTCCGGGGGGGTTGTGGGGTAGCTGATGTGGGTGTGGATCCTTGTCATCATGGCGTCAAGGAAGGTTTTGAAGAAACGTGAAAGGGAGCTTTGTGATTCCCTCCAGCTACAGCTAATACCCCCTGGAAACTGCCTGACGCAAGTAGGTGCAGGCAACATTGGACATGTACATATGCGGGTATGGCATGGGTCCTACGGGTCTGACACTGCATTAGGGGTTCCAATTCTGCTATTAGGTGCATGATCATTGCACCGTCCAGCCTGTACTTATCGTATTTCTCATCCTCAGTTTGGACCAGCACTGTGATGCGCACTCTGAGGGTCCTCTCCTGTATCCACCTTCTTCGCTGCCCTGCTGCATGGGTCCTCCTCCTCCTCGCCATCACGTAGTGTGCAGTCATTGTGGAATGCTTCATGGGCCTTCTGAGTCTGTTTAAATAGGTTTCCGATAGGTTGCACCTGAATTGTTAATGTTTTCAAACTTTACCACCTAATTGTGATTCCCCTTAATCTGCACTTGCAAAATAGCGAATTCATGGTTATTCGCTATTTGCGAATTTACATGCATTGGCTTGCGAGTCCTTAGGGATTAATCGCTATTAGCGGTGGCTGTTGTGGGAGTCCCTATTTTTGCGAATGTGTTGGGTTTTGCGTAAATGGGTTGATGCATTGGGAAGTGTTGGTTTGCATTCGCAAACGGTCTTTTTTAGCGATTCGCTGTTTTTGCGAGCCCGTTTTTGCTTGATGCATGTGCCAGATGGTCTATTGTAGGGAATCACTTGAGCTGTATGCAGAAGAATTACCATCCTCATCAAAGCCAAAAGACATTTGGGAACCATTACGACAATATTTACTGAAGATGGATGAGCCAGACCCTATGCTCAGTCCCTAAAAGTCAATGATGTATGTTATGTATTTTCGCGAAGGTGTGATGTGCATTAGGAGCAGTAATCCCTAGTGAAGTCTCCCAGAAAAACAGCTTTGATGATGTCAAATGTTCGTGCTGATTGTCATCATTGATGATACACCGCCCTGCGTGGCGGCTCATGTGATTTGTTTTGTCTTTTTTTTTGTGTTGATTGGAATTCAATAAAAAGAATAATAAAAAAAATAAAATAAAAAATTCCATCGTAAATTCGGAGGAGCTCCCTCCCTCAATGGTGGAGGCTTCGGTGGTGGTTCTGGCAAAACCGGGCAAGGACAGGTGTCAATGCGGCTCATATCGTCCCATTTCACTTCTAAATGTTGACGTGAAGTTTTTCGAGCCCGATCAGGCGGGATTCATCCCTAATAGACAATGCTCAGATAAGACTAAGAGAATTCTACATCTGATAGACAAGGCCGCTCGCTCCCAACGCGAGACCTGTACATTTTCCATTGACTCTAAAAAAAGCGTTCAATCGTGTCCATTGGCATTACATGGCCGAGGTGCTGTGACATTTTGGCATTAGGGATTGGTTTTGCTCCTGGGTCCTCAGTGGCTATGTGTCACCGAGAGCGACCATTCAGGTAAATGACAGAACTTGGATAGCTTCCCCATTAGAAGGGGCAAGCCGCAAGGGTGCCCGCTCTCCCCTTTGCTGATCGTGTTCTGCATGGAGCCATTTGCACAAAGGGTTCGGGACGACCGTGGGATCACAGGTATGCAATCTGGTCAAGCTGTACGCATATGACATCATTGTTGCCCTAGAAAATCCGAGTGAGGCTTTACCCGGTTTTTGGGAGGAGGTGAGGCGGTTTGGGTCGGTTTCAGGTTTCCACATCAATTTGGCCAAGTCGCAGGTTCTGAGTCTCACTGTGGGCCTGACACTAGGGATTATTTAGCTCAAGCCTATTCAATTCAATGGGCTTCACATATCTAGGTATCCAGCCGGCACCATCTACCCAGGTGGTGGTAGCTCTCAACTATTGCAAATTGGTTGGGAGGGTGAGGTTGGACCTAGCACACTGGCAATTATATCCACTCTTGTGGATGGGTCCGATTGCGACCCTGAAGAGGACCGTCCTTCCCAGGATCCTGTATATATTCCAGACGTTACCACTATGGCCTCCGCCGGGGACGCTAAAGACCCTGCAGAAGGCTTTTCAAAATTTCGTATGGGAGTGTTGATGATCTCGGGTGAGGTGTGAACGAAGCTGGTGGCCACCTGAGGAGGGCAGTTTGGGCATCCCATGCATTTCATGTTACTTTCAAGCTGTGCAGCTTAGGTACCTAGTTGAATGGTCCAGGCCCGAGTCCGAAAAGGGGTGGCTATTCATGGACAGGGCGCTGTCGGGGACGGCTCTATGGGCGGACCCTGTTTTGGCTCGAGCCCACCGCCCGGTGAACCTCTATTTATCAACGGTCCCTGCACCCACCCTGAAGGTTTGGGACATGGTGGTGATGCGCGGAGGTCTCTCGTCGTTCCCTTCTCCCCTCAGCCCGGTGGTGGAGAACAGGGATTTAACCCAGGGGATGGATAGCGTCTTGCTTAGTGCATGGTGGAAGTCTGGGTGCAGATCAATTGGCCATTTCTTTGATGAAGAGGGACCCATACCGTTCTAGGTATTGAAGACTGAATACGCAATATCAGAAGGAGAGCAATTTCGATACACCAAGCTAGGATACTGGCTGATGCAGTCCTTAGTAAGGGAGGCAGTGCAGCGTCATCCTACCACATTTGAGAAGTGGCTCCTCCTGAAGGACTCGGATAGGCGCATCACCTCTGACCTGTATGGGCTAATTGGGGAGGGGGTGCTGGATTCAAAGTCCCTCCTCTACTCCGGTGGGAACGGGAACTGGTACGGCAAATATCTCAGTAGGAATGGCGAGACATTTACCACCAGGTGAGGCATACAGCCTCTAATGCATCTAGCATAGAAACAGCGACGAAGATCACCACATATTGTACCTAACCCCGGCACGGCTGCAGGAAGGGAACCCTGAGCGAGGGGGATAGATGCTGGAGGAGCTGTTGCAACCGGGGGACCTTCGTTCATATTTTGTGGGTGTGCCCCAAATCGACCCAGTTCTGGGAGGAAACCCTATTGAATATAGATACAAACTTTGATACTCAGCTTCCCAGGTTCCCTTCATATGTGGTTCTGGGCTTCCCTAACCCACTAACATATCCGCTTCAATCCAAACGGGGCAAACATATACCACTGGCATTAGGGGAAGCACATCAATCGATTCTAGCTTTTTGAGGAACCGAGAAGGCACCATCACGTCAAAATTGGTTGCACCGCATTTGGCACGTCCTAGGAATGGAGAGGCTCTCGATGACACTCAGACAACAGGGGGACACATTCAGGGAGTCCTGTCATCCATTCATTGCTCTGCTCTCCCAGGAATCCACTGCCCTGCCCTAGGTACTTAAAATTGCTACGCATGACTGAGTCGACGGAATGATTGTGTTTGGATCCCCTCTCATGAATGTCTGCTGTGTTTGTACTTAAACCAAGATATCAGTTGATTGGGCACCCGGTGGGGGGGGGGGTTCATTTAAAAGTTGCAATAATCTTAGTTGAGGCTGAATGTTGATGCCAAGCTGACAGATTACATTGGATGCTCTATGTGCTTATAATTGATGCAACATTAAAACAAATGTAAACATAAAATTGTTTATTTAATGTCCAACATTTTGTCTCATTTGTTTAAGTCGACATTTTGTGCAAACAACAATTTTTTTAGATCAGTTTATATCTGTTTTCAGGCTTGCCAAAAGTTTCAGAAACTCTCCACTAACAAGAAGAAAAAGTGGGAAAGGCTGGCAACTCCCAGGATTATATTCAGGCAGTGGTTCAGTTTCTAAGAGCAATTCAGGGTTGCTCTATGAAAGGTGTGGCTGTTATCTAGGTTACCGCATTTAAGTCTCATTGATGCTATTAGCTGCTTTGCAACCTGTAATTTACCGGACAGTTTCATTTCATTTTAAAATTGCACTTGAATCCTCCTTCGCATCCTTCCTGGAAAATGCGCAAAATTTTGAAAAAGTGTAATGTGACTCCTGTTATTTTATTTTTGTGTTATTAAATATAAAATATATTGCATTATGTCTGATTGTGTTCCTAAAAATGTGCCACTGCCCACCCGCTGTTACCTTTGCACTGAGTCCTATTTCCTCTCCAGCTCTTCCAGTGAGATGACATGTGGTTTACTGAAAACTGATACTGATTGGGGATTGGACACAGGATGCATTATGGGTACACACCATTTGTATTACACAGACAAGAATAACTGGATCATGACTAGCAGTACTGATGCTGGTATCCAAAACATTGCTTAATGAGTTGTCATGCAGATTACTTTAGAAAACAACAAAATAAGCATGGTTGATGTTAATAATGAAAACATATTCAAATGCATTTCGGGATGAATACCTAGACGAATCAATGAGCAATAATAGAAGTCGAGACTCATGCAGAATTGAATAGTAGTGTTGTATGACAATATTTTAAAAAGGGTAAGTTTTGTGGGGGAAAAAACTTTTCAGCGCAGGCATTACCACGTAATGCATTTATAACGAATCCATTACAACACAGCAACCTTTACCACGCATGTCATTACCACAGAAATGCCATTAACATGCATGCCGTTACCACACATTAGAAAGTATTTTGGGGAGGATTTGGTTTATTTATATTTTTGAGGTAAACAACCATCACAATGCAGGCATTACCACAAAATGCCTTTACAACTAAGCCATTACAATGTTTTGTGAAGCTTATTTGCTCAGATGGCAATCTTGCAAATTGACCTGCATGTATGAGGAAGAAGGAATGTTGTCACATGTACACAATGGCAGGCTTCATAATTACTTTCCTCCGTTCCGTCGTATGTCCGAGTTTACTACCACCCACCCTGCCCCTCCCCCACCCCGCCTCACCACCCCGCAGCACGCCCTATGCGAGCCGCCACTGTAAACTAAGTATGTCTACAGGCAGTCTGTTTCACTACGGATGTGATCAGCAGTCTCCTACATGTGATCAAAGCAGATCTTAAATCAGATAAGAGAACAAGTGAAATATTGTTTGATTATTGAAAACTCCTGAATATCCTGCCATTTTGTACCATAGTCTAATGCATACAGTCACCAGAGACACACTACGTCATGTCAATTTCAAAGTAAAAATAGCTTCGTTCAATCATTAAATAATGATCATAAAAGCAAGTACATTATAAATCACACGTTACATTATTAACATGATACGTTTTGGTAAAATTGAGATACAAATATTGCATTAAAAACCAGAAGACCATTTCTTCCTTAATAAAAAATAAATAAAATGATTCCTGGTGCTAAGTGCTTTTTTAAAGTAATAACTAATGTTAAAACAAATCACTGGTGAGTTCAACTTTTGCAGATACAGCAAGGCTGATCTACATTTAACCAGTCAAAATCCACTCAAAATTGAAATTAAAAAACGCTTAGAAAAACATGAACAGAATCTACAATGCAAAAAACCAAAATGAAGCAGGCACTGCAGAGAACTTTCCTTTCATCACATGGGCAGACAAGGATAGAAGAAGAATTATATTGCCCAAGAGGAAAGCATAGCTGTCATCTAATATGTCCAAGTCTAAATCTAGTTATAAGGGTCCGATCCCATGTACAGATCACAAATTCCAAGTATGGCTGCACCCCAGTATAATTTGGATTACAACATAATCCTTATTCTGGATCTTAGTTAGCTCTCCCGACTCCCTTACTGCAGTCTCTGGTCCAGAAAATATATTTTCAACAAGATCTACCCTCTTTTAGCAACCCACCAGGCCCACAGAAAATGTTCGGTCTGTCCGGTGATGGGCATATACGCTTAATATAATCCAGTAAGGGATTTGGTGACCCATATCACAGGACAGGCCTTCCTCAATAACATCCCTATTAAATAAGGCATGAGCGTTGCTTGAGACTGAACGCCACAGCAGAAGTGGAGCCAGATTAATATGATCTTCCACATAATCAAGTCCAATCTCCCTGTGCAGTATAGAGGAAGGAAAGCATGGGGGAAGGACTAAGGCTGGTTACCTTTTTTTATAGCCCCAGTGGCTTGATCCTAAAAACTTCTAAAAAGGGGGAAATCGGCTTTTTACCAATAGATAAAGCCAGATTAGTCATAAACCCAACACAATTTAAAAAATGTAATCTAGTCTTGGCTACACAAGGGGACCAAGAACCTTGTGAGTCAAAAGTAACCCCAAGGTTAAAAAATTCACTAGTTCTTGATATGAGTTTGTCTCCTATAAAGAGAGACTGCATTTTAGGGTTCCTAGGACTACAGGCCATTAAAAAAGTCTTGGTAGGGTTTACTTCCAGCTTCAACGAGGCCATAAAATCGATATAACCCTCCATTGGAGTTTTAAGCCCCTTAGGCATTCTGGAAAGCAGGACCTCATTGTCTACATATGTTAACGCAGGAACGGGTCTGTTTTTATTGACTGGTACAGTTACAACATAGCCACCAGCAATTCATCCAAGATGTTGACATTTAAGAGAACAAGAATTGGTGCAAGTACACACCCTTGATGGACCCCCTGGCCTGTACAAAATGGGTTGGTACATTCCGCATCAACCACGCATCTGACAGTGTTAGAGAGCTCATAATGTAGGGCTCTCAAAAAACCCACAAGCACCTTACCAATCCCCATGGGCTCCAATTTTGCCCGAAATTTGAACTTCACCTTGCTATCAAACGCACAGCAGAGGTCCATAAATGCTAGCAGGATGGATCCTTGCTTTGCTATGGGGTATTTGCAGATGAAGATGTACAAAATGAGACATTGTTCTATTGACCCCAACACAGCTCTAAACCCATCCAGCAGCTTAGATAGAACACCATTATCCTCCACCCACATTAACAACCTTTCCAAGATGATCCTCCCAACTATCTTGACCGAAGAGTCTAGGAGGGATATTGCAATGGGGTGACCCGAAATACTACTGGACCCGGGTAAAATACAAAGACACGCATAACCTTTTAACCCGTTTGGGTTCTTTTTCTCTTCAATAAGCGCTGCGACTAACAACCACGATAGCACGCCTCTTCACCAGATTTATCACCTATTTTGATCGCGCATGGATCATTTTTAATTCAGGCCATGTATTTCTGACTCAGTGACGCATTTGTATAGACGGCACCCGCCCTTTGGGGCTTTTTATCATGATCACGCCAAAACAGAGATGCATGTATGGATCTCCCTTCCAGTCCCTTCTGACCTTCGGTGATGATCCGCACCACTCACATGTGTCCAACTAACACCATTGACAGTCCCCCCTCGCATTGAGCGGCACTTCTCAACCTAGCGCCAGTCCAAAGGGTATACTTAAACCTCTTATTATTATTTTAGGAGGTTAGTGACCAACCTCTTCAGGGGTGTGGGATCCCCGACCCCACCAACCTCCATGGAATACGAGCCCTCAACGCCTACTCAGTTCCTAGGATTACTTATGATCCTATCTCACAACTTGGAGTAAGTACCATTTACAACGCTCAGGGCTTTACTCTCCTTTTGTTGAAAGATAAGCCTAATGTGAACCTTCTTTCTCATTCTCTCTGACCTAGGAGCCTAAGGGCCCACCACCTTTTACTCACCAGCCAGAATATTCACACTGATATTAAATCTGTAAACATTCATTATTACTACGCATCCTTACTTCAAATGATACCCTTCATCACCTGACTAATATGAAGTATCTGATTAACCCTAGGTGCTCTTGTCCTGATAAAGACCCCAGGCTAAGGATCTAGTCACCTTTTCTGCACACAGGGGTCGAAACATCCACAATCCGTCATTATCTTTCAAGCCCAGATGACAGAGATGTATTATCTGTGTCTATAGTATGCTATGTGTATTATATATTAATTTGCCTTCACTAGGCTGGACAGGTTTCAGTTCAATTTGAGGTATATATTGCACATTGCCTTTCCTTTCCTAAACCCTCACAAGCACACATTTCCTCCTGAGCACTTTGTCCCCATTCCTTGAGCACTGTTTTTAACAAATATACAATCATGCTGTCTTCTATAATCATGCAATGATTAGAAAATAAATCGCATTTATCTTTGATGTGTCATGGTGATGTTTTAATGATTAAATTTTGTATTACGCAAAAATTACTTCTACTGTGACCACTTCTCACTGTACTGTAGGAGGGATATTGGTCAATAAATTTGGAGTTCTTACGAGTCCCTTCTTGAACACTGAGACAATGATGGCCATTCTCTAGGTCAGGGGCAAACCGGTTTTACGTGCCTGGCTGATATAATTTGTGATGAATGGGGCCCATAACTCTAAATTTAATTTATATAAATCCACTGAGAACCCATCCGGTCCAGGTGCTTTGTTAGAGGGACTAACATTGATTGCCTCAATTACCTCTTCCAGCGAAAACTCAATGTCTAAGAGATACCTAGGCAAAGGTTGATCCATAACTGCCTCACTTAAGTCACCCAGGCTCTAGATCTGACTAAAATGACCAACCTATTGATCGGGACTTATATGGGTATCTCAGGTTGAATTACTGCCATGGAACAGTTTACTATTATTAACAGTATGCCATAACTACCTAGCATCTTTTACCTTACAAGTGGTAACTGGCTTTTCCCAGACATCATAATAAAACTCTAATTTCCGATAGCAGCTCTATTTCTAGGGACATCTTGAAGAGCTTGATGTAATTGTATACAGGCTATCATGAACCCCATATCAAACCAGGGCTGAAGCCTATCAGCCTGAGCCCTAGCAGCTTCTTATAGGAATCTCTAACAAAGGGGCTTAGCTACTCAAAATCCTTGACTGACAGCGGGAAACCTATTTCAAATGTAAGGTACCTTTTGATCAAGGGCAGACAAGCAGTCAAAGCTTGTGCAAGATCCCTGCCAAGTCTGTACCTCTGCAGGCTAACCTATGCCTGTTGTCTTTGGTGGTTCTCTGGTACCCCCCCATCAAGGCAGCTTTTTTTCTACTAGGAACTGCAGTAATGATTGTTAAGGGATTGTGGTCACTATAGATGCTGAGCTCGACAGCCCCCTCCACCAAGCGGTGTCAAAGGTGCAGGGAGACAACAATGCAATCTATCAGAGACTCACACCTTTCAGTAACATAGGGAAGGATTCTAGTTTGTGAGGTACCCAGAAACGTGTTGCCACTGCAGAGATCAAACTCAAGGACATAGGGGTACAACAAACCTCCCCAACGTTCCTGCCCCTGGGCTTTAGGACCCCACTCCCCAGACTCAAATAAACTTGTAGTTGGGATATTGGGTTGGCTTGCCAAGTTGGAATTAAAATATCCTGCTAATACCACATTAAGACACATCACTGGGTGGAAAAACCATGAATACACTGGCCTATAAGGTCAAAGAGCTTGATGAAATTTGGGTTGGCACTAGATGAAAATGTGTTGTTCTAAAAACTGATAACAAACAGTTTGAAATTATCTTTCCATGTCAAAAGAAAGGCTTGAAATAAATCTGAGTCATAAAATTAATAGAACATCCCAAAGTTGTCTTGAACCAAGTGATTAGCCCTGCTCACACCCATCCTACTGGTGAGAGGATTGCTGGGATTGTGAAGCAGGTAGAGCAGTCACATAACACCATAGTAGTAGACCAAATTTCCTGAAGTAAAACTACATCATATGACCAGACATATTCCAAACTACTATCAATACTCAATTTGCTAACAACCCCTGCAATGTTCCAGCTCAAAATTATAATTACACACAGCCCCCCTTTGAGGTTGTAGACTCCTCCAAGTTAAGATACAGCACCTGAGGCCAAGATAAAACACCGTCCACAGGGAGCTCACACACTTAACTACCACTGATATGACTAATTGACTGAGTTATAGAAATCAATGATCTGCCCCGTACAGGGCCTCCCCTCGACTTACATGAAAACCCAAGTAAATCCTGCAAGTTAGAGAGTGCAGAATACCGACTGTAATTTGGTATTGGTACGCTCCTCAGAAAATGTGCTGTCATACATACCTTACATCTCATAGGCTCCAAGACAATCCTCACATCCCTCGGGCACCTGTAAAAAAATAAAAAGGGGTAGGGCTTTAATTCCCTTGCTCAGCCCAACCAGAATTAAACATCTGTAGCAGTTCACCTACTAAATGTGTTTTTTTAAAGCTCACAATGATACAATCACCCTCCAATTCCTATCACTTAGGGCCCACCCATCCCACTCTGCATGCAAACAAGATATCATCAAACACCATCAACTGGTTATTAGTGTTCTTTTTTTTTTTGGTCCTCATTCTGCCAATTTACTTGTTGGCTATACTCACTTTCCCTTACTGTGCACTGGACAGGAATAGAGTCTTTCCACACAAGAAATCTAGCTGCTTCCACTCCTAACCCTCTTAAGCATAGCATGCGAAAGTGGAGGACCAAGGCCGACAGCTAATTATTGGCTTAATCATTGAACCACATTCCTCTGACACCAATCGACCAACATAGCCCATGTCCTCTCTCGACTTTTAGGATCGCTTGCCATATCTTGTTGGCTTATGTATATAATATTGTTTTTACACTCGGAAAACAGGGGTGGAACAGCCGACTTCCAAGCCCTACAAATCTCTCGTCTTCCCAAAAGAATAACATAAAAAATGAATCTTGCAACTTTCTTATTTGAGACAACATTGCTGCCCTGGTTTATTCCAAAAAATATAAGTAAGGAAGTTACTTTCAACTGAATACCAGTAACATCCAACAAAAATTCACTGAGATCCATCCAAAATTTAGTAATCTCCGGGCACGTTAAAAACATATGACAATCATCCGCTATTGGATCTTGACACCTCGGACAGACATAATGCGTTCCAGACATTTTTGTTAGTTTCGCAGGGGACCAATATACCCGATACAAAGTAAAAAGATGATTCCGTTTAAGAAACGCGGGTTTAACTGTCTCATGAAGTAATGCAAATGAGTTCATCCAAGCCTCTTTCAAATTAATATCATCGACACCCTCACTCCACAGCTTTCGAATATCCTTCTCTATATCATCTTCTGCCTCAATCAAAATTCGATACCACAAAGCCACTTCTTTATTAATACTCCCCACTTTCATTGCTTGAATTAACCATGCATCATCCGTCTGGTCCCCCAATTCTGTCTAGCCCACCAGGAAGAAAGTTGATAAAATTTGAATCTAGTTAATTGCCCACAGGTACATGCTGTCAAAGTTTCCCATGTTGCCAAATCCGTACCTGATTTTAAATCAGCCCAGCATGTAAAGCCCGCTTGTTTCAATGGTAGACTAAGCAGATCATCTAAACATGCTGGAGTACCTGGGGAAGCCCAAATAGGTGCATAGTCAGAATAATAGGGTATTCCAAGTTATTCCCGCATGTAAACCCAATTCTTCACTGCCTGTAACAAGATCTTCAATCTGACTTTTTAAAGAACTTTGGATCCCCGAACTTAAAAAGAAACTGCTCAGGTTGATCCCCCAGATCACTAAGCATTGCCCTATACAAAATACCTAAAGCAGATTCATCTGGTTTATTTAACAACATTCGAAAATTCTTAAAATGAAAAACATGTGCATATACCCATAAATCTGGTAAGGCAAGTCCCCCTTCTCCAACTTTCTCCTCAGCCTTTTCCAAGATATACGGGCGCCTCTTGAAGCCCAAAGAAAACTACCAATCTTGCCCTGTAATTTTGCTACCTCATTTTTATTGAATGGAAGGGTATAGCGTTAAAAAGGAAAGTAACCTTAGGAAGTACGATCATCTTAATCAAGTTAACCCTGCCATACAAATTGAGAGGAAGATTTGCCCATCTAGTCAATAACTTCCCTACTTCCTGACTAATCTTCCTCCAATTTGCAGCAGGAACATCAAGTAATTTCTGGGTGACTATGACGCCAAGATACCGCATCTGATGTTTTGTCCCCAGAGTCTGGGGCGATTGATTCCACTCCATGACTTCCGTTTTACCTTTATTGACACTGTACCCCGATACCTTCCCAAATAGTTCTGCTTTAGCCATCAAACTAGGGATGGCCTCCCGAGGATTTAATGTATATAAAACAAGATCATCCGCATATAAGGCTAATTTAACCTCTACATTTTTTAACCTGAATGGAAGAATAGCTGGATCTTGTCTAATTAAAGCTGCAAAGGGTTCAATGTATATGTTAAACAACAGGGGGGACAGCGGGCATCCCTGTCTTGTTCCCCGCATAATATTAAGACGATCTGTTAACTCCCCATTAACTAACACTCTGGCACTAGGTGCACTATATAATAACTGAACTGCTTTTATTAAGTTCTTAGGGAATCCAAAAACTCTTAAAGGTAGAAGGGGGGTTCCCCAGGGGGGTGGGAGGAGGGAGGCACGGGGTGTTGGGAGCATTTGGGAGAAAAAGAAAAAAATTAGTGTCCTCTATCTGCCATATAGTATTTTTTACAATGTTTTTTGATAAAATATCGTTTTTCTTATTTTTCTTGTCTTTCCGCAATAAAATGAAGAGTACTGATTTTGTACTTGTCAGATTAAAAGAGAGAGGGTATTTTTTTAACCTTAGGAATGAGTAAATGTTTAGTGAATTTCACCTCATGGAATGTGAATGGGGTGAGATCTATGAGAAAATTGGCGCGTATAATGGAAATTCTTAAGAAATCTGAGGCTAATGTCATTCTTTTACAGGAGACACATTTGGAAAGAAGTGAGTGTTTGATTTTGTTTAAAAAATGGTCTTGGGTTCAGGAGGTTGTTTCTTCTAATCAAAGGGGTAGTACAAGGGGGTGGCTATAATTATTAAAGCAAATTGTGGTATTAAATTGGAAAGTTACGATACAGATTTGTCTGGGAGGTGGATACTTGCTAACATCAAGATTCAGGGTAGGGTGTTAGGGTGTGTTAGTTACTATGGCCCGAATCAAGATAACCCAGACGCTTTGATCAAACTAGAGGCCGCCCTTGTACCAATTAATAATCCAGTGATTATAGGAGGTGACTTTAATCTAGTTCAAAGATCTGATCTGGATAGAACATCTAAAGCAAAATATGTCACTCCCATACAATCAATGGCTATACTTAAAACTATGATGCAAGAATTAAATTTAGTTGATGTGTGGAGAAGTAAGATGGGAGATAAGAAGGGTTACACCTTCTTCAGTAAGAAATATGGTCATCACTCCCGTATTGATTATTTTTTAATTGATCAAATATTACTTGAGGGAGTGGAAAAGGTTAAACATCTCCCTGCCACTATTTCCGATCACTCTGCTGTATGTCTGTCCTTGAGATTTCAGGAAAAGAGATCTATAACAAGGTGGACCCTGGATCGGACAATCTTACTAGATGAGGATGTCCAAGTTAAAATCCAAGAAGAGGTTGTTTCCTTTTTTGAAATTAATGATGGGTCAGCTAAAATACAGGTAATTTGGGACTCCTTTAAGGCATTCTTGAGAGCACTGGGTACTTCTATTATGATAGGAAAAAATTGTAAGTCTAGGCAGCAAGAGAAGGAGCTTCTGAAAAATATTCAAATTAAAGAATCAGAGTTGCAAAAAGCATCTTCAGAGTCCGCTCACGAGGTGCCTCTTCTCACCAAGGAGTTGAAGAGCCTCCAGCAGGAATATCAGGATGCTTTAGATCAGATCTTGATAAATAGATGGAGGGTCAGTAAACTCCAGAATTTTTCATATGGTGAGAAGAGTGGTCGGCTTTTAGCCTGGAAAGCTAAAATTGATAAAGTTCGAAACCAAATAAGTAGTTTGAAGGAGAGTTCAACTGGTCATATAGTAGATTCTAGTATTAAAATAGGAGCTGAACTTCGTGGTTATATGGCAAAGTTATATAAAGAGGATATTAACCCAGGGTCGGAAAAGATTGTGACATTTTTGGCTGAGGCTGAGCTCCCCTCCTTGAGTGAATATCAAAGAGAGATGTTAGCTTCTGAAATAGGTGAAGAAGAGATCCGGTTACAGATGAGAAAGATGGCAAGAGGGAAGGCAGCTGGGCCAGATGGCCTCCCGATAGAAATTTACTTATCTTTTGAGGATAGTATGATATCTGTTTCAAAAAGCTTTGTAACACCATTTTGAGAGATGGAGAAGACCCCCGATATCTTGGACTGAGGCAACAATAGTTTTAATTTTAAAACCAAATAAAGATCCGTTGCTGGCAGAATCTTATCGACCTATATCCTTGTTGAACACGGACTATAAAGTGTTCACCGGGATACTGGCAGCCAGAGTCGCTAAGATTATTAAGAGCTTAATTCATAGGGATCAGAGGGGCTTTATCCCTGGAAGACAGCTCAATGAATTAACTTTCACAATGTTAGGGGTAGTGGATTTGGTAGAATCTTTTAATCTTCCAGTAACATTGGTTGCTGTCGACGCTGCTAAGGCGTTTGATCAAGTCCACTGGCAATATCTTTGGGAGACTTTAAGAGTTTTTGGATTCCCTAAGAACTTAATAAAAGCGGTTATTAGTGTTCTTGTGCAACCAATGAGTCACTTTGTTCACCAGTTCCTCCGTAGTTTCAGACATATTTCGGGACAGCTTTGGCATGCCTGCTAAAACTAAAATGTAGAGACAGTCTTCTGGATGTCGATGGCAAACAAGAATATTCTCGCTCCTTCCTGGCCTAACTGTAACAGCAGATGAAAAAGCTGGGAGGTCGCTGGTGGATTGAAAAGGGGAAGGGCACTGTGCCAGCACAGACCAGTGATCATTAGTAGGGAAAGTGACGTGTGCTGGGCCCCTTCGATCTTCTGTCATTGCTCATTTGCACCCCATGTTCTACTAAATTAATTGGTTCAGTTGTTATGATACTATCCTGGCACCTAGTTGTTGGCTCGAGGTTTTCTCCACCCAGTCCCATGGCTGCGATTTAATTTGCAAGAGGTTCAATTTTCTCTAAACAGAGAAATAAGGAGTGAAGACAAATTTCCAGGGTGATTTTAAATTGATAGTTAATCTGTGTGACCATATCTGACATGAACACTTCCATGGCATCTCCAAAAAGCGGATGGGCAGAGAATGAGGCTGCAGGTGGATCATGATTCCTCATACCAGGCCCCTTTTTTCCTTTTGGCAGATGAGGCCAAATCAATTGGGGCAAAGTAATGGGGTGAGTGGAGGTGATAACCAGACCAGCAACAGAGTCACAAGACCAGCCCACCTCTGTACTAAAGGACTAATAAGTTGCATTTGAGTTGGCACTGCTTTAAGATGGTAATGCTAGAGCCAAAGAGTCAGCAGGAAGAGAGAGTCGTCACTCAGCTAACTGGATTTCCTTAGCAATAACCCCTATCTTGTAGAATATTATCTTATACTTGGCCACGTCCATGACCCATGTGGCTGACTACCCTGGTAAAATCATCTGTATGTCGCAACACACCCTCAATGCGAAAGATAATCATGCCATGTGGCAGAAGAACATACACAGCATGAATGTCATTTTGGTGGAACTATAAGCCATGGGGGACATCAAGAATCATCAGGAAGGTCAAAAGAGATGTATGAAATATAGGTGTACAAGGATACAGGTGGCAGCAGTAATGCTTATCCGAGGACATGGAAATTGTCTCTGCCCCCAGGGGGCACATCACATTATCGCACTGTCTGTTCCAGAAGTCACAGTCTTTAGGACAACTAAGGAAATGTAATAAAAGTATGTCCCAAAATACATCTGCTCCAGCATGTGTCACTGCACCCTCAAAGCATTCATGCCCTTCAGACAAACATGGCTACATGCCACTCACACACCTCAACAGACATACTGACAGAAAAGTAGTTAAATACTTGCATTTTACCACACGTCATTCAACAATTGTGACATTTATTTTTCCCAAACTATTGCAAGCATCTTGGCCCACCAGTGCACTGTCAAACATCTTGGGTGTGGCAAAAGTACAACCTGGAAGGGTCAATGAAGCCCATCCATGTCACTGAGCAAAGCTGATGTGCATCAGCCACACAACACAGACATGTAACTTAGGTAAAGACACATTTCAAATCTTCAGAGTCATGTGTTCTCTTCACCCGTATTATTTCACTTTACCAACATGTGTGTTGCTAACCAGATGTTATAGGTCACCTGCAATCCATGTACACCTCCAGGCCTTGTCTCAAGCACTTATTTATGTATCTGGCTGCCATCACAGAACTAATATTGCAATCAACATTTCCATCTGCCACCTCCTACGCATGTGTTGTCATTGCTGTGGTGCCACAGAACCATCTACACAGACTGCACATATGACACAGCCTGGAATGTGTTGTTCATCATACAATTCAAAATCTCATTTCCACACCTATGACTAAAATTAAACCCAAATCCTATGGGAGAATAGAACTGAATCACATGTTCTTTTGTCATTATTTAAGGATGCAATATACTGCCCCTATGACAGTAATAGTAGATGTATTTTGTCAATGATGAAATAATTAGTTCAATTATTATCACACTAAAATTGAATACATTAGAAAATATCAGCAAAATTCTCAATGCATTTCTGTCACGGTCCACTTCTTCTTCAGGAAAAACCATAAATAAAAAATTATTGAATTTTACTCATGTGAATCTAGAGAAACAATGATAATCCATACATGTAAGCAATATTAGCATTCATGTCAAAACACTTGTAGGAATAGGGTCTTATAGCCCCAGGTTTAACCGAACATAACTCCATCGCATCAAATGATTCTTATAACGATGAGTAAAAATGTGTTAAAAAATCATTAAAAACTCATAAAAAGCCCATAAAGTTGTTTTATTCCTCTAATTATTGAACATGTCCTTTTACATCTTTTTGGTATTTTTTTTTCATTCTCAACAGTCGTTGGTTGTGTATCCTACCTCCTATGGTAATCCCTTTTACAACACCATGTTAATCTAGGATGGTGTGGCTAAGTTTAGCATTAACTAGGCCTGGTCGTTGAATTCTGCTCCGTCTGCGGAGTTTGCGGAGTTTTCTGCACTCCGCGCTCCGCGGAACTCGCGGAGTGCAGAAAACTCCGCTTTGCGTAGTGCAGCAGAGTTTTTTCCCCGCTCACGCACGGTAAGTTTGCGAGCACGATCTGCCGCTCGAGTAGAATTTCTACCCGAGCAGCAGGAAGACCAGCGCGAACAGCAGTTCGCACTACACTCCGCCACTTGTGGTACTTCACTGAGTTTTTTTGTTACTTCGCGGAGTTCTGCATAGCAAAACTCCTTGAACTACGCCGTTCATTCAGAAACATCGCTATTACACTTTCAGAGTTAGTTGCCCGCTACATATTTGATCGCTCATAACTTTTTTTATTAACCATTCAGATTTTTAAAATAGTGCAGATAATTTACCGTTTATTAGAAATCACATGCAGTTTAAAAAAAGGCACACATGTGAAATCCTTTGCTTCATTTGAAACCAAAAAAATTACTTTTCATGATAACACTAATTCCATGATTAACTTTGAATTTAATGTGTGCGATTGTGTGGTTATGTTCATTAAAATGACTAGAAAAGTTATGTAATGTTTCCTAACTCTCGATTTGGGCCATCATGTTTTCACTTTTTAGTTTCCTAACCAACATATAGAAGCATGTATTGAATATAATCATATTAAAACCTGTCACCTATAAGAAATCCCATGGTTTTGCTTTCTGTGTAGGGGATGTTAAATATATTCTTATTATTTTATTTTCCCATAGTTGTTACATGCAAGACAATTGTAGTTTTCTTATCCTTTAACAATAGTTGACTTGTTGGGATTTTCGCTCCCCTGATTAAATAATATTTTATAACCCATGCTGTTATTGAACAAAAAGAGGTTTGTTAGAAAATAGTTCATTTAGTTGTTTATCATGTAATATCCATGACCAATGTTTTAAACTTACACCATCCACTGGTGGCAATGGGGCATCATGTGTGTGCAATTGCTTTTCTTGAGATGCACTATGACCTGAAAAATCAGTCATTTGTGTGAGTTTTTTGGTGAGTGGACAATCTTCCAACAATGTAGTTCACTCCAAAGCCTAACAAACTTTGGGCCCGATTACGACTTTGGCGCTCCTGTGCTAGCTCTCCGCCAACACGGTGGTGCTACTGTGCTGGCTCTCCACCAGCACAGCAGCGCCAAAGCCACGCAAAGATCGCCAACCTGATTACGAGTTGAACTCGTGCAGGCGGATGGTCCTTTTGCTGTTCCCATGGCAGTGCCGCAATGGGAACAGCAAAAATGTTCCAGCATGCCATGGACTGTGAAGTCCATTCCGTGCTGGAACTGGGGGTGTAAGCAGACAAGTGGGACATATAGTGCCCCCCTGAATGCATCCCCATGGCAGCGGGAGCATGAGGGCCCTGTAGGGCCCCTTTTGTTTCCCCTCTGCCAGCCTTTTCATGGCAGTGAGCCTGCCATGAAAAGGCTCACGGAGGGGAAACTCATAATATGCTTGGTGGATATTGGCGGTCCATCCTTGCATATTATATAGGCCCTCTGCACTGCGCCACCACCAGGGAATAGCGGTTCCCTGGCGCAGTCAGCACAGCGGTTGCTGGTCCTAAAAGCTGCCTCGTAATGAGGCGTACGCAGGACCGACACCGCTGCGCCACAAGGGTGGCGGTCGAAGACCACCAGACTCGAAATTGGGCCCATAGTCAGTTTTGGAGAAAGAAGTGCTGTGCAATTGACCCCGAAACAAAATTCTGCATCAAACCCAGTGACCTACATTGCATTGTTAACACTTAGTGGCAAAATGCATGATAATGTTGCTCAGGTGACATAACTGAGATGTGTGCATTACAGACTGCCTGATCGATTGGTGCACTTATAGGGTGTGCTATTTGCATCAGATATCCTGGTGCCGGCCCAGACAGCATTCACAGATTGGCATTACAAGTCTGAGGGAATTACTGCTTTCTTGTTGCATATGCTTGTGCCACTAGGAACTGACATTTCACCAGGTCACTGCCAGGAGCCTTTTCTGCACTCTGTTTGATGCAATCTGAGCAAGTCTTTTTGCTGTTCTGCCCTACACCAATTTGAAAGGGCAGGAATGTACCGTGTTTATGAGATACAGTGAATTCCAGTCCTTTTAGCCAGAACAAAATGTGGTGCCTAGTGCCAACACAGGCAGGCACCCTTGCATCATGGTGCAAAGGTGTCTGCGTTGTTGGTAGGATTGTTTTTGTGCAGTCCTGTGAAGCATTTTCCTCGTTCGATGTGTACATGGAAAGAGGAAAAAATGAGGAGAAATGAAAACATTTCTCCTCATTACATGTGCTCTGGGGAGGCGTTTTGGCGCTGCCCCAGGTCTACGTGATTTTGTAACTCTGGGGCAGCGTCAAAATCCATGGGTGTTGCATGGGAACACCCACCGCAGTGCCCATGGAACCCCTCCTTGACGCAGAGTAAAGCAACGCTGCACTTTGCGCTGCCATGCCTTACTCCATATCTATGAGGCCATGCAAAGCCACGCAGGGTGGCTTTATGTCGCCTCATAGATATGATTGAGAGGCCTGCACCCATGAAGCATAAAAAAAAGTGACGCTCTGGCAGCGCAGGCTTCTTGTAAATGAGCCCTTGAGTTTCCACTTCACTTATAAGTTTTTCCGAAGATGTGCAGCACCTTCAGTCTGGACCTGCCACGGAAGCCCTCCCACTGCTTCCTGACATCCCAGCTCTTCACAGTGCTGGTCTCCATCTCAGTCTGATGATGTTCAGCCAGATATGGAGGTTTACTTTAAGCCTCAAGTGCTTATTCTGGAGTGAATGCAGCTAAGGCTATGCTTTGAAGACCCTCGGCCACAATCTCAACGTCCCCTGTAAAAAAGTTTGGAGACCTCTTTATTATCTCCTCAGCCATTCTGGGTTTCAGCAGGTTGGATACAGGATGGATGCAGAAGAACATAAAAATTGAATTAATGGCACATGAACAGCCAATGTTTCACTTCGCTCATTTTTAGTTGGGCATGGTTCATGTTCAGGCATAATATTGTGAATTAGCTAGATGGGGAATCATTTTACATCAGACTGTGACTTGACCAGGGAACACAATGCAACTTACATGTGAGATTATCTATGTCTGTTTGCTGAGAACATGTGTGGTTGTCACATAGCCCTGTCTTGTGAATGAGGATTTTAGTGTGACCCCCTCCCACACTGATATCTGATGCAAGAGGTTCAGTTCTTTTGCTTATGCCACTGAACGATTGGGTGACTGGGGGCTTGCCCTTTTATCTATTTGAAAGCGGACACAGCACACACTCTGATTTGAGGGTATTGTGGTGAGACCCATCCCAAACTGATGCCATATGCTCGTCTTGATATTCACTTGGCTAAATGTCATCCTCAATTGTTTACGTCAAATCCTCCCTTTTTCTTTCCTTATAGGTGCTCCTGTGCAAAGGCGTTTGGACCTCCTCTCCTTTTAGCATTATAAGCCGGATTTCTTACATTTGTTTAATTTTCTTCAAAGTATCCTGGGGTTGAGTAGCCCCTTTGAATTTCTTTTAGCTTGTTTTGTTAACTTTATGTTTTACTTAGAAGTATAATTTCCTTTGTCCAGTTTTTCTCCTCTTCCCTTTCGATGCTGCCTGCTTGTGCGTGGTATAAAAATACTAACTTTACAATATCCACCGGCAACTCTATTGACTCCAAGAAATCCACTTGCACAATATTCTCACCATAAATAGATGTGGAATCAAAATAATAATTCTACTCTCTCCTATGTATGCTTACCTTTATAACATTGTACAAGTTTACATTTTGGAGTTTATATTGTAGCTGGTAAAGATTTCTGTGTTTAATATATTAAAATACAACCCCTGCCTGCTGCTGGAAGTCATACTAAGATATAAAAAAATGGTGGCACAAGGAGCAGTGAACAACACTACTGCTATAGGAGGGACTTCCAACAACCCTGTTGTTAAACCTCCTCAAATGAGGCACAGCACATCTTCTGTTAAGGAAATTCATTATCATTTTAGTGGGGTAAACTTTAGAGAACAACCATCGGTATCTTCATGTGACAGCCCTTCCTAATGTTCTATGAAAAGGTCTGCTCTCACAATGAAATGAAACATTAAATTCAGGTTGCCACTTTTCATTGCCATCTACTATTTAAGGCACATCTGTCTTTTGTTTTCCCTGAACATGAGGTGATGAGCTTTTCTCGGTGCAGCGCCTATGGGGGCATATTCTCAAGGACATATCGCCGATTTATCGGCACTTTATTGCCGCAAAAGTTGCGATAGATTTGTCGCCCTATTCTCAAGCTGGTGCAAACTGCCGAAATCGCCAGTTACCCAGCGATAGCTGACGCAAAAAACCTCGCCACGGATGAGAGAGACAACTAACGCTAATGATATGCAGAGTAGGCGTTCCCGTGCAAAAACACACGAAAACACCACTTCGAGATATTCCCAACGACCAGCCAGATCAGCGACGCAATCCAAAAACAGGCGATAAGGCGCATTAGCAGCAGGGATTTAACACCTGCCTTTGACTGGTGTTAAGCAGGATGACAACCTGCAGTATGAAAGGGAGCCCAGCCCAGAGCCACATCTGAAGACCAACACATGTCATGGAGCTACTGATCATGCAGCTCGGAGACCCAAGAGGTCCACAACACCCACCGCCACCACCCCCAGGCCCCCCCCCCAGCCATCCCCCGGACTACCACCCAGGCAGCGCAGAACAAGACAGCTGACCTTCCGAAAACGGCATGGCCCCTCAGTCAGACAATTGCAGAATGTGGGGAGAGGTGGGAACCAAGTATGTGTGAAGGAGGCAAGTCACCCATAAATAAGAATGTACACAATGCCAAGTGTGGCGGTGATGTGCTGGACAGACATCAGTATGCAGAGCACAGACATGTCCATGTGGACAGATACTGCTGGTGTTTGCAGTGTTGTGGACAGTGGACGCAACCATGTTACCTCAGGCAGTGGAGAAGACCTCGGTCATGTAGCTGTGTCGTCCCCCCCTGTAAGCGTAAGCGCAGTGGCCTGGTCCGGCGTACACCAGTCCAGCGTAGGAGTGTGAATAAATTGGCCGGGGCTCTGGGCATGGTTCACTTCCGGGACGGCCAACGCATCTGCCAGGGCGGTGCCCCTCACCCTGCTACGAGTCCGCTGCCGTGACCGCCAGCCTCCTCAGCCGAACGCTTGCTTCCGCGACACAGGCCCCCAGCGCACCCAGCGGCACAGCACCGCGGAGTTATGTGTGTGCTGACTACTGCCTTTGGCCCACACTGCGGACAGCAGGTCCTCCAATTCAAATTGAGTCTTTATTTCTTTATGGCGCAGTACAGTAGGCAACAGACATTGCTTCCAGTGCGGGCCGCCCGGACGGCGCATCATTGCTGACTGCACACCCGCTGAGCACCTCAGGTGCCACTAACTCAGTGCACCACAAGTCATGGACCCTTGATGATTGAGTCTTGTGTGCGTGATGTCAGAGCTGGTGCCCCTACCTCAGTGCACCACAAGTCATGGACCCTTCATTATTGAATCTTCTGTGTGTGATGTCAGAGCTGGTGCCCCTACATCAGTGCACCACAAGTCATGGACCCTTCATGATTGAGTCTTGTGAGTGTGAAACGTTGATCACTGTTCTAGTTGTTGCCAGCACCAACCACTCCCTGAGGGCTGGCTTACACTCACCCCACACCCATCCAGCACAGGCGTCACTGGACATGTGACCCTGCTAATAAAAAGGGGCCGGGCGCACGTGCCCGTAGCCAGTCCCACTACCTATCTAAGTGTGTCTGTGTGGTCATTATGTATGCATGATAGCCCCGGGCCCACCACATCACATTGTGCTGTGGACAGCGGACGCAGCCATGTCACCTCAGGCAGTGGGTAAGACCTTGGACAGTAGCTTTGTCGTCCCCCCCTGTAAGCATAAGCAGAGTGGGCTGGGCCGGCGTACGCCAGTCCAGCGTAGGGGTGTGAAGAATTTGCCTGGGGTTCTGGGCGTGGTTCAGTTCTGGCCTGGACAAGAAAGTAACTAATGCGTGTGTCTCTGTTGTAGTGTCTGCACCACCCGGCCCGCAATCGACAATGTTGCAATGTAGCATGCACCCGGAGGGCCGGCTCGCACGAACGGCGCAATGAAGGAGCGCAAGACCGCTCGGGGTCTTGGCTCATACATGCCAAGTGTTGTCTATATCTGTATTGCCGCAGCATGTGCCAAATGCCTAGCCTTGATCGCAGCGCAAGTTCAGCCAGGCATGGACTCTACATCTGTGTCCGCCCTATCCTTACCATAGGCCTACACTCACGTGGCCGCCCACCTTCAACGGCCAACATCACAGTGTCGTTGTCAGGCTTGTGGACATGCGCAGACAGGCATGACAATGGTTTGCCGTAGGAGTGCAAGTGATGCAACCGCGCAGCGCACACTAGGAAATAGGCTCGGGGGGAGGGAAGAGCAGCTGTGAGGCAACGTAACACATGGTGATGCCGCTCATTTGCCACATGCAAGTCATGTCAAACATGAATCCCAAAGTCGCACTCATCCCACCCCACCCCCAACAAGCCACATCACATCTCCTGAAGGCAAGCAGATGACGAACTAACATTAGGGATGAAAGCTCCATTGTCTGAACTATCAGGCGGAAGCACATCTGCACCTCCGACCTCGGAATTGCATGTGCCCGGCACCCCCTGACAGATACTATAGCAGCTGATGACGACTCCCACACTATGCACAGCCTGACGTAAGACCAACATATACACACCCCACACACAGAAGTCCTTGCTCGAACTTATCTTGCATGGAATGGCCTTCAAACTTACTCCCACACCATCCCAGGCAGACAACCGTTGCACACTGAAACAACTCAATGATCCGAGCTGTGGCATCTCATCCACAGAACTGGTGCAGGTCAGAACAGTGCCGCTTCAACCAGAGCCACTGACGCAATGGCAGAACATCCCGGACACATGCACAACCCCTGTCATGTGGAACTGTACTGTGCATGTATGCTGCATTTACTGGGGGCACTGCCATTGGCAGTGCTGCAGATCAGTTACCGGCTAAGCTTCTGCCTTGCCAACGTCACCTGCGTCCAGCCTGTGTTGCATTGTCGATCGTACATATTCGAGTGGTCCATGGATGTCTGCCTGTCCAACAGGACGCTGGCTGAACTGGATTTTGACATGTGTGTGCGCCCCCTGTTGGCCCACGTCCAGGAGTGTCACCGTGATACCCGTTTATGGGATGCCTTGATACTTCGCATACATGCTGGCAGCTGGACCTGGGAGATTGCACAACTCCTCGTGTGCAGTGACCACATTTAACCGCTCCCCTATTGGGCTGAAGTGCTAATTGGTGAAAGGGGGTGGACGCAGCACATCTGTCCATACCTGCTAATGGATTGCCTCGCCGTCCTGTTTGATGAAGTCGGCAACGACCTCATGTTGGAAATGATAGCCTACTAAGCTGCAATCGCTTTCATGGATGAGTGACTACGTACCTGCAGCCACGACAGATTGGAACCCATTGCACATGTAGCGACACCTTGTTGCATCGTGGAGATCTGGTCACATATCCCACGACAACAGTGGACATGGCTGCATTCGCCTGTACTCCGAATACATGAGCGGACAACAACGCGGGTTAACACACACCTGTGAAAGGTGAGGCACTCCCCCGGAGTGGACAGCGGCACTTGGCAACGTTCCTCATTCTGAAATACTGCTGCATTGGTCTGCATGTTGTGGCACTTATCTTGCCTGTACTGACATGCATATGCTAATAAAGTCTACGCACCTTCACTTGTATTCAACTGTGATGAGTGTTGATTTGAATGACAATGTGTGTCTCACTGCCTATCTGGGTCACGGACATACATGCGCATTGATAGCAACCCAGGGAGTACCTTTTTGTGAAATCACTGTCCCTACATTCATCCATACTTTCATACTTGATTGATCATAGCCATGACACATTGACACATCTGTGTGAATTAGAATGTTTTATTCGCATTCAGTGGAGTGTTGAAGCTGGACCAGTACAGGGCCATGCAAACCCCACTTAACATTGTTGCCCCGTGGGGGGCCAGCCAGAGTTCTTTAGGGATTGACAAGTTCATCGGAAGAGGAAGACTTCAGTCCGCAGTGTGATTGCTGTGTCATTGGTAACCAAACTAGATATGGCAGTCCATGTCATGGTCCAAGGTGAGTGTCGCTGAGTGTATCGGTGGACAGTGGAAGGTGTTATTCCAGGGCATGATGCAGAGGGCAGAACAAAGCTGATACAGGCCAAATGGCAGAGATTAATGCTACCACTTCATTCTTACCACAAAGCCAGATTCATCATCATCTTCGTCCTCTGATGTGTCAGGTGCCTCACATGTGGGGGGTGGTGTTTAGTATGCATCACTGTGTGGCACTGACACTTCAGGGGGCGGAGATGTGGATGGAGTAGTAGCAGCAGCATTCATCCGCGCCAGGCCTTGTGGTGGCAATGCGATGACAGGGATCTGCAGGGCATGGAAGATCCCAGCTACATCTTCCTGGTGTTCAGCCGTGGCAAACATTCTTTCCGCCTGCATCCGCTCCAAGCTCTCCGCCATTCTCCTTATGTGTCCCAACTCCCGGCTGACATCGCTGGATCCACTCTGACTAGACAGTTGTTCTTGGCTCAGAGTCATGACTCCAGCGATGTCAGCCATGGATTGTTGGAGGGCATGGAGCGGACAGTGGGTGTCCGTTAGGGACTGTAAGTTGTCCCTGATGAGACTTAGACACCCACGTATGGCATCTAGTTTGGCTGCCATGAGGTCGAACCCCACCGCAGCTGACCAGCCATCTTCTCCTGACACCCTAACACACGGTGTTGTGATGCCATGTGTTGGTCGTGGGGGTCCTGGGAGCCAGCCGTGGTGGTGGGTGCTTCCTGCTGTGTGGTCTGTGCAGGGGGTGGGGTCTCCTCGATGCAGCTGGGCTGCCCTGCTCCTGGAGGTGGGGTGCCGAAGCTGTCCATGGGCTGTTGGAGGCGTCGGTGTCGATGTTGGGGAGGTCCTCTTCATCATCAGTGCTGAGTTGTTGGGTCTGCTCTGCAGGAGGTGTTGATTCTCCTTCTGCAATGTGAAGGGGAGATGCAGATTGACATTGTGTTCACACATATGTTCACGCATTGTACAAGTTTACTAACAGACTGCATGACAATGTACATTGTGACTGTTTGTGCGGAGATGCCTATTTAATGCGGGACAGTTGACATTTCTACACCATCAGGGATGTGAGGTTGTACTTGTGCATTATCATCTCACAGTTTCCTTCTATGCCAAATGCGAATGGCCATTTTCTACACACATGCGGCAGCAGTTGTGTCCTCTGTTCTGTTGTGAAAGTGTTGCAGTTTGTTCCACATTGTTGTCAATGTTGAGGTGATCTGATTCTTATGTGTGTGTGCTGCATTGTGGGTGTGTTGCCCCTTCAGCTCTGATTTGGCTGGCCCTTATCCCTTTCAGGCTGTGTGCCTTTCAGTTCTGTGCTTATACAGTGCTGAGATATTGCAGACTTGGGTAAATTGGGCTCTTGGTCGGAGTTGTGACTCTTGGGCAAGGTTTGTCTGCAGATGTGCTATACTTAATTGTGCTTGTGTGCCATTGTGCCCATCTCCCCCCGTCCCCCCAGTCCCTGGTCGTTACTCACCCTGTTGCTGTTGGCTCAGGTTATATTGTGCAGTGTCCGGTCCACCAACTCCTGCCACCATCTCCCCAATGATGACTCGGGTCACCATTTCCTCCATCTCATCCAGCTCCTGGTGTGTCGCTGGACTCCCACCTCCAGTCTGCATTGCTGCTTTCAGGTTGGCTGAGCTTTTCAGCTTGGTTTTGCGCTTCACATCAGTCCAGCGCTTCTTGCAGTCGTCCACTTCCCTTCTCTTCACTCTGACTGCATTCACCTTGGCCAAGATGGACTGCCATATTGTATTTTTAGTTGCCAATGTCACAGTGGAGGTGATGAACAGTTGGTGGTGGTGTTCTGTCACCTCCGTAATGAGGATCTGGTTTTCCTGCGTACTGAAACGCGGGTTCCTCTTATTGTTCTCATTGCCCTTCCCTGTCCCCGAGGTCCCAGGCTGGTCCTCCGTAGGGCTTGTGGGGTTCTGGTTGTCCTCTGTACTTGCTCCGGCTACCTCCATGGTGCTTCGCAGTTGTTTGTGTTTTGTTAGTGTTTTTTGTTGCCGCTTTTATAGTGGTTTTTCCCGCCTGACTTGTGAGACTTGCAGGCCTGGCGCTGCTTATCGCTGGTTTTTTATCGCAGTTGGGCCCATCGCAACTTTTTTCACGTTCAAGTTTAGATTTTTATCGCCGTTCCGGTAAATTTATCGCGGACATTTGTCGCGTTGTCGGGAAACTATTGCATGTTACCGCCGTGTTGGGAATACGACGTTAACACAGAGTTATTTTCCCGCGATGGACGGCGATGTGAAAAATTGCGTTAACCTATTTTGGCGATGATTATCGCACGTTCTTGAGAATATCCCCCATAGAGTCTTTTGTAGTTGGCTCAGATGGTCGGTATTCACCAACCTTTGAAAGATAGCAGTGAAATGACACAGAATAGGTACAATCACAGCAATGTCCCAAATATCATCTTCTGATGATCTCTAAGGGACAGGGTGGTCTGCCATTGCCCACTTGTCACCTTAAAGGTGCTCAAGAATCTAGCATCATTAAGCTTATCCACAAAGTCCTCTGCACTAGCAATAGAGTAGGCACCTGTTATTATCATCTGGCTGAGAACACACTAGTCCTCATAAGTCTCTTGTACCTCAGTTAGTAGCATAACCAAAACAGCAACACTTGCCAATGGACTGACCTCTCAATCATACCAAGGTCCAGCATCTTAGTCATTTAGCTTTGTTGCTATCCTGGAACTTATCCAACATTATGCATCTCATACTCTTTATAGGAAGACTATTTATTCACCCATATACAGATGACATTGAACTGCAGCAGGCAACACTAACTTTATTATTTAGTAACTTAAATCCTGATTACGATCTTGGTGGATAGGATACTCCGTCAAATGTGATGGATATCCCGTCCACCGTATTACAATTCCATTATATCCTATGGAACTTGTAATATGGCGGACGGGTTATCCGTCACGTTTGTGATGGAGTATCCCATCGGCCAAGATCCTAATCAGGCCCTCAGCGTCCTAAAGAAAGCTTCTAGACACACACATTTATGGTTGCTGAAATAATGATTATGACATAAGCCAAAGATTTCAGTCCACAAGAATTGCTCAATGAAATTTTTCACATCAAATAGTGCTGGCAATATCTTCAGCGTTCTTCCTTCTATTCTACTAGGTTTTACACTTAATCAGTTTCCACAACTGCACAACATCAAACACTGTTATTTGCATTATTTTCCAATAAACTAAACATATTTTAATTACAATCTGGTCCAGCTGTTATGTAAACATAGATAGTGAAGCTGTACATCCAATCAGACTGGGTTCTAATTATCAAAAAGCAACACCCTGGTGTGAAGTCACAAACTGAAGGGGGAAGGGTAGAAGTGTGTACCCAATTATTATTATGAGTGACAAATTCTTAGTGGAATGAACTTTGTCTTTCTGCATCCTTTGTATTAGCAAATGTCTATGGATTTTAGGAGATATAAAAAACTGGACAATAAGGTCAATAAATATCAATACAAGCAATGTTTTATTCATCCTAGAGGAAAGGTGATATATCTTCAGTTTGTTCGCTTATTAAACTTGATAAAGCCCATTATCAGAGCCGGAATCAACTAAATAATTGTTTTTACTGATCTTTTTCAGAACAGTGAAGGGTTCAGCCCACTTATCCTCCAAAGAATGGGTGCTCAGAGACTTTCAAGCCAGGACTTACTAGTCTTCCTGATACAATTTCTGGCCATGCATTATTTCAGCAGCTCTTGTTTCAAGTGATGATTGATGTTTTGGGCATCTATTGGTCCATGATCCTTATTAAGTCTACAGTATAATCTTTCACTTCATGTGCATGATTACTAGGCTTACCTTTCCAAATGTCCTTCACCCAAATGAGAGGCCTGCAACATGTTTCTTGTATGCAAGTTCAAATGAGGTCCTCTATTTTGTGGCCATTCTTGATATGCAAAAATAAAGTTCAGCGGAAAAATGTCACACTTCCTCCAAAACACCTATCATGCCCATGAGAGTTTATTAAGCATCTCAGCAGGTTGATAAGTATGGGTTGATAAGTGATGAGAATATTGTCATTTGCCAATCTTATCCGACGTGCACTTCATATACATCAAAAAATAAATTTACTCTACTTTCGTAAACTACCTCTCTGTGGAAATTCAACCTGCAAATTGTGTTGTCTACCATAGTTGAGGTTATTTTCCTCCATGGATAATCATCTGGGAACTGTGTTGTATGGATCATGGTCACTAGAATAAACCCATTTTCAGGGTTGGTGGTATATGCAGAGGATAAATCTCCTTGATCACTGCCCTCTCAAAAGGAATTTCTACAACCTGGCAGTTGAACGGGGACTGCCACCAGTTGACCCCAGAATCAGTGGATCTCTCCCAAGACCAGTTGGGGGAAGATCTGGACTTGTGTGCCCCAGAAGGACGAGAGCAGAGGCAAAGACCAGAAGAAAAGCTGGTACAAGGATCCAGTGGAACCAGCTCCCTGCAAAGTATGCCACTTTTGAGGCCAGGAGACTGTCTGAAACTGCTCCTGATGGCTAGAACTGACAATCAGGAGTAAAATGAGCCAGGATCAACCAAATCAGCTAAAAGGGCCTATATTATGCTCACTGAAAGATCCTTGACCACTGAGTAATGGAGCATGGGGAGGGGGGCTACACTGCAACTTTAAAGAATTTTTCCCCAGGCCGGGCCATGGTCTGATGCAAGAGCTAATTATTATTTGAAGGTAGGGGCATGTGTGTAGACCCCATTCCACACTTTGCCGCCGGGGTCCCCCATCTTCACGGGGCCCACACAAGGGAAACCAGCACCATTGTGCCCTCCAAGATGGAGCCCGATGGCAAACTAACAAGTTGGAATGGGGAGTTGCACTCCCCTCAAATGTGGTAGGTTCTCCCCCATACCACCTGTCTGGGGAGAGCAGGGCAGCCACCACACAGGAAACAATCTGCCCGGATGGAGCGGGCAGGGGAGAAGTACGCTGCTGACTTCTGCCCCTGTAGAGATGGATGTCGAGCGGGCAGGGAGCCGGCATGGGCTGCAGGGGGGGCATCCTGAGCTGCCCCCAACAAGGAGGCAAGGTGGGGTGCCTCGGTGGGACCAGGGAACCACAGAAAACAAAACAAGAAAACCACAAGAAGAATTGCAGCACAAGGCTGTGCCACTGCAAAGGAAGTGGCCAAAGCCGCTAATATAAAATTCATGACCCTACGAGGGAGCACTGCATAATGCCCTGAGGGGCTTTCAAAAGAAAGCGTTTCCTTGCATTGTTGTGGCCCCAGGAGGGCAGGGTCACCATCAACAATGTTGTTGGTGGCTGCAGTAGGCAATGCAGACTCCCCTAGTGATTTTTAAAAACTGACCCTACGTTTTTGGGGTCAAGGAGATTAGGGGCTAGATGTACAAAGTTTAAGAATAGTGATTTCCTAATTGTGATTTTTTTGTGAATTGCTATTCCTAATCTATGAAACTCATTGAGTTTTATTTAGTGATTAGGAGTGGGCCGCAAACAGACCTTCCTCATGATTATTAATGAGTTAGGTCTCAATTTGTGACCCACTGCGATGCGCTGCCATCACAGGGATGATGGCCTTCTGGGGTCAGCAGCCTACCATGTCTATTATTGCTTTTAAATAAAGACTTGTTTTTTTCTAATGCAGCCTGTTTTCCTTAAAGGAAAATGGATATGTTTAAAAAGAGAAAATGAAACATTTAAGTTTAATATTTTAAGAGAATGCAGTGGTCCCTTGGACATTTTTTCAACTATTCTATGACGTCCTAACTTGATGTGCAGAAAAAAAGGTGTGTACCTCTTTACTTACATTTGACCCCTCCAACCGATAGTCCTGTCATTGCCAGATATAAGGATGGTAATCGTCCTTGATAAAGGAGGTTCTAAGTATGGTCAAACCACACATTCAGCAGTGCTGAGGACTCTGCAAGGGGAACAACAGTCTAACATAACAGTGACGATGTTCATGTTATGACACTGTGAATGAAAGAACTAGTAGCTATGGTTCGTGCAGGCTCTTGAACCGAACAATAAATACATCTGTGAGTCATTTTTTCAGTGCCAATCGTCACTGTACCTGCTCGCTGTGTGCAATACAGAACAAGCAATAAATATACTTGGTTGAACAGATATGGTGAAATCCAGAGCACTGGTGTACTCCTGAAATGTTTATTTTTTTACATCGACCCAGAAAAATATCTAAACAAGAAGATCAGCTAACAGAGTATCCTCGAGGTAAAGGGAGGTGATGTGGCCAAAAGGCCAGCACTGCTGGCTTTGAACCTGGGCAGGTAGAAGTAAATATCCCTTGGTGGAAAGTTATACTAATACTGAGTCTCAAAGTTCCCAGCAAGAGAAATTATAGCCCAAATGTTAGATCATGCAGAATTCTAGATACAACTATACAAAATATGAAATGTATATTGAAGAATATTTTTTATAAAAAATCGACAATTGTTGCAATTAAAAAACACTATAAAACTGATTAAAATACAATAAAATCAAATTCATATACCATTAGAGTCATATATTACATACACAAGGAAAAAACCATGATTCACTAAAGGGGTGATTGCAAGAGCATTGATACCTAATTCATGTACAATTGGAATTAAAAACATATATCAAAATTTTATGTACCAACAAACATTCAACAGAGAGACAAATACAGACAGTACATTTTGTCATTTAGTAACACATCCGGTCTAAACAATGTAATTACTAATCCTAGATACAATCTATGATTCTTACCTGTAGGATAAGCTATTTCCACGGATTGTGTTGGGTGAAGCGTCGACGCGTTTCGATGGTTCTATTGATATCCCATCTTTATCAAGACAACTATAAGTCTCTCTTTATTGGCACTGTTAAGTTGCCTTTGCTTTCAATCCTGTAGGCAAATACAATGTATTAATTTTTCGTATAGTTAAGGGCTTTAACTTCATAGGTTACTCAATACTTGCAACAACTCAATTATACGTTATTGCTGTTCATTATTCCATTTCTATACCCACTTTTCTGAATAGTTTACATGGTCTATTAGTCATTTTGAGAATTTCAAAAGATATGACATACATCGTTTATCCAGCATTTCAAATCTCCCCTTTTGACTTTATAAGATGGGCTCATACTAATATGTGCCTAAGATCCCATGCAACCTTCCTTTCCCTTGAATTAATTCCAAAATGGGATAACCCCTGGCAGTCCTAGTTTAGGAAGTAGTCATAAATTTAGGACAGAGGATGTTTTACCTTATTTCATTTTACTGACACCTCGGTTCACTTGACTTTCTGGGCATATTGTTGGCCCTTGATACAGGAGTCTACAAAATATGTATATGTGCCAGCGGTAAGTATCTCATAATTATTATAACAAGGATCATTTGTATTATACATATTATTAGAGGTATGACCCTATTCTCACCTGATAAAATCAATGGTGGAATCCTTATGTTTGATTTCTGTGCAAATCGTTTTTCTCAATAAAGCTTCACATTACAATCCTTAGTTTTAGATCTAAAGATAAAAACCTGATGTTAGTCCTATATTTCCTCGGGTATGGAATGGTAGCAGTTTATCAATTTAATAGCCTGACATACCTGTAAAAAGCTTTGCTTCTTATTACCCACTCAATTTGAATCTTACTGATAAAATCTTCAACGAAGCTGCTGTCTTGTGCAGTATCTCATTAGAATTAACTGGAAGACAGAAGAGGAAAAATACCCCAGACCCATAAGGGACGTTATAAGGAATGAGTATTAGCTAAAAATAAAGTCCCCCTACATTAGGCTTTCCCTCTTAGTTACCTTAAAATTCCACTAGCGAGGCTGCAACTCGTCGTTACGCTGTAGGTGAGCCGACTAAATTAATCAACGTGTTCACGCTTTGAATATCTGTGTCTCCGTCACGCGATTGGCTCACCGTTTTCCTTTTAATTGGCACCAGCTGTATACTCTAGACCTCTCATGCCGGGCCCGCTGTTTCTGCCACTCTTGACCCGGAAATACTCCATTCGGATCACAACATCGAAGTATTCCCTTCTCTACCTATGTTGACCCGGAAACACTCGGGTTAGAGCGTAGAGGCATCCTCTTCTCTACCTCTCTTGCCCCGGAAGTTGACACACCACTTCAAATCATGGCTTGCTCGTCAACCAACTTACATTATGGTGTCAGTTTTTGGAGTAAGTTCTAAGAGTTAGATCATAATTCTAATGAGCAAGTCGCTCATGTGAATTCATCTTACTTGCACTGGTAAGCCTATCCACACCCTCATATCATCGTGGGGGTGTATTCTTGAGACCGTAAAATTTCAAGATTACATTGTAATTTTTACAATCGATCGATTTCCGTTTATAATCAGCTATTTACTTATACTCTTCATTCCTTACTTTACTTATGTGTTAAAAGCCATGCTTTTCCCCACTCTGATGCGATCCTGCTGGTTCCTGCTTTCTTATATTATGCTGCCTCCAACTATTTGTTGGATCATCAGTTATACTGTATACGTCCGTGTGTCCTACTCTGATCTGTATTCGTTCACACCATCACCCCCTATATCCTCAAAGTTGTTTTAGAAATAGGATGGGCGAAAAGGTACAGAGTCTCTTTCACAAAAACGATCTATTCATTTATTCAGGCTTGCTACCTTGTGAGAAACCTTCTTTTTGTAACCAATGTACCCGTTCTTATTCTCTTTTGTGGTTGGTCCTCTAGTGTGTCATTGGTTTCTACTATTTTACTGTCCACCTAATATGAAATACAAAAAATGCTGGCTCCCACGAGTTTATATGGATAGCCACATTAACTGCATTCAAAAAAAAATTTACATTTAAAAAAGAAATTTGGGGGACAGGATATTTTACTAGTATACAGCCTCACAGACTACTCATTTCAAATAATGGATTTTCTACTGGTTAGCAATCAATTTCATCAAGTCTTCTCGAGAATGTAATCCTTTTTCAATGGTATCTAGGTGGCACATAAACCATTATTCCCTCATTTTTCTGATGGCATCCAGGTTTCCTCCTCTCCTGCTCACATTGACTTTCTCGAGTATATAAACCAACTAAACTGGTTACAGTGCTGGTTCTTTTTCGAATAATGATCTGTCAGAGGTGCATTTTCTTTTCTATTTTTCAATGCTGACTTGTGTTCCAAAAGCCGGACACGCAGTTCCCTACTTGTCTCGCCCAAGTATCCTAGGCCACATGGGCAGACAAGCAGGTATACTATGTTCTTTCTCTGACAATTGTTAAGCATTTTTGCTACCAGTGTTTTGCCATTGAAGTTCAAATTTTTTGCCTCAATGCAGTTTGGACAAATAGAGCAGGTACCACACCTATTGTTCCCTACCGCTTTTTGATTGTGCAGTGTAATTTGACTCACTATCAATTTTTTTATGTCTTGACTAAGGCATTTCTTATGGTTTTGTTGCGCCTGAATGAAAAAGGGGTTTTGTCAAAGGTGTCGGAAGTCCACTGTTAAGAATCTTCCAGTTCTGATTAATTATATTTTTTATTTTATTACTCATTCCTGAATACTGACTTACAAAGACTATTCTTTCTAAAGTTTTGTTCTTTTTTTCTTTATTGATATTTAAAAGGTGATCCCTATCATAAAACCTAGCATGCTTGAAAGAATGTTTTATTAATTTTTTGGGCTAGCCCCTATCCTTCAGTTTTTTTTCCATGATTTCTGAATGGTGATAAAAATCGGTGAGATTCGTACAGTTACGACGTAACCTTAAAAACTCACCAAAAGGGATATTATCCTTTTGTGATCGAGGATGATTGCTTTCATACCGCAATAGGGTATTTTTATCTGTGGGTTTTGAAAACAACTCAACCTCCAGAAAACCTTGGGTATCTTTCAATCATATAAGTAGAAAGTCCACACTAGTGTCACTATACTTGGCTGTAAACCTCAGATTTTCATCACCCAAATTCAGCCATTGTAGAAACAACATCAACTCATTGCTGGCACCGTTCCAAATGAAAATAATATCATCTATAAATCGGTGCCAGCAAGAGACGTTCTCATAATATGGTGCCACTTCGTTATAGATGTGTTTCTGTTCAAAGTTACTCACATAGAGGCAGGCCAGACTGGGGGCACAGGTTGCCCCCATGCTGGTCCCCTTGATTTGTTTATAAAGTTTGTCCTTAAAAGGGAAGATGTTATTTTTCAAGACCATCCTGATACAACTTAGGATGAAGTCTTTATGTCCCCCATTAAGGTTTTCCTCGTCTAAAATAGACGACATCACCCTAATGGTGTCATCTTGGGGGATGTTCGTATACAGGGCTTCGATATCAGGGTGACCAGAAGTTGGGTCACCCTATTGAAGCCCTGTCCTTCAAAGATCGAGATTGTATGGGCTGTATCTTTCAAATATGATTTTTGTTTTTGGACGATGGGTCTTAGAAAAAAATCAGCATATTTGCTGAGTGGCTCAAGAAGTGAACCTAGACTGCTCACAATATGTCTCATTGGTGGATTAGCTAGGTCTTTATGAATTTTTGGCAGCCCGTAATTGGCTGGAATAATGGGGTTGTTGTTAAAAAGGAACTTGTATTCATTATCACAAATCCAGGCCTCTTCTCTGCCTCTATTTAAAAGTTGTGCTACCTCCTTTTTTAATTCATCAATCATTGCAAACGGAACACGTTTGTAATGATTTCTAACATTTAAAAGGGTCCTCATTCTGTTATCATAATCGCTAGTATCTAAAACCACAACCCCCGACCTTATCGGTGGGTGTGATAGTGATTTGATCACATTCTTGCAATGATCGCAGAGCCTTTCTATGGCACAATGAGAGATTATTGTTCTGCCTATGTTCGTTTTCTACAATGTTCTTGATTTCAATCTCTACTATTTTCTCAAATAATTCCACATTTTTATCCACCTGGCTCAAGCTAGGAGTGAAAATTGATTTTGGTTTAAAACCTGAGACATTATTAGCTGGTTCATAGGTCTTATCTGAAAAAAACCTATTTAATCTAATTTTTCTAAAAAAGCTCCTCATATCTTTTTCTAATTCAAATTTATTGGGGGGAGCAGTAGGGGCAACACTGAACCCTTTCTTTAAGACCTCCTGCTCATCATCTGTCAGTGCCCCATGCGACAGATTAATGATGGGCAATTCCTCTACCTCCAATACTGCTGGTTCCTGGTCTTGAGGTAATCCTGGGCTGGGTAATTTTGAGGTGGATGGTTCCTCATTGGTTCTTCCCTGGTATAGTTCCGATAGTTCCTCTGTCCTCGATTCTGGCGCCCGCCTAAAAAAGGCTCACGCTCGAAATTGGGGACTAGTCTTCAAGATTGTTCATTTATTTGTTCTTCCTCACTACTTGAGCCTGAGGACTCAGAGAATGTTATTCTCTTGTTGCCCCCTCTAGAGTAAACTTGTCTCTGATATTGTGGTTTTTCCCACCTCTGTTCCCTCTTTGTATTATAATATTCTTTGCCAAGGAATGGGTACACCGTTTCTGCACTAAACTTTTCTATGTCCTTCCTCAGCTTAGTGGTCTTTTTGTTTATGAGATATTCCCAGTAGCCGTTGGTTTCTAATTCTAATTCCTCTAATTTTTTCTTTGCATCTTCGAGGGCTGTGTTCTGTTTGAGTGCAGTTTCTAGCTCCTCTATTTGTTTTTCTCTCAATAATCATTACTTCTTGTGCAGTTTCTATAATTAGAATTAACCAATTCCTGCTACAACGGTTTGCTATGTGTGTCCAAACCTCTAGGATTTTATTGTTTTCAATAAATAGCCCAGGCTCTTTTCTAATATGTAGTCCTATGGGTATTACTCCAGCTTTTAGATATTCAATTAAAAAGTCAGCATGGAGTTCCGTTCTAATTAGTTTTTTCTTAAGGTTTAGAATTTTTATTATTTGCTCATGGCTACTACTATTGATCATGGATTAACCTCCAGTTCGTGGATTTTGATTTATAAGCCTGTTGAATTGATCCTCGGTGAAACCGAATGTTTTAAAATAATCCATATGGTTCACCGGGAAGGCCTATTGACCGACTATCGGACTATACAACTTAAAGTCAAAAAAATCCTCTCCAACCCAAAAGGGCTGTACCACAAATATAAAAGAAATGAGAGGGACCTCTTGTGCCAGACCAGGGGAATAGGGTACTACTGACAGGTAGAACTAAATATCCCTTGGTGGAAAGTTATACTAATACTGAGTCTCAAGGTTCCCAGCAAGAGAAATTAGAGCCCAAATGTTAGATCATGCAGAATTCTAGATACAGCTATACAAAATATGAAATGTATATTGAAGAATATTTTTTATTAAAAATTGACAATTGTTGCAATTAAAAAACACTATAAAACTGATTACAATACAATAAAATCAAATTCATATACCATTAGAATCATATATTACATACACAAGGAAAAAACCATGATTCACTAAAGGGGTGATTGCAAGAGCATTGATACCTAATTCATGTACAATCGGAATTAAAAACATATATCTAAATTTTATGTACCAACAAACATTCAACAGAGAGGCAAATACAGACAGTACATTTTGTCATTTAGTAACACATCCGGTCTAAACAATTTAATTACTAATCCTAGATACAATCTATGATTCTTATCTGTAGGATAAACTATTTCCACTGATTGTGTTGGGTGAAGCGCCGATGTGTTTCGATGGTTCTATTGATATCCCATCTTTATCAAGACAACTATAAGTCTCTCTTTATTGGCACTGTTTAATTGCCTTTGCTTTCAATCCTGTAGGCAAATACAATGTATTAATTTTTCGTATAGTTAAGGGCTTTAACTTCATAGGTTACTTAATACTTGCAACAACTCAATTATACGTTATTGCTGTTCATTATTCCATTTCTATACCCACTTTTCTGAATAGTTTACATGGTCTATTAGTCATTTTGAGAATTTCAAAAGATATGACATACATCGTTTATCCAGCATTTCAAATCTCCCCTTTTGACTCTATCAGATGGGCTCATACTAATATGTGCCTAAGATCCCATGCAACCTTCCTTTCCCTTGAATTAATTCCAAAATGGGATAACCCCTGGCAGTCCTAGTTTAGGAAGTAGTCATAGATTTAGGACAGAGGATGTTTTACCTTATTTCATTTTACTGACACCTCGGTTCACTTGACTTTCTGGGCATATTGTTGGCCCTTGATCCGGGGAGTCTCCAAAATATGTATATGTGCCAGTGGTAAGTATCTCATAATTATTATAACAAGGATCATTTGTATTATACATATTATTAGAGGTATGACCCTATTCTCACCTGATAAAATCAATGGTGGAATCCTTATGTACCTGGGCAAACTTGTTCTAATCCAGGCCTCTGCTCCACATCTTACGATTCTGGGCAAAAAACTCCATCTCCCTGTGCATAAAAACCTAATGTAATCTAGTGCTTATGTAAAGAGTTCTAATGCCCTTGGGCTACAAATGTGCAACAAAAAACTGGAAAAAATGAAAGAATAAGTATAGATTATTCTTTTTCCTAACTCAACAACTAATGGCCCGATTCACAGAACTAACTTAAGACAAAATCCTAAACTTACTACCATTTTGGTATTCACAGAAGGCACTTACTCATTTTGGTATTCACAGAAGGCACTCACTTACTCATTTTGAGTAACTTACTCATTTTGAGTAACTTACTCATTTTGGTATTCACAGAAGGCACTTACTCATTGATGAGTAAGTGCCTTCTGTGAATACCAAAATGAGTAAGTTACTCAAAATGAGTAAGTTACTCAAAATGAGTAAGTTACTCATTTAGTATTCACAGAAGGCACTTACTCATCAATGAGTAAGTGCCTTCTGTGAATACCAAAATGAGTAAGTTACTCAAAACGAGTAAGTTACTCAAAATGAGTAAGTTACTCATTTTAGTATTCACAGAAGGCACTTACTCATCAATGAGTAAGTGCCTTCTGTGAATACCAAAATGAGTAAGTTACTCAAAGCGAGTAAGTTACTAAAATGAGTAAGTTACTCAAAATGGGTAAGTAAGTGCCTTCTGTGAATACGAAAATGGTAGTAAGTTTAGGATTTTGTCTTAAGTTAGTTCTGTGAATCGGGCCCTATGTGCCTTTACAGGATATAGGTCTTCAAGGTACGCAGATGTGGATTCAAGAATAGAAAACCTGTATTACCTGATACACTTATAATTCATAAGATTCTGCAATTCCTGTATAAAAGCCTGCCTCTAAGTTCTTTACAATACATTGGATTCTGCAACCCTGTATTGAAATCTCGCCTCTAATTTCTTTTTAATCACCGACTTGTGACACACCCAGGTGCCTCTTCTAAAGAATTTACATTCGAACTCAGTTATAATAACTTATTACAGTTGAGTTCAGACTGCAGGCGAAACAAAACTTTTCTTTCATCTGCTCTGTTTTACTAGGTGTAAAAAGGAGATATTTATGCAGCATGTTTATATATTGGATTACTTTGGTAATCAGAGAAAAGTTAGAGACTTTATGCATGTTTCTACACATTCCGAGCTACAGCGCTTTTAAAAAAAAAAAAGAAAATACTAATATTAAACCAATTCTATCATCTTTTTGCAACAAATATCTAACAGCTTTTTTGATGTATTTCAATTTTGCACTTTGGAATTCTATCTTTATTCTTCATGTTTGCAAACATGCTCTCCTTTTTTATGAAAGAGCTATGCAGCAAGGATTTAGATGATTTGTAGGAAAGGTGATGGTGTGACTATGTATTATAACGAATAAAGTACCCCCTGACGTCCATGATAAGGATATTACAAGTCATCTCCAAGTTTCATAACCTTATTAAGAAACTCGTCCTTCGGCCTCATTCTTCTATATGGTCATGGAACTCCTTGGTGGCTTGCAATATCCTTACAACGAATGGCAGGGGGTACTTTGTCCTATATAGCTTGATGATATTGAAGTGGTCAACATTCTTCAGTGGATATTTTTCTAGATCCATATTTGTGACCTTTATTTGCTGGCATAGAGCTGAGCATAGAGGCACAAGGCTACTGCACCTGTGAACTTCAGCCATTTAGTGAGAAAAACATAGAATAACGTTCCCATCCAATGATAAATATATGAGGAAACTGCGATGTATCTCCAAGGTGTCGGAAAAGTCGTCTTCGAGCAATCAGTCAAATTCTCGCTTAGTAACATAACATCGCGAGCCAGCACCTTGTTCCGGGTCGCTTTTATTGTGTACTCCAAGCGTCTTTCACTGATGTCTAATTGTTTTTGCAGGAGAAATATATACAGCAATGGCAGCTAATAAGATTTTGAATAGTGATTCTTTGAACAGCGAAGGACTGTTCATAAATAAGAGGTATTATAATAAAACAGGAATCTGTTTAAAACTGCCCGCACCTTCCAACATGAATCTTTACATTCCCAAACGTGTCATGCTAAGGCAGCCATTCACGTCTGCCAAATACCTTCACCGTAGCTGGCTGTAGTGTTGGGCCTCAGGCCCACATTGCAGAAATGATGGACACAGACACCAGGTGAATGTAGAGTAGTAACTGGCCACGAGCACGTGCACCCGGGCCCTTTTATTGGCGGGGCCACGTCACTCGTGACACCCGGGATGGATGGGTGTGGGGGTGCAAGTGTGTCCAGCCCTCGAGGGAGTGGCTGGGAGTAGAGCTTCCTGCCGAATTCTAGAACGTGTCCTGCAGGACACTACATTCCTCCCCAACTTTATTGAAGAACAAACAAAACGTTAGTCCAACCTGTGGGGACAAAACAAACAGTTAACTAAATACCACAGGGTCCATCAGTCTTCTGAGTCAGGTGGCAGGAAGACGTCAGACATGAGCTGGTGACTTTGCTTGCAGCAGGACCATCTCGGCAGGCACAAGTGTGAGGATCCTCTCTTGCCTGGCTTGGGGCCACTGCCGACTCTATCTTGAGGCGGTGTGAGGAAAGACACTTGGTGCTGATCTTCACCCATGGCATTTGCGGTCAGGAGCAGGGATGCCGTTTGACTTGGACTGCCGACACTCTGGGATGGACGGTCGCCTGGGGAAGCGTTGGGATGAGACGCGGTTTGCGCTTACTGCGGCTTCCGTTCGGTTCTGCCGTGAAGCTGTATCCAGGGATGTCGGTCCGCTTTGGTGGCTGTCTGGTGTGTCAGGGTGTGCTCTTGGCCTGCTGTGTGAGTCCTCGATCTTCTCCCCTTGTTGGTCTGTACAGCACACATGTGTTCATCCGGTTTTCGGGGTGACAGGGCTGTCACTCTCTTCTTTCTTCGAGGGCGTTGCGCTTGGACCTCGAGGCGGTGCTGTTGTGGCGCCGGCTTCTGCCTTCGCTCCGGCGTGCTTGTCCGGACTGGTCACTTCATGTGACATGCTCCTTGCTTGCTGGGCGACGTGACGTCCGGTCATGTGTCGCCGGTTGTCGGAGCACATATTGCTGTGGCGGCCTGCCACGTGGAGTGTGCGACTCCTCTCTTGCCTGGCTTGAGTCACTGCCGACTCCATCTTGCGGCAGTGTGAGGGAGGACACTCTGTTGTCTTCGGCCCACAGCGGGGCTTCGCTGAGGCGGTGGAGATGTGAATGCTCTCCTTCCTGCGTCCAGCAGTGCTTCTGTGTGGAGACATTTATCTCCCGGGCGCCTGCCCGTGCTGTCAGGCTCACTGGCGCGGCCTTCTGCACGCCTCTGACTTAGTGTGCTCCGTCTTCTTCTTGGGCGCTTTCTCTGGCGGTGGCGTGGGACAGCCACTGGTGGTGCGCGATCTGCCCCAGTCTTTCTTGTGTTGTCAGGGTGGAGGGGTATCTCGTGACGTTGCTGTTTGTTCGGCTTGCTGCTTTGGGGCCTTGCCGACTGATGGGCACCCCTGGTCAGTGGTCCGGGGTTTCCGAGTTTCTCTGGCAGCGAGTGAAATGATGCCCTACTGGGGGTGTACAGTTTCTCTTTTCCTGGTCTTGGCTGCTGTGTCCGTCCGGCTCTCTTGCAGTGATGGCCGTTCGCCATTCGGGGTGGGTGACGCAGTTTCTTTGCTAATGGTGGCGTCTGCCCCAGCACTTGGGCTTGAGCAGGCAGGCTTTCTCTTCCTGTGGAGCGGCGCTGGGCTTCTGGTCGCCCTTTGTTCTGAGGCGCCCTTTTCGCCGGGGCTGCACTCTCTCTCTCTCTCTCTCTGCTGTCTCGATCGCCTCTTAGACCTTGTGCCAAGTGTTGGGGCAGGGAGGCATTTACCGTGAGAGCACCTCTGACGCTGGTGCAGAGTGCCAGTCACCAGGTATTGCTGCAGCTGTCGCCTCTCACAGGCTGATGCAGCAGTGTTGGATCTACAGGTGCATTGTGTCTGGTGCCTCTCTGGCCTTTTCCGATCTCCGCGCTGAAGTGGAAACCGAGTTGGGGCAGGCGGGGGAACGCGGCTGCCACCCCTGTTCATCTGTGCTGGAGACAGTACAGGCATCGGCCCTTATTTGCTTCCTTTGCGTGGGCGCAGTACCACTCGTGGTGACTAGATGGCAGGGCAGCGTTTTCCATTTGCCGGCCCCGGCAGTCTTTCCAAGAGCTGTGGGCCTCTGCTGATAGAGGCGCCGGTGCTGGGCTGTGTGCTGCTGTGGCGCGGTGTCCCGACCCAGTAGGTGGGTGGCGCTGCAGCTACAATGGCTTTGCTGATGCCCCCCAGGAGTTCAGGCAGGCACGGTGCAGGAGGGTGCCAAGGATGCAGACGGAGGGACACACAGCGCCAGTGAGGTAAGATGGCTCCTGTAGTGGTGGGCTCTGCGCCTGGGCTGCGGTGTGCTAAGCGTCCTTTCTTAGAGGCTGTCCGACTCTCCCGCAGTTGCTCCGTGCAGGCCACTGTGGGTTCCTTACATGTGCTGGACGTCTTCTGCCTTGGGGGCCTGTTCCTTTCCGCCGCACCTCGTGGTTCGCTTGAGGCCGGGGGGGTGACAGGGCCGCTGGCCTTCTCGCGCGGTGGATACCCAGGCCTACCAGTGGCAGCACACTGTGCCGGTCATGTCAGGGGCCCGATCGGGTTGGGTGCAGACTTTGTGCTTTCCCGCTTCGGGTCAGTGCCGCCTCCTCTTCTTTGCCGCAAGGAGGGTGCCAGTCGGGTCGCGCTGGGAGGCTGTGGGGGCGCGCACAGCAGGCGCCACCTGTATTTTTCCTGCATGCGTGGGCGCAGGGGATGCGGTCTCAGGGCCTGCACGTGAGTTTCTGCCAGCAATCTTCTTGTGTGGCCCACGTTGGCCTGGGGGTGGGGTGATCCACAAGCAGCGCAGAGTTAACCGTTTATTCCGCTGGGGCAGGCTCAGTCCTGGCTTGTGGGGGCCGTACCGGCAGGGACTGTGGCCGATTGACTGTAAGGGTAGGAGTCCACTCGCGAGGGCATGTCAGGAGCGCGCCTCGGGGTGCAACTTGCAAACTATGGCAGGGCGGCTCGTCTCCCCTGAAGTTCGCCTCGCAGGGGCTGTCACTTCCCATGCAGGCCACGGGAGCTTTCCTGGCGCTTTGGACTGTGCGTGGCTTTGCAGGCGCTATGGACGCGGCTGACTCCCCTACAGCTTGCAGCCGTGCTGATCTATGCTCTGCTCACCTGCAGGCACTGCGGCCGTTGAACGCTTGGTGTAGGCTCTGCGCCCACGTGGGCACCGGAGGAGCTCTGGGAGGAGGATCCTTGTCTTTGCAGCGAGGGTCAGCGGCGGGGGCTCGTCGAGCGTTGTGTGAGCTGCGATACTGGCCTTCCTTTACCTCGCACTCAGGACATGTTCCGCTGACAGCAGGGGGTGCCCTAGACGGGGGCTAGACTGTCCCCCTTGCAGGCGAGAGAAAGAGCCGCCAGCGCACGCATGGGTGTCGACCCGCTCGTCGCCAATGTAGTGTTGGGCCTCAGGCCCACATTGCAGAAATGATGGACACAGACACCAGGTGAATGTAGAGTAGTAACTGGCCACGAGCACGTGCACCCGGGCCCTTTTATTGGCGGGGCCACGTCACTCGTGACACCCGTGATGGATGGGTGTGGGGGTTCAAGTGTGTCCAGCCCTCGAGGGAGTGGCTGGGAGTACAGCTTCCTGCTGAACACTAGAACGTGTCCTGCAGGACACTACAGCTGGCGACAGAGCTGATGAATTTTTATTTTCTCCACTTAAGCAACATTCATCAGATTCAGAAGTCAGCTCGCATTTTACGAGAAATGCCTATGTAAATAGAGTTAGCTCCGAGGTAATCATTTTTGAAGACAGAGGGTTTCAAGCTATTTGCCAACATTTTTGTTAATATTTTAAAGTAAACATAAAGCAATAAACCTGGGCTACTGGCAGCGCAGATATTTCCATCTTTATTCAGCACCGATAGAAATACAAAGCAGGTTCCCTGTGCAGCGCTCTCCAGAGAATCTCCTGTTCATATGAGGCTTCCTTGGCTTGCAAATTAATGGAGAGAGGTGTGCTTTAAAGAAATAATAGCAAAGTACATTTCCAGACTCTGCCTTTCTAATAACATCAGAATTTTTATTTTGAATTTGAACCTCATTGAGGAAGTAATGTTGCTCTGTTTTACAGAAACGATGCATTATATTTCACTTGCATGGAAAGAGAAAAGGATCCCATTTTTAAAAGAAATACTGGAAAAAACATAAGAAGTCACAGTTCTCAAATAAACTGAAATAACATTTATAAGGCCATATCTGCATGCCTCTTCTTGCTTTCTAGCAATGAGTTGTTTGCAAAAATCTGTAACAAGGTAAAATAGCAAATGCATTTACCGAGGGTGAAAAAAGGTAAAATCATTGGTGAACACGTTGAAAAAGTCATTTGGAACATATCAGAGGAACTATTTATCTTGCAAGCATGATCCAAATGAAGTTTCCTCAAAAATGTGAAAGCAATTGAGGTGCAGTGAAGCTATAGAGGGAAATTACAGGTGGAGATAATTGAAGGGCGAAGGAAGAAAGAAATAAAGAAAGAAACAAAGTAAGAAAAAAAAGAAAGATAGAAAAAGAAAGAATAAAAACATAAAAAGAGACAAAGAAAGGAAGAAATAAAGAAATAAAGCACCAAAGACAATTTAAAAGCCGGTGGATGGAAGGAAGACAGGAAGGACAAAGAAAGAAAGGAGAGAAGGGAAAGAAAAGAACAATAAATTGTTAAGGACAATGAAAGAGAATTGACAGAGTAACATCTTGGAAAAAAAAACAAAGTATGCAAACACCCATTGGCGGTCGAGTTACTCCACCACAACGGTGACGGGTATCCCGTCGGCCAAAATATAAATCCCATAGGATATAATGGGAACAGAGCAGGGTGTATAAAAGGTAGTGTGAGGACCACAAAATATGTTCTAACTGCATTCCCTTTTGGTAGAGGCATCGGCATGCTATATTTTTGCTAAGTATACTAATATTTACTTTATTACCCCCATGCAGTCTACAAACATAGAAAGAACAATTTCTGTTTTAGAGAAAATCTCCTACTGATTTTCTTGTAACACCGAAAGATAAATAGACAGAATTGTCCGTACAAGTTTCCATTTCTTCTTAACTGCGACCTCCTTTTCACATTCTTCTGTTTCAAACCATCAACATCCGTAGCCTCCATTATACACCAGAAATAAATGCTGTTTGGTATGAATTCCCTCGAAAAGGTCCAGTTATTTTCACTCAAAGGAAGAGAGCAGCTTTTAATTTTTCCCTTTGATTGTGTTTACTGCAATAATAGGCAAGATATTTCTCCAACCTTCCTTTGAGTTTAATGTTGCTGTGGCATACTAAATGCTGTCATTTCATTTATTAATATATTCTCTATTTGTTTTCAATTGGTTTGTGATTTTTGTTGTGTATTGTTTTTATTTTATTACTGTTTAAGTGATGCATAATTACTTTACACATTTCCTCTGGGTTAGGCATGAATTACTTTGTGCAAAGATACCAGGGGGTTAAGCTCTGGTTTATTTAGTGACTTTTGTGGTTCACCCTGACAACGATTGTGATTATAATTTGAGGTGGGTTCTCACCCTCTCAACTGATACTCCAATTTCTTAGTGTCAAAATTTCATCAGCTCTAAAAGGTTGTGCAGCAGAATATAGAAGGTAAGAATATTCTTTTCTTTGGGAATATAATCTTAATTTTAAAATATTGTTATATATAATATATTCTGCAATACAGGTCTATAAAATGTAGGGCCTAATTATGATGTAGGTCGGAGCTGCCTCCGACCGACACCATTTCGGGGAAGGAACCGACCGACCATAGGTCGGCGGTTCCGACAACACCATTAGGATGGTGCAGTCGCAAACTTCAATTTTTCAATGGGAGCTTGTGTGTCAGGCCGAAACCACCCGAAGTACAAGCTCCCATTGAAAAATGGAAGTTTGCAAAGATCCCTGCACTGTTTGGCAGGTACCTCACGGTGCCTGCCACACGGGGGCAGGTGTGTTTAGGAGGGCACCATAGGCCCAAAAGCAGAAGGCCAGGGGGAAGGGGGCCCTGCTAGCGGCCCCCAAAGTCAGTTTCGGACAAGGGCCCTGCTTGGAGCCCCCAAAGTCAGTTTCGGATAGTCAATCCATGTTGGAAAGGCCAACATGGATCGGCTGTTGTTAACCAACATCATAATCACGACGGCGGAAATGCCATCTTTAAGGGATTATGAGTGCTTTCCGACTGGCCAATGGGCTCCTTGAGCCCGTCAGAACCACGTTGGATTCCCCCGCCAGTTTAAACTCCGACCGCCGTCATCATTAAACAGCGGTCGGACTTTAAACCTACCATGTCGGTCGGAAAGCCTCTGACCAGCGGTTGAAGGCTTTCCGACCGACATCGTAATTAGGCCCATAGTGTTTATTCAATTTAATATATGTTAGTTATTTTATTATTGTACGATATTAGTATTATGATAATATGTGTTTACTTTTTATACTGTAGATTACAATCTTTTTTTTTTTTTAGATTTAATGGACAACCAAAAGTTTAATCATATTCATGCTACCTTTTTTAGAAAATTTGGTTCTGTAATTTGGAAATATACTTGCATGTTGTAGTAGTACCTCACGTTTCTCGACACCAGTTTGAGAGTTTACATTTTTTGTTTTATGTTTAACTTTGTTTTATTGACATTTTGCAAGTGGGAAACCACATACATACTGAGTACTCCTGTACTCAAAACACAATGTGTCCCCCCCTCCCGACCAAACGAGCAGTCAAAATCGTCCCTTGTGGGGCAGTCGAGTGTCCATAGAGTGCTGCCGTGGGGTTGTTCTTTGTCAAAACATATTGCGAGGTATGCCTCCTTCATCCATGTCAAACATTTAACATACCAACAATTCCCCCCTCCCTCTCCCGCCCCCGAACTGGTGTGCTTCAGTCCTGTCCCTGCCGTGACCCGTGCGAGGAGCGCTAAACCAATGGCCATTCAGGCAGCCTCTCGTGTCTCCCGCGGCTCCGTGAGTCGGAGAAGTCGCAGGTATTTCGGGCATGTCACCTCATTCATCTCCGTAGCCAGCAGGGACGATAGGGGACGCCAAAGTGTCTGGAATCCCTTGTCAGTGTTAGTAAGGGAAGCATGGATCTTTTCCATTCCTAAGATGTACCACAGCCTATGTAACCACCCCGTGTATGACGGTCGAGTCTGCGTTCCCCAATATGATAAGATGTGTTGAACTGCCGCTCCTAGAGCCAGCCCCATTTGTTTCCCCCGGATGGATTTCAGGGGGTAAGTTAGAGGGTTAGGTAGTCCTAGCACTACATAAGCTGGGAACCGCGGTATCTCAGTCTCGAACTGTCTATCAATGTCTTCTAATATCTTGGTCCAGTAACCCGTCAGTTCCTTACAGTTCCATAGTAGGTGTATTAAAGTGCCCTCCTCCTCACAGCCTCGCCAGCACGTCGGACTATGGTCCGGGTTCCCTTTATGCAAGCGGGCTGGCGTCAAATACCAGTAGGTGGCTACTTTGACCGCGGATTCCCTGCTAGCGGTGTTACGTGCCGTGTGATTGGCCCTATAATATATGTCCCTCCACTCCTTCTCTGTAAGCTCCCTCCCCAATTCCCTCTCCCACCGTTTCTGGCCGGCATTGGGTCGTGAAGGGGCTGGGGGCCTTAGCATGCTGTACAATTCCAAGATCATTTTCTTGTTGGTATGTTTCGTCACCAGCCACTTTTCGTATTTTGTGAGGGTCCTGCTTACTTTAGGCCGTACCACTGGCTGGAGGAGCCAGTGGCGGAGTTGGAAGTATTGGAACCTACTCGATTCCGGAATGGCGTACAACTGTCACACCTCCGAAAACGGGAGGATCCCATCCAGATCAAATAAGTGCCCAGCTGCCTTACAGTCCGAGTCCCGCCACGCTGAGAACGATCCCTCCTCCGTCCCCAGACTGAACTCCTGGTTGTCAAATAAGGGAGTCATAGGTGAGGGGAAGGACGTCAACCCTCTCCTGGCGGCCACCCCATCCCATACTCGCAGCAAGGAATCCGTTATGGGCGAGCCCCTGAGGATCAGCGGTCTATCCGCCTTCTTCAAGAAGGGAACCTTCCACAGGGAGAGTTTCGCCAGTGCCCTATCCTGGAACAACCACCTCTTCTCAGACTCTGGTCTACTCCACTCTACTAAGTATCTGAGCTGTGCTGCTCTAAAATATTCTAACACATTCGGGATCCCCAACCCTCCTTCCTCTGACAGCCGATATGCAAGGTCCCTACGGAGGCGAGGTCGCGTCCCATCCCATACGAACTGTTGTATTGCCTGCTGTAGCTTTTGAAGAGTCCCCGATGGGGGCCCGACTGGCAGCGTCTGGAATAAATACAGAGCCCTAGGGAGAATAGACATTTTGATCGCAGCGACGCGCCCCAACAGTGACAGTCGATGCTGCTTCCAGTGCTGAAGATCTTTCTTGACCTGAGTAAGTAGCTTGGAGTAATTGAGCGTGACCATCTGTGGTATGGAGGGAGCCAGATCCAGTCCCAGATATGGGACAGAGTCCCGAACCTGTAGCCCCCCAAGGGCTCCACCCCTCCCCCCAAGGTCCCCCCCTGGCAGCCCACCCGAAGAATCATGGACTTTCCCACATTTACCCGGAAACCAGAGACCTGGCCAAAGGACTCCAGTTTGTGTAGAAACGCCGGTACTGATTGCTCTGGCTGCAAAAGGGTCGCAAGGATGTCATCGGCGTATAAGCTCACGGAATGTCTCTCCCCGCCAAAAGGGATGCCTCGAATTTCAGGGTTGTCTCTTATCTTCTGCGCCAATGGTTCAATACAAGCGCAAATAGGAGGGGCGAAAGCGGGCACCACTGCCTCGTGCCCCGTTGTATCTCAAAAGGGCTAGATGATTTCCATTGACCCTAATTGTCGCTGTGGGCGCACTGTAACAGCTCGCCACCCAAGCCCTGAACCGAGCCCCGATGCCAAAGTGGGCGAGAGTCTTATTCAGGAAGCCCCAGTCCACTCTGTTGAATGCCTTTTCGGCATCGACCGACAGTAAGAGAGCATCCATCTTCGTACGGCGGGCTTTATCTACGAGGTGGAGAATGCGTTTGGTGTTGTCACTGCTCCGTCGGTTTTGTATAAAACCGGATTGATCCGGTTCAATGACGCCAGGCATCAGGGAACCCAGTCTAGCCGCCAAGACCCCCGTGAATAGCTTTAAGTCGATATTGAGGAGGGATACCGGGCGGTAGGAGCCGCATTGAGTTTTATCCTTCCCAGGCTTGGGGAGCACCACTATAGCGCCTGCCAGCATATCAGGAGGGATTGTCCCGGAACCTGTAAAGGAGTTAAAAAGCAGTGTCAAAACTGGGGCTAGAAGCGGGCAAAAGGACTTATAAAAACCGTCCGAGAAACCGTCCGAGAAACCGTCCGGCCCCGGCGATTTCAGAAGCTTGAGGCGAGAAATCGCCCCTATCACTTCTTCTATCCTGATCGGTGCTTCTAAAGTCTCCGCCCCCTCCTTTTTCAATGCTGTCATGGCCACTCCTTGTAAGTAGGAGTCCACCTCGGTGCTCGGACGGGGGTCCCTCCGATAAAGGGTCGAGTAAAATTCCAGGAAGGCCTCCGCTATCTCGGCGTCGCTTTCTACCCTCTCCCCTCCTGCGTGTTGGAGCGCCTCGACTCTCATCTGCTGAGTGCGAGTCCTGAGCTTACTCGCCAGCATACGGCCTGTCTTGTCTCCCCCAATATAGTAGGAGTGCTTGAGCCTGAGGGCCGCATATTCGGCCCTATCTAAGTCGAGCCCTGCCAATTGTGCCCTTGCCGCCTTCAATTGGCGCCAAACCCTTGGCGCCCCTGTCCTGCCATGGACCCTTTCCAGCTCCAGCACTTGTGCCATAAGGAGTTCCCGCTTGTCTTTACGCTTCCTGTTTTTCGCTGCTGAGATAGCAATCACATCCCCCCGCACCACCGCTTTAAGCGCCCCCCACAAGTTAGCTAGAGGAATATCCGGGATGTCGTTCAACGCTAAGTAGTCTGTAATGCATTTGTGAATTTGTTGAGTCACTCCCTCCCTACGCAACAAGCTTTCTCGGAGTCGCCAACTCCCTTTCTGTCCATGCTTTGGGGGTACCTTGATAGTCACCGTCACTGCGTCATGGTCGGATAGTGCTGCTGGGATGATATTCACTACGTCCACTAACTCATTCAATTCCGTGGAGCCTAATAGGTGATCTAGTCGGGCATAAGTGTGATGTGCATGGGAATAGAAGGAAAATTGTAAGGAGTGGGGATGAGCTACCCCCCACATGTCCACCAGCCCCCTTGACTGCAGCCATTCCTTCCCTGCCTTGGACAATTCTCCCGCTTGGCCGTAGCGATGACTGGATCTATTCATCGCAGCGTCCATAACGAGATTCAGGTCCCCGCCAACCATTATCCGCTGCTCCTGTGAGCTCAGAACCTCGGAGAGGGATGCGGTCAGGAACCTCTCTTGGCCCGCATTGGGTGCATATATAGATCCCACCACTAGGGACGCGCCCCCGACCCATAACCTATAGGCTAAGAGGTGACCCTTAACCTCCGCCTCTTTGTCCCCCACTGTCCCCGCAAATCGCTTGGTGAGCAGTATGGCCACCCCCGCTTTCTTATCGGACAGGGAAGAAAAGAATTGTTGGGGAAAGGCCCGGGACTTCATCCGATGCCATTCTTTGGGGAGAAGATGGGTCTCCTGAAGGAGACACACGTCAGCCCCCAGGTTCTCCAAATAGGACAATATAGATCGTCGTTTGATGGGGTTGTTAAGCCCCTTCACATTAAGGGTGACTACCTGGAGGGTGGAGTGAGCCATGGGACTAATCTGAGGCCTGACTGTGCCACTTGCGTGTCACTGCCCCCTTCATGTGTATACGTATCCCTATTGCCGCTACGTTCAGGGGCTCTGACCCCAGCCCCAATTGCCTCTCCCGTCTCTGCAGCACACCAGTTCCCCCCTCCCCCGCCCTAACCCCAACTGAAAAGCCCCGAACCCCCAACATTGTCCATTGCCCGCCACTCAGAAAAGCGGGCATTTGGAAAAAAGAAAGATAGGAAGCATTTGTGGTCCAAGGATCCCGGGCCCCCCGCAGCCCCCCCCGGTCAGCCCAACTACAACGCAATTGGTTGCCCCTTATGAAGTCATGAATCGTCCGGGGATGCTGTGTCCTTGAGGACCGTATCCAGAGCCGCCTGCCTCTCCTGTGCTATAGTAGTAGGGTCCGGCCCGAGAGCAGGCGATCGCCTCCGCCCCACTCTCCACCACTTTTCCCCCGATGGCCTCCGCTCTCGGCCGGTCGCCTCATCCGGGCCCTGATGCTCCAAGATGAGGATCTTGCAAGCTTCTTAGAGGGATCGGAATTGATACAGCTTGCCGTTCCATTTGAAAATCAAGCGAAAAGGATGACCCCAAGAGTAAGCCACCCCTTGTTCTCTCAGGTGCGCAGTCATCCCTTTAAACTCCTTCCTTTTCTGCAAAAGTTATGGCGGCTAAATCCTGATAGAGTGCTATGGAGTGTCCTTGGTATTTGACCGGTTGTTTCGCCCTGGCCTCTTGCAAAATGCGCTCCTTGAGGGGGAAATCTGGAAGGAAGGCTAGGATGTCTGGTGGGGGGGTGGGGGCTCGCCGCCGCAAGCCCACGCGATGCGCTCGGTCAATGCGAATTTCAAAGTCCTGCGGCACTCCCAGAATGTCTCGGAACATCCCTTGTAGATATTGAGCCATGTCTGACCCCTCAGCGTCCGAAGGAACCCCCGTACACGGATGTTGTTCCGCCTCGAGCAGTTTTTGAGGTCCTCCGTGTGTGCCTGCAAGTCAATCTGTTGCTCCCGTAAGCGAATCACTTCTTGTTGAAGCTGCTGTACCTCCTCATCCTTGGACTGTTCGCGGTCTTCCATGGCAGCTACTCTTTCGCCAATCGCATCGACATCGCAGCAGATGTCCTTCACTTCTCCCGCCACCTCGCTTTTGAGTGTCTGGAAATCCTCCCTCAGAGTATTAAAGAGCGATTCCAGGAAGGAGCAAGTGATCGGGATTTCCCCCTCCTCCAAGTTCATCTGTGGTTTCCATGCCGGGGACAATTTGCCCCCCTGCTCCCCCGACAGGGAGCCTTTGGAGAGCATCTCCTTCAATGACTGCTCCTTCTTCCCCCTCACCGAGGACATATCTGGGCTGTATGCCAGCGGGGGGGTCGCTCCTCCGCACTTCTAGGGCTAGCACCAGCCTTTCCCACCTTACCGCGCTTCGGGCCTATTGACCGCCCACACCCGCCAGCCGATGTATCTGGCCGAAGGGTGGACTCCCTCGTTGTGGCGCTCGTCACGCTCAGAGCCCACCTGATGCTTGTCACGCCCTCCGTCGCCCTGTTGGGTGCCAGCCGAGCCAGATGGGATCCCACTCCGGGTGACGTTAGGTCACGGCAAGCCCCCACTCCGTCGTAGCCTTTGAAATCGGGGCCGGGGCAGAGGGCCCCCAGACCACCTCCAACTGCAGCCTGGCCCTCTCCTTTATCCCCAGGCCCCAGTGGCAGGGGCTCCCGTGGGAAGTCCGGGACGGGAGCCCCTCTCCCAATGACGTGCCCAATGAGATGCAAGGACACTCTGGAGCGCTGTCGCTCTTCCCGCTCTTTGCTCCCGCCTGCCCCCGGCTCCTCCACCAGCCGCAGGCCCATCCGGGGCTATTCACGATGGCCACTGCCTTCTGTGCACCTCTGGCAGGCTCTGTCGTACCTCCACCAGACGACGACCCCGGCCGAACCCTGTGCCGCACCGCACATCGGCCCCGCTTCCCGCATCCTCACGGCGGGACCCCCCGCTGCAAGCACGGTCCTGTCCTCTCCGCTGGCCACCGGGGCCCGAGTCTCTCCGCCTGACCGTTGCAACGGCACCGGGCTCCCAAGCACGCCTGGCCGTCGGCGCCCCGCAGCCGCCTGTTGTGTATGCCGCTGGCGGGGCCTCTTTACCGCTTCCCTGGAAGTGGCTATAGGTGGCAGTAGATGCCGTCGGGTCCGGGCGCCATTTCCTCGCACCACAGCTCCATGACTCCGGGCCGTCTAAAAGCGCCGATCGGGCCCCCAGCCCTGCAGTGCGCGCCTCCGATGCTGCCCCTTCTCTGCCTCACAAGTTTCCACTGGCAGTAACAGCTCTCTCGGGGTCTGAAGCGCTAAAATGACCGGGCAAAAGAGCCAGGAGCGGGGAGCCGCCGGGTAGTGCGACTCACCAGTCCGCCATCTTGGCCACGCCCCTAGATTACAATTTTTAATGTGAAAGGTATATTGTTTTAAACATAATTAGTCAATTTTAATTTAGTAGCAAGTTCGTTTTGTGGTAGGCTACGGTAGGAAGGTATTTAAAATATAAATGATTAAATATTAATATAGATTCATTTTTATTTTTATTAAATTAATCATTAATAATTATTCAAATGATTCAATTGATCAATTATTATTTTAATTATTTCTTGTTTTTATTAATTATCAATTAGTCAAACAGTTTATTTCATTGGAACATTTTGAGTTTATTTATAAAATATGTTCAGCATAAATTGTTTTTTAAATAATTCAATATTAACAATATTTCATTTTTAAAATAAATGTAATTTGAAGGAATTATATTTGTTTGTTATTTCTTGGGTTCTATGGAGGAGAACATAGAGTATTTATTTTAAATATTTATATATTTTTTTATTTTCTAGAAAGAAATCTGTATTTTTCCAACCTAATTTAATAATTTTTTTATCTATAATGAATATATCTTAATTGTAAATATGTTTGAATATTTTAATTTTGTTTTATTTTTAAATGTTACAAAAAAAAAAGTTTAGGGGTTGTAATAGTAAATCTAGCCTGTTTAAAGTCCAACACTTTCGCTACTGTTGTTCCTAATCAAGTGGGAGTAGCACATCTAACTCCTCCACAGACCAACATTTTCCCTGCTTTTGCTTACACCGCAGTGGAAACATTATTAAATTTGACCCCTCTAAAATAGAACACTTTCCATACTGTTGCTAAGACTAAGGGGCCGATTACGATGTCGTTCGGAAAGGCTCCGAATGGGATTCGGTTTTGCAGAATCTGATTCGGAACCCTTGTTTCCGAACAAATCGTACACATTTCCCAATGACCGATTACGATGCCCGGAAACCGTTCGAGCAGTCGGAATCAGTTCCTAAAGGCATTTGGACAGCCCGAGTCTTTAGAGCTGATTCGTACAGGTCTAGGGACACGGTTTCAGGACGAGCGATTACGATGACCGATTCGGACAGCCATTCCAATTCGGTCTGCCCGACAAGAAACAGCTGTCAGAATCTGTTTTTGGGGGACCGTTGCAGGCCCCCCTTCACCCGGAGGCATACGAATGGGGCCCGTGGGGGTACCCAAGGAACCTCTCTTCCCAACCATGCACAAAGTGACAGGCACCATGAGGTGCCCGCCAGAGGATGCAAGGTTTTCCCCAACCACCCCTTTTTTCACTGGGAGCCTGTGTTCTCGTTCGGAACACAGGCTCCCATTGAAGTCAATGCGAGTCCGACCGAATGATGTTGGAAAGCATCGTAATCGGTCGTCTGGACTCGCAGGACCCGATTCGTTCGGAAACGAGTCCGAGACCGATCCGTTCAGAACAGTTTCCTAACAACATCGTAATCGGGCCCTAAATTGTGAAAAGTAAATCTCACCCCTCCAATTTACAACACTATTCCAACTTTTGCTTATATTGGAAAGGGAATAGTATATATAACCCCTCCAAATTCTAACCTTTTCTCTACTGTTACTCAGATTGGAGTGGGAATAGTAAATCTCCCCCAAAGTCCAACACTTGCTTTACTATTGTTTATTTTGGATTGTTGGCATTTGTTTATTTTAACTGTGTTTAATTGTTAAATTCATTTATAAAAAGAAACACTTTGTAATATTTTATTTATATTTTATTTTTGTGGGTTTTGTATTAATTTAGTTGTTTAATTATATTTGATATATTTTTAAATATATCTACAATTTTAGTATAGTTTTATTATTAGTATTTATTTTAATGTACTTTAATTGTTTGTTATTATTTTTAATGTGTATATATGAATAGATATATTTGTTTTTACAATATTAATAAACATATACTTCATATTTATTAAATATTAAATATACGAAGTATGTAAACTAATTTTTTAGTTGATGATATTTTCAACACACTATTACTGTGTCACAATATTTTTGTATATGACCTTTTGTCATACAAACCACTTTGACCCCGACAGCACTTGAAATCCTTATGTAAAATCATGTGCCACTAAGATGAAAAGGAAATTGAGAATCATTTTAAATGAACAGAACAATAATATAATAACAAATTCCATGTCATTAATTGTGCAACTTTTTAAGGAACAGGGGCATTATATGAAAGAGGAATGCTTCCATGTTTTGGAAATTGTTGAAAAGAAAACCAGACAAGGAATGACAGCAAAAAAATGAGAACAAAGGGCCTCATTTTGATGTTGGTGGCAGTCCCACCAACATCCAGGCCTTCAGTCCGACCACTGCATTATGATGCAGACAGTCAGACTGCAGCGGCCTGGGGGACAGACCGCTGCCTCCAACAGACTAAAGGAGCCCGTTGGGTGGTGGTCGGACACTAGTACCTAAAATGGATGCGGCACTGCTGTAGGGATTAGGATGTCCATTTCCCACATTCTTTTTATGGCTGTCCCACCGCCATGAAAAGGCTGTTGGAAAGGGAATTTGGGGGCCCAAGCAGGGAGCCCGCCCCTGTGGGCTACTGCTAGGAGGACAGGGGGGCACATGTGGTGGCCCCCAAACACCCATGCACTGTGTGCCAGGCACCATATTGTGCCTGCCACACGATGTAATGGATGTTTGAAAAGTGCCTTTTTCTGCTGCGACTTGTGCTGTGGCGCTCACGTTAACGGGACGTTTAAATAACGTCCTCGAGGCGGCCCCGGTAGCTTCCTGCAACCAGTGCGGACCGCGGACGCCAATTGCATGACTCAGAAGATAAACACCCTGGGATGCTGCGCTGCCTTGCAGCATCTCTTAAATCACGAATACTGTTCTTTGAGCAGGCCCTTACCCTGGTTTTAATTTACCCCATTACAGCACCAGCATTGAATGCTCCTATCGAGCGAGTGCGTTACCCAACTTATTCGGGTAAGTGCCACTCCATTGCGATCTCGTATGGACTGTGACCAATTCAGCTAGTAGATATGTACTAAACTAGCGCCTCTGATTTCAGATGAGGATGTTTACCAATTATTAAATGGGAGTGATCCCCCGCGCCCCGCAAGAGCGTGCGGGTAAGCGATTATTCCTACTTTAACTTAAGAACCTGTTTTAGTTTTATTGTGCACAACCCTGACCCCCTCCCTTAACCTTGTAGGTGTGCAACACGGATAACACACCGCCACTCAGGTTGCTCCACATTGTCCTGAGGAAGACCCGCAGGCCGAGGCCTCAAATCGCCCTCTGAGCCCAAAGTCGGGTTGAAACGTCGACGCCCATCATTTCTAGCCCGGATCACAAGCCCTATATCTAACGTGCCACATGAGGATACATTTGTGAATCTCTTAAATTGAATTGAAAAGAATTTTGAATGTTCAAATGTGGCCTGGCTAAAAAAGACTGAGATTTGTGTATCAGTCTAAACATAATAACAATTGTAAAAATTCTCCACTCACACCGTCTGCAATCTTTTCTTCACCCCCCGAACACTGGAGCACTCTCCTTTTTCTGCACGTTCCACTGGAGCAACCCCTTTCCCACATTTCCTCCTTCTGTCCCTTGCAGTAAATAATGTACTGTTGATTTAATTATGAAGGAATAAACCCTTGTTATTTTGGACGAATTTTGGTTGTTGCACTTTTAGTTTATTAGATGTATTAATTATTGTGAGCTAACCGTGTGCATGCTCAAGAAACTGTTTTCAAATAACTATTGTAGTTTGGATTTATATCCTTCTATAGAATAGGTCTAGGACCATTGTCTTTTGTACTACATTGAACCCAGGTCCACGACCACTGTTGGGTTACCCCATTTTTGTAATGGGTGGCCAATTTCCGGGTCACAGTAGAAGCTGCAGTAGGAAAAGGCATTTTACGACTGCCTGCATGCCAATCGTATTATAATGGGGCAGGTGGGACTACTGCAACACCGCCAAAGCCATGGTCAGACCGCCCACCAGATAAGGAGTTTCTTCCTGTCAGGCGGGCTTTTATTTGCCTCTAAAACGGGCACTGTAGTGGGAATGCCAAAGACAGTTCCTGCACGGTATGGACTAAAAAGTCAATGCCGTGCAGGAACTGGTGTGCATGCACACAGGGGGATATATGTTGTGTACTCCTGTGTGGATCCTCACGGTGCAGAGGCACCAGCAGGACCTCTAGGGCCTCCTTTGTTTCCTCTCCGCCAGGGTTTTCATGGAGGAGGAACCGCCATGAAAACCCTGGTGGAGAGGAAACTCCTAATATGCTTGGTGTGACCGTGACAGTCCTAGGAAGCATATGGGTGCCGCTACACTGCCACAACACCGCCAGGGAACAGTGGTTCCCTGGCAGTTGCAGCGGGGCTGTGGGGGTCCCACCGCCCATCCCGTAATAGGGCGGTGGGAAGACCCCCACTGCCACGCTCCGTGAGTCTGGCGGTCCACGGACTGTCTGACTTGTGATCAGGGCCTTAATGTCCAACTTATTGTGATCTGGTTTCTTTGAAAGAACAACAATAGATGAAGACAATATATTGGCAGAACACATGGTGGTAAAATGTTAAAAATGATGAATAATGCATGTTCTTATGGAGGTTGGCATAATATTTACCTATATATAAACAGCATTTCAGCATAGAGAACTTTAAACATTTCTCCCAAAGGTTAATGTAAGATATCAAACATTTGCCAATTTTATTATAGATCCTACTGTGCAAATATATTTTGTCAGCTAATTTAACAATGTAGATAATTGTACAAAAATACATGTAAAACGTTCTTTCTTTGCATAGTTGTTCCTGCATTTTTTAAAAAGTAGGATGGTTTTTACGTAATGAAGAGCAAACAAAACAATCCAAAATTATTTAAGGAATGGGTCATTCATTTTTTTCCTGTGATATGTAATCTTGGAAAAATTTCATTTAATTCTACAAATTGTTCTGTAAGTGAATATTCTACATATTTGAAATGGTGGGACACTGATAAAGTTGCCCCTTAATAACCACTTTGCAGGCTTCCCAAACCGCCACCCCTGATGTCACTGAGCTTACATTGTCAGCTAAGTTTGTCACTTCTTTCACATGCTGTCTGGTGTCCCAGTCCTTGAGGTCCCAGGGATCTAACCTCCATTCCATCTTGTGTGTTGTCATTGTGGTATGTAACGTAGTGGATAGTGGAGTGTAGTCAAAAATCCATTGTGATAGGAATTGTGTGTCACAATACCTATCTCGCTGGGTCGCAGGGACCAGAAAGAGGTCAAGTCTCGACATTGCCTGCAGTCCGTGTGACATATAGGAGTACTGCTTCTCCCCAGGGTAAGCCCCTCTCCACAAGACCAATAACCCTAATGCAGTCACAAAATTCCGCAGTCTACTATCTACCCGTACCTGTTGGGTAGTCCTCAAAACTCTATGTCTGGATGCATAGTCAAGTGCATGTCATCTGACCTGACCTGAGCAAGACCTCTGACCTCCTGGTCAGGGAAACTGCTCTCTCGGCAGGTAGGTGTCCGAGGCCCTCCTCCGCCCGCAAGCTCCTGCCTGCGCCTCATCCAATGTGGTCAAGTGGGAGAGCCTTGCTCTTCTGCTGGTCCGCTCTGCCTGTCTTCTCTGTTTTTGGACTCCTTTTGTCCCTTTGTGCCTTTTTTGTATATCTGTGCCTCTTTTGTCTCCTTGTGCCTCTCTTGTCTATTTTGTTGATTGGTGCCTCTTTTTTTGTCCCCTTCTGTCTATTTGTGCCTGTTTGCTGCTTCCCCTGTTTTGTTTTGGTCCCATTCCCGCTGCTGCTGCCCCTGCGGCGCCGGCCCCCCTGCGTGTTCCTGCTCCTGCCTCCCAGCTGCTCTCCCTCCCCGGACCCCTATTTAATGGCAAGCGCTGCAGGGTCGTGCTGCTGGCATTCCAAAGGGGCACCAAAGGCAAACCCGTCTGCGCTGGTCTGCGACCCGACCACGACCAGCGCCAGGGACCCAGGATCTCCAATCTACCACCTCTACGACTCAGCAACCCTCCACGCACTCAACCCTGGAAGAAACAACTGCCAGCTGTCGACGCCAATCACCACCCAAGGCCAGTTCTCCTGCCGACACTGCCGCTGCACCTTCACCCACCTCCAGACCCCGACAGCTACAGCCAACCTTCCGGACGCCATCGCGCCCAAACCCCTGAGCTGCATCCTCCTCAAAGTACTCCCTGCACAGACATGCAGTAGATATCTGGGACCTCCTCAACAACCTCGCACCCTATGTAGCCTTCCTCACAGAGACCTGGACCAATTCCAGCTCTGCACCCGACATCGCAAATTGCCATCCTTGACGGGTACAAGATCCAGAGGAAAGACCACCCCAACCACCCTGGAGGTGGCCTCGCCATCGTACACAAAAGCCCCCCCGACTCACAACTGCCATCTCGAATGACTCCTCACCCCCCATGGAACACATCCACTTCCAGATCCAGATCAACCCCAGAACGACTCTACGTGGAACTCTCGCCTACAGACCTCCCGGATACCGGACCCCATTCACCAACACCATCGCAGACCTCATCGCGCCCTACTCCCTCGCCTCCATGGACTACACACTGCTCAGAGACCTGAATTTCCACCTTGACAACCTCAGCGACCCCAATTCCACTGCCTTCCTGGACAACCTTGCCAACATCGGACTGAAGCAGCTCGTCACCACCCCAACCCACAAGGCAGGACACACCCTCAACCCCATCTTCGCAGGAGGAAATGACATTCACTTCAGTCACACCACACAGACCCTCTGGACGGACCACCACTGCGTCCACTTCTCCTTCTCGAAACCCACCACACACAAGCCTACACCACACCCCGCGCAGAAACTGGAGTAAGATCACCGATGAGCACCTCAACTCTGCTCTCAGCCGCACTACTCCACCCACCACCACCGACACCAACTCTGCAGCCAACGAACTCCACAGAGTTCACAAACACGCTCACACCCCTCCAGAACTCCGACAGACAACGCACCACGAAAGCCACCTGGTTCACCACTGATCTCTGACAATCCAAACTCACGTGCTGATGACTTGAGAAAGCATGGAGGAACAGAAACATCTCAGAAGCATGTACCGCCTACAGGACAGCCATGACAGAACACCACCAACTCATCAGACCCACAAAGAGGAACTTCATCCAGGACAGAATCCTTTCCAACTCCCACAACTCCAAGGAACTCTTCAACATCATACAAGAATTCACCAAACCCCCCCAGTGAAACCTCTGATGTCCCTCCCTCCCAGGACCTTTGCAACAAACTCAGCTCCTTCTTCCATCACAAGATCAGGACTCTCTACGACAACTGCGATGAACAGAACCAAGGCACCGACCACCAGCAACGCCACCCAGCCGACCATCACCGCCTGGACCCCTGTCCCACAGAAGACACTGCAAAGACCATGAGGAACATACACTCCAGAGCTTCCACAGACCGCTGCCCGCCGCACATCTTCCACACGGCCACCTCCGCCATAGCACCTGAACTACGACGTGCAATCAATTACACCCTCAAAACAAGCACATTCCTCAATGACTGGAAATGCGCAGAAGTCAACCCCCTCCTCAAGAAGCCCTCCGCAGACCCAATGGACCTAAAGAACTACAGACCAATCTCTCTCCTCCCCTTTGCCGCCAAAGTCACAGAGAAGATCGTCAACATCCAGCTCACAAACTTCATAGAATCCAACTCAATCCTCGACACTTCTTAATCCAGATTCCGCAGCAACCACAGTACCGAGACCGTCCTCCTAGCCGCCATGGATGACATCCGCATGCTCCTCGACCAAGGCCACACAGCAGTCCTCATTCTACTAGACCTCTCAGCGGCCTTCGACACTGTCTCCCACTGCACACTAGCCGCCAGAATCAACAACACCGGCATACAGGGAACTGTCCTAGACTGGATCCGCTCCTTCCTCGCTGGCCGAACACAAAGAATCAGACTCCCGCTCTTCCTCTCCGAACCCACAGAGATCAGATGCGGAGTACCCCAAGGATCCTCCCTCAGCCCCACGTACTTCAACATCTACATGGCCCCACTCACAAGCATCGTCAGAAAACACAGACTCAGCATAGTATTCTACGCCGAAGACACCCAGCTCATCCTCTCCCTTACCAAGGAACCCGACATCACAAGACACAGTTTCCAGGAAGGAATGAAGGATGTCGCATCCTGGATGAGCAGAAGCTGCCTGAAGCTCAACTCAGAGAAAATGGAAGTCCTCGTCCTCGGATCCACCCCCCTGCATGGGATGACACCTGGTGGCCCCCTGCCCTCGGCAACCCTCCCACACTCATGGACCAAGCCCGCAACCTCTGCATCATACTCGACTCCTCCCTCATTGTGAACTGACAGATCAACGCCGTATCCTCCATGTGCTTCAACACCCTCCGCACACTCCGCAAGACCTTCAAATGGATCCCCCCGAATCCAGAAAGACTGTCATCCACGCACTCCTAACCAGCAGACTGGACTACGGGAACGCCCTCTACGCCGGAATCAACAATTCCCTACTCCACAAACTCCAGACCATCCAGAACCCCGCAGCCAGACTCATCCTCAGCATCCCACGACAAGACCACATCACCCAGCACCTACGAGACAGCCACTGGCTCCCCGTCGAAAGAAGAGTGACCTTCAAGCTGCTCACACACGCCTACAGAGCCCCCCACAACACCGGACCCAATACCTCAACAAAAGAATCTCCTTCTACACCCCCAACAGAAACCTCCGCTCCACCGACCTTGCCCTGGCCGAAATCCCCGGCATCCGCAGAGCCAGAACAGGAGGAAGATCCTTCTCCTATATCGCACCCAAGACCTGGAACGAACTCCCCCTCAGCATCAGATGTAACCCCATACTGCAAGCATTCAGGATGAGCCTCAAGACCTGGCTCTGCGTATAAGACGGAGCTGCTCAAAATTCCCCCCCTTCCCCAGCACCTTGAGACCCTCACGGGTGAGTAGTGCGCTTTACATTGATTGATTGACTGACCTGAAACAATCAAAGGATCATCTGATGCCCTGGAAATTCAGCTTCCCATTCCTTCTTGGGCTCTTATCTGGAGTCTGGTGCCAGGACTTGAAATCCATTCCCCCACAATTTTCCCTGCAGTGGCTCAGAGTGTAGCTAGATGCCCATGCACATGATCTACAACAATAGATTCCATCTTATCCCCAGTGGGTCTGCAGTATATATTATATATATGGTGTATACTGCAAACCCACTGGGAATAAGATAGAATATATTGTTGTAGATCACTTGAATGGGACTCTCGCTACACTCCCAACCACTGCAAAGAAAATTTGTGGGGGGTGACTTCAACAGCCAATTTGAACCCCTGAGCGTTGACAGCCAGGCCATTACGGCCGATGAGGATGCTGTCTGGTCAATACCGGAGATGGGAAACCCGCCCATTAAGAAATGGTTGCCCATCGCGGTTCAAATGAATGTCCTCACGTTAAACCAGGGGCTTCGTGCTTGCAATGATAGATCAATCTCTGACAAAGCAGGCAACCACACATTCAATAGGATTCTATAATGTTGGAGGTTAAATTATGGCCATTTCTAGATGATGTGATATCTCTTCCCTGCACTGACAGTGACCATAACGCCCTGATTCTCAAGCTGAGTTTGCCCACCAGCGTACAACACAGCACCCAAGGTGAGCCTTTCGATAGAAGATTGAGAGTCACTAGTAATCATCATCATCTTCACTTTATTTCGATCACAAGGGATCATAAAAGTACGCAGCACATACGTCATACAATAAAAAGGGACAGATAAATAGCATAGTTAAGGACATTTCATATAAAACAGAAAACACATAGTTATAATTAATAATGCCATCATAAAGTGCTTGGTGTGCGCTTAATCTTCAATACATATCAATTTTTAGCCTGGCCCATCATAAAGTGCATTTCGTTCGTTTTAGCCACAGTGCATACCAATATCTGGACAAACCAAAGACCACAACTCTACATGTGTCCTTACTCAAAATTCTTAACACCTCCAGATAGTGGGCGGGTCCAACTAGTTTACTGAGTGGTATTACCCATTTTTCCCTAAGAGATTTATAGTTCGGGCAAAAAAATAGCAAATGCACAATAGATTCAGGATTTGCATTACAGGCAGGACAAAGATCATCAGTGGCAACATCCTTACTCCATTTTTTACAAAAGAGTTTAGTGGGTATGGTTTTGTACCAAAACTGAAGAAATAATTTCCGGGCCAGAGGAGGGACAATTTCATCCAATGAGTCCTCAAAATAGGGGGCACATTTAAAATTAAGAAAATCGGTAGTCAAATGGCCCTCAGCTTTTGTCAAAACTTGCAATAGTGTTGATTCCCAAAACATTTCCTTCAACTTCATTCTCGATACAGATACCAGGCTATCTGGGTCAAACCAAAACCCCATCATACCACGCCTCCCTAGTAACTCTTTTAATACCCTAAACCAGGGGATCATGGTAATCGATGGAGACTTTAGTAGCTCTGAGAAGGCTCCCGATATGGTAGAAGTTCATCCACAGTCCACAATCTGTACCAGAACATCAGAATTTTATAGCTTACTTTGTGTGCCAACTGCCTTTGCGCAAGATCCAAGTATAAGGGCACCAATGGGGTACCTACAGGTAGATCTACTAAAGATCTAAGAAAGCGATTTTCAATTGAAGACAGGCAATTTATCAAACCTGTACCCCAGAATTCAGCCCCATAAAGGGCGCCCCCTAATACTTTAGTATTATAAATTTCCAAAGCTGATGCAAGTTGTCTTGATAAGGTTTTCCTGTGAATTTTGGAAATGTTGGCTGTCTGATGTATAAGTTGCATCTTCACCTTTTCAATATGTGCCATCCAATTTATTTTTGGAGTCAGGCGGATGCCCAAATAATCAAAAGCGTTGAGATGCTCCAAGTTAATGTTTCCAACTAACACAGGTCTTTTGTTGGGCTTAACCATTCCTTTTCTAAAAATCATATATTTAGTTTTTGTTTCATTTAGCACCAACCCTTGCTCATTGCAAAACGTAATGAAATCATTTAAAAGCTGCTGCAGTCCCTGTGGTGATTTTGAGATTAAAAGTGTATCATCGGCAAAAAGCAGGGCAGGTACTCTTTTGTTGCCGATTTTTGGGGCATCACACCCATCTCTATCTAAAAGGTAAACAACATCATTGATAAAAAAGGATAAAAAGTGTGGGGGCAAGGACACAGCCCTGCCTTACTCCGCACTGAACCTGGAAGGGATCTGTGAGATGGCCCCCCTCCCCACACCTCACCTGTGCTGTGTTTGATGAATATAATCGAATTAAAACATCTAAAAGGTTCTTGGGTATACCCTGTTTCTTTAGGACCCCCCCCATAGGTTTGCTCGCAGGACTAGATCGAAGGCTGTCCGCAGGTCTACAAAAGCCACATAGAGCTTTCCGCCTTTAAGTTGGACTTCCTTCCAGTATATACACAACAAACTGAAGGTTTGGTCCAGGGTGCTAACTTTGGCTCGAAAACCTGCTTGGAGGTCACTCAGGATATTGGATTCTATAATCCAATCCTGTAATAGAGCTAGGATTTGCTTGCAAAAGATCTTTTGCAGAGAATCAATGAGGCTAATTGGCCTATAACTGGATGGGCTCACTCTATCCCCTTTTTGTAAATTGGGACGATCTCAGCGTTTTTCCACGAGGATGGGATGGGGGTGCCTCTGAGGATAGAATTAGTTAATACGTTTATGTAGGATCCCCAGAGTGCTACATCCTCCTTGTAGAGATCATTAGGGATTCTGTCAGGTCCAGGGGCACGCGCCGAAATGCAAGAGCGGATTGCCACTTGCGTTTCTTCTATAGAAAAGGAGAGGCCTTCCTCCTTAATTCCCTCCTTTCTATGGCCCTCATCTGACCCCTCAGCTATTACGTCCCTTGACTCGTATAAGGAGCCAAAATGTGTTACCCAATCCTCTGGCTGCACTGAGAATTCTAGTGTTCTCCCATTCCCTTTTAGCCAATAAGCTGCTTTGCTCCAGAAACTCTTCGGATCTTTAGCTGTCAATGCATTCCGAAGAGCAGACCAGAGGTAGCCCTCCCACTCCTTCTTCGCAGATTCAATTGCCCGCTTATACTTTGCTCTGCAGGTCACTATCTCAGTGCACGATTTTTGCTTTACGGCCATTAGAAGCGCCTCCTTACTTAGCCTACAGTCCTTATTATACCATATTTTGGTCTGGTCTCTGGTGTTTACAGTTACTTTCCTTCTTTTGTGGGGTTCTTTGGCTACCTAGCAAATCCCTTATCTCTTTATATAAGAGGACGTGACTGGAGCCTATTGTCTCGGTGATGTTCTCAATGGTGGCGCTGGTCGATTTCTCAAGTAGCATACGGACCTTCCTCTTAACTGCCCCTAGTACCTCTGGATAAGCCTCCACCCAATCCCATCGAATTGCCCTCAAGTTATTAGTTATTGTTAAAGTGCCTAGATCTGGTCTGCCTGTTTTGACAGGCCCAACAGGGCCCTGGTTGATGAGAGTGAGGGCTAAGGCATTGTGGTCACTGTCAACTCTTTTTACCACTTCCATATCTATAACAGAGTACCAATAATTTAGAGATACTAGGCAATAGTCAATCCTACTTTCGTGGGCTGGCCTATTAAAGGTGGGATCCCCCTTAGGGTCAGATGTTGTCCTTCCATTCGTGGCTCTCAGGTCGTGCTGCATTGTGAGTGCCATCATCTGTGCTCCTCTCTTGGTCCACCTTACTAGAGGAAGATCTAGTTGGGGAATTTGCCACTCTCTATCCCATTCATCGGTCAGATTTGGGGGAATCAAGGCTAGCGGTTCAAAAGTAGAGTTAAAATCCCCCGCCACTAGTACCGAGGAGTTATCTGCATAATGTGATAGGGCCAGGTCTAAAATGCGCAATGTATTAGTTTCCTCCTTGGCCCTCTGAACTCTGTTATAAACATTGAACATCCTAATTTTGAGGCCATTTTTTAGGGTAAGCTCTAATGCGAGTATATCCTCCGAGTCCACATGCAAGAGTTTAATTTTGATCCCTAGCCCAATTTTCGCCCATACCGCTAGTCCTCCCGAGGGTCTTTCCAACTGTTTCTTTGTGGGTCAATGGCATAGGTGGAGAAACCACTTCTATACGGACATTGGAGGCACCAAGTTTCTTGGAATAGGATTAAATCAAAAGAATCTACAAAAGAACACCCTTCTGTATCCACCATTAGCTTAGAGATCCCAGCCACATTCCAAACCAGTATCCTTAGTGGGTGGAGTTCCAAGGTTCCCCATCTATGCCTTCTGTCCCGTCCCTACTTGTAGCTGCCACAACTCCGATTTCCATAGCAGGAACATTCTCTCTGTTCGCCTCAGGATCCGGAGCGACAACACATCGAGGGGGAGTTATATTTGGGGGGGGGCTGGTGTGTGACGACACCAGGGGACTTAAGGACCCCAAGCTATCTAAGGATCTCATCTGCGCCTTAAACAGAGGCCAGCTATGTCTCCTCGGGATGCCCACGTGTAGTGGGGGCAGCCGCACTGGCCCAATTGTTGGAGAAAACAGCCTAGTGCGGGTTTCAGCAATAGGTGCGAAAAGGGGACTACGGGGTGCTCCAGCAGGGGGTCTATATCTGATAGATATGCAAGAGTTTTCTGGGGGGACTGTACGGGAATCGATCGACAACAAGCCAGTGATAATGTCAGCCTCATAGAAGCTAACCTCGATCATATCCCACATAGTGCTCTGCAAAGGGAGTCTTCTAACCGATTTTATGTCATCCCTAATAATTGAGTAGCCTTGTCGCGTAAACCTCAACCAGTGTATGACCTTATTCTTAAGCGACTCCTGATTTTCAAAGTTCCTAATAGGGAGTTTAGGAACTTCCGTGAGGTAAATCTCTGCAGAGCTATCCCATCCCTTGGGTCTCACATAGACACCTTTCCAATACAGTCCCCTGACTGGGGCCCTCACGTGGTCTCGCATACATGTTTGGCCTTCGTCCAGAACCACCTCTCCTCTATATATGTCCCGGCCTTGCATGGGGCCCGGGGGATTAGTCTGGGTTTGTATTAAAATATCTTGAGGATTGCAATGCCCAATAGAGGATGTCAGAGACTTAAAGTTTCTTATTTGCGTATAGTCTCTGGGACTATTTTCACTTTTATTGGCCATACTACATGCCTCTGCGCCTTTAGCAACCCTATTTGTTAATGGTGGCTTAGATTCTTCAGCCATCTGAAGCCCACCATCCACCCTTTCCAACAAAGTCGCGACCTTTTCCTTGAGGGATGATACCTCGACTCTCAAGGATTCAATCAGATCTTTCAATGACTGGATTACACCAATAGTAATTGTAGGTGTCTCTAAGGTATCTATAGGGTCAACTCCACCCTCTTCCTCTCCATCCCCTTCTTCCTCTACTCCAAGCGCATCAAATCTATTTTGGCACTCAATGTTGGTGATCGATGTTATAATATGTACTCGTCGGGGATCATTGCCTGGTTTAGTCGCTGTTACACTTACACTTGGCCCTGCTCCGAACAGGTCAGCATCCAGGGCCTTACTGTGCCTGTTATGCTTCCTGGATTTCATAGGAATCTGTTTAGCTATCTTTTTTGCTGGAGGAGGTTCGGGTGAAGTAGCAGTCATCGAGCCAGAGAGTCCAGTATCTAGTGCTTTACTACATCTTTTGTTGGCTTTTTTAAACATTGATGGGATCTGCTTTGCTATTTTCTTTGCTGGGGCGGTTCGGGAGAAATAACTGTCATTGGGCCACAGATGTTGTCGATATCAGTGGTACTGCCATAGGAGGGGGAATGACTAGGTGGATCAGAATTGACTATATCCTGGCATTCTGCCAGGATAGTCTCAATTCTGTCCATTGTCTCATAGCAGACCACATTTGAAGGCCTATTAGAGCCCTGAGGCTGTCCCTTAGCCTTCTTTTTACCCATAGGTTGCTCTGGACTGGAGAGTTTTGTAAACCATGAGCTACACCCAAAGGGATAAATCAAAGAACAAGGGTCAATCACCCACTAGCCCACACAACACCTAAAAACAGAACAACAACGCAACAGGTATATCTTTCTTTCCTTTGCTAGCAGACAAATCACTAATAAATTTATAAGGTCTTTAAGTGCTGAGTCCACGGTGCTAATGCTAAGAGCTAGGAGTGGGGTCAAAGTGTACAGTGCAGGATACAAAGTTTTAAAATATTAAAAATTACTAAAATACAATCAATAATAAAAAATATAAAGCAAGTTAAAAGACAAGTATTCTAGTTATCACTCAATGTTCATCGCAGTCTCAGTGGGGGCATTCATAAACAATTGCAAAAAAGATTGAGACCACCTCATGAAACAACGAGGAATCTTTAAGAAAAGGTAGGTGAAGGGAGACCGGTACTTAATGACTTACAGCACTCAGCTGTCAGTTTCAAAAAGTTCCTTTCAGCCAGGGCAGTAGGCCAAGTGAAAGAGAGGCAACAGGGTGCTTGCCAAACCTTAGATAAACAGTCACAAGAGGAGATTGCTAAACGAGAAAGTCTCACTGTGTGTTCCCTTACGGTCGTTGTGTAATGTACATGCCCCTACACAGGATCTGCCACAGCAACCTCTGCGATGACTGAAGCCGTGGGCCAAATGCCGAGAGAACCAGGGGAGGTAGCCCTGCCCTGCCTCGGTCTGTCGCAGACGGGCACTGCGGGAGCCCTCCTCTCATTTTCCAGCACCTCCTGGCGCGCTCCGATGATGAAGCGGCTGAGGCCGCGAGGTGAACCGGGGGTTGTAGTCTCCCCAGACAGCAAGCAGGCAGGCGGCGGCGGTAAACCGGGCTTCCCATGCTGCGGGAGCCCTCCTCTCGTTTTCTAGCACCTCCTGGCACGCTCCGATGACGGTGTTGACAGTTGCGAGGCCGCGAGGTGAACCGGGGGTTGTAGTCTCCCCAGACAGCAAGCAGGCAGGCGGCGGCGGCAATCCGGGCTTCCCGTGCTGCGGGAGCCCTCCTCTCGTTTTCAAGCTCCTCCTGGCGCGCTCCGCTGACGGCGTTGACAGCGGCCGAGGCTGCAAGGTGAATCGGGGGTTGGAGTCTCCCCAGACAGCAAGCAGGCAGGCGGCGGTGGCAATCTGGGCTTCCCGCGCTGCGGGAGCCCTCCTCTCGTTTTCTAGCGCCTCCTGGTGCGCTCCGATGGCGGCGTTGACAGTGGCCAAGGCCGCGAGGTGAACCGGGGGTTGTAGGCTCCCCAGACAGCAAGCAGGCAGGCGGCGGCGGCAATCTGGACTTCCCGCGCTGCAGGAGCCCTCCTCTCGTTTTCTAGCATTTCCTGGCGTGCTCCGATGATGGCGTTGACAGCGGCCGAGGCCACGAGGAGAACCGGGGGTTGTAGTCTCCCCAGACAGCAAGCAGGCAGTCGGCGGCGGCAATCCAGGCTTCCCGCGCTGCAGGAGCCCTCCTCTTGTTTTCTAGCGCCTCCTGGCTCGCTCCGATGACGGCGTTGACAGCGGCCGAGGCTGCGAGGTGAACCAGGGGTTGTAGTCTCCCCAGACAGCAAGCAGGCAGGCGGCGGCAATCCGGGCTTCCCGCGCTGCGGGAGCCTTCCTCTCGTTTTCTAGCACCTCCTGGCATGCTCCGATGACGGCGTTGACAGCGGCCGAAGCCGCGAGGTGAACCAGGGGTTATAGTCTCCCCAGACAGCAAGCAGGCAGGTGGCGGCAATCCGGGCTTCCCGGCTGCGGGAGCCCTCCTCTCCTTTTCTAGCGCCTCCTGGCGCGCTCCGATGACGGCGTTGACAGCGGCCGAGGCCGCGAGGTGAACCGGGGGTTGTAGTCTCCCCAGACAGCAAGCAGGCAGGCGGCGGCGGCAATCTGGGCTTCACTAGTAATAGACGCAGGGTCACATGGATTAGATTAAAACACTCACAGGAGTCTATCAGTGAGATCTACAGATTGGTTGCTATTGGTATAGAGGGCTTGACATTATTGCAGGGGATGCTCCAAAGACATTGGTGGCAATAATTGAGGTTCATACTCTGATGTTTAAGAATCTGAAGAACCATTTTTTTTATAGAAACTGGTCGAAGAGTGGAGAGGAAGCTCCCACAATCTCGGTTTAATAAAATATGCAGAGATGCTAAGTCTGAGTTGGTCCTTGCGATCATACAGGAAAACAGACCGCCGATCCAGGCCACCAGATGCTCCTATAGGAAAGCGCTATCTGTAGCCAAAAAAAGACTGGGAATGGGGAATTTGGGTGGCCCTCTTAGATGCCGCCAGATCGAATAACCATTGTTCTTTCTGGAACTTGGTGTCCACTGGTAGAAGGGATGGGTTTTGTTCCATAGAAAATAACATTGCAGCTAGTGACTGAGTGTTACATTTCTCCAGCTTATATATACAGAAGGGAGAACTTCAGGACACCATACAGAATTTATTAGGCCCTGGGGAATTGCATCAGTTGTATAGTGACACAGGGGAGGAGGGTGTGACCCCCAAGGCCAACCCTCTAGGGTTTATATGCACAGAATAATTGGATGTCAAGGAAATCACTGTGGAGGAACTGAGTACGGCAATCAGGGGAATTGTCCCTAACAAAGTCCCTGGGTTAGATAAAATCCCTTGCAACCTATTTCTGAGTGAGATAGGCATCTGGAGTGCTTACTTTTCAGTGTTATTTACAGTTATTATGAAAGGGGCACCCATTCAATCTACATGGATAGGGGCCAAAATCATCCCCATCTTTAAAAAGGGCTCACATGACTAGAGACCAATAAGTCTTATAGATAGTACACAAAAGATATTTAGTAAGATGATCTTGGGCAGGCCTCATGATTGGATATCTGCCAATGGGATTCTGACACCCATCCAGGTGAGCTTCAGAGAGTCCACAAGTACAATCGACCAAGTGTTCAATACTGTTACTCTGGGTGGGGGACGACTTTATGTCGTTTTTGTAGACCTGCATTCTGCTTTTGATTTAGTACCAGTACCAACAGTTTTGTGGGTTATTTCCAAGATGAGGGTGCCTAGGCATTTGCTTGACATCATAGTTAGACTTTAACTTAATAACTATGCACAGATCAGGTATGCTAACTGATCCCTTCCCTTTAACTAGATGATTCATACAGGGGCGTGTTCTGGCCCCCATGTTGTTCACACTATATATTAATGGCCTTGTAAATTTTCTGGACTATGCATCCAGACTGGCAAACACGAGGGTTCCTGCCCTCATGTTTACTGATGATACTTAATTTCTATCCAAATCTTCCATGGGACTCCAAAAATTATCGGACTAATTTGAGTGCTTTTGTAGAATGAGGGGTCTAGAGATCAATGTGACCCAAACTAAATATATGGTCCTGAGCCCGGGGCATTTGACAAGGGCTAATGCAGCATTAGCAGGGGTCCCATTACAGCGAGTGCACACTTTTGTGTATTTAGGCATAACATTGACTTAACACCTAGGGTGGCAATCTCACATAACACAGCACAGATTTAAAATGGAGCAAGTGGCAGGAGGGATTTTCAAGATGTCACCTAGGTCACAGTTTCAGCCTGTTCAGATGGCCTTACAGATATATCATCATCAGGCCTTGGGGCTAACATCCTATGGTGCAGAGTTGTGGGGAAATCTGGGTGTGACCACATTAGTTATGGCGGAAAAATTGCTTTATCCTCAGTTAGTAGTTATACCTGTAAGTACTCCTCTGCTTCCACTTAGGCTGGATTTATTGGCTGAGAGTATTTTCTGACAGAATAGGACTATGCCCCGTACTGCACTGGAGGAGGATCTGTGCTACCCCGGAGCTCCTCCCCTATTGGCAAGGGATAGAGGAAATACTATCTCAAGTAGGCTCTAATAAGATTCCCTGGATTAAGTATGTGAAAACTACATTGACTGAGATTGGGATGTCAAGTCTATGGAGTACCCCAGGTGAGGCTAGGGCTATCTCCAAGTCTTATATTAAAACTGTATATGACTCCTTCAAAAGGTAGGACTTCTGGATGAGATAGAGCCCCTACTAGCTAGGCGACTGTTTCTGCAATTCCGGTATGTCACCTTGCTCTTCCATGCCTTTACTGCCAAGTGGGCATGAGTGTCAAGGGCCGTTGAGCAGCAGTGCCCAGCCTGTGCTGCAACAACTGAAACCATTAAGCATGTTATGTTCTTCTGCCTGGCCTAAATGAGTAGCAGGAGGTGCTGGATTATTCTTCTGTGTCTGACTTTGGGCACTAGGGAGTAAAAAGAAGCCCTTAGGATATTGAGAGATGATACCAGTAAACCGCTGGTCTTTGCTCTTTCTCAATACCTGATAGGTGTGTGGAGAATAAGGCAAAACAAATGTGCATCACCCAGTAAAATCTGCATAGTGGCAATTCGTCAAATATCTAGAGTATTTATTTGGAGGCAAAGGGATGTGCAACATTCACATAACAGCATAGGAACCACATTTAGTGCGGCTACGGATTTTAATTGTTAGTTGCTGGTAAGATCTTCTTTTATGTGTTTCCTAACTTATTTATTGCCAAAATTTAGCCATACGAACAACTGGACATACAATTTCTTTATAACAGTGTAATATTTCCAGTCAGAGAGTTACCTGATGCTACCCTGCTGTTTTTTTTTTTTAACGCACCATCTTTGTGCTATAGCGTATTTATTGTCTAAAGCCCTTGTGGGCTGTTTAGCATGGAAGGATGTGCATGCAGTTTACAAATGTATCTCAAATATTTGGCTATTTGCACTATATGTCTTATTCATTTTACTGCATGTTTTATGTGCTTTTATAGCCTAGTGCTGAAATAAAGATTTTCTGGCTGACTGAAATCCATTCCAGTTTCCCAATTTGGCTGTGTAGCAGCCCTCTGAGTTGATCCAGATCTGAGCCACTACCAGCAGGATCGACTTACGGGCCAGTATTTCCACCCCGCTGGAGCCCGAGCTAAATCCTGAATGCACCAGCATTTTGTATCTGCCCCTACCCAGGAAGTCACATTTGCAACCTACTAGGTAGGTATCTTGTAGGAAGATCAAGTCTTGGTTATGCCGGTATAAATACTTCTATACTATAGCTATCTTGATCTATTGACACTCCATGTCAGGAAAGCCAAGCCCAGTGAGCTAGCCCAATGCTGTGAATCCATAGATATGTTGTAAATCGAACTCCCCTTCTACCTGTTGTGACCACTCAATCACCCTTGCATCTATGCTTAACTTGCAGTGTCCCAGCATGGCTCCCCATGACCCCAGACCCCACCAGCATACTACCTCATTCTGCGTGTTTAAAGCTTTCCAATGTCTCAATGTCTGAGATGTGTGCCACCCACTTAACAAAACCATTAACTCACAAACTTAGGATAACGACAATATCAATTACTAAAATTCCTACATCTTGGGAAAAAAGTGGGGGGGTTCAGTAGTGACAACAAAGTTCTGGCATTTACCGCTCCGGCCCTGTTTACAGAGTTCATGTAGAGTCCCACTCTTCTCCATCCACCTGTGCTTGAGTAGGTATAGCGCCTTCTCACACTGGTTGGAGAGATTGCATAAGTGTCTCATCTCCAGTGTCCATTGCCCCTCCATCTGTCTCTTGCAGTGAGACTTTTTGCCTTCATTGTTTCTGCGACTCCAAGAGACACCAGCCCCCCAACCAATCCCACACCTTGGTTGTTGTATGAAAGAACCAGGATATTCCTTCTGTCAGGAACAGAATCATGTACTTTAATTTGTGCCCTCATGGTTCTGCTTTTCTTTTGTCAAAGGATCTACGCCTGCCCTGCACCTTCTTCATATAGTCTGGGAATAACATCACAGTGTGCGTTTCAAACTTTAGGGAGCCCTGTTGCCTGCCCGCTCGTAGATTTGTGTCTTGATCCCTGAAATTTAGGATCCGTGTGATGTTCGGTCTCGCCCCTGGTATCAGTTGGGTCACTGGGCACTCGGTGCTCCCTTTCTACCACAAATTATTGTGAGTGCTGGCTTGGCCAGACCAACTCCTTGAGCAGTCCCTCCACAAAGTGCTCTGCATCTTATCCTTCCACCTTTTCAGGGACGTCTATCAGGTGCATATTGTTGCACCTGGACCTGCACTCTGCATCTTTGGCCCTAGCATGGAGGCAGCGGGGAGGTCTCTTTAAGAGAGCACATTTCTGATTGTAGATGCTGGATGACTTCAGAGGGTCAATTAATTGTATATTCTACTTTTTCCTCTCTCGTGGATATTTTCTGGAAGTCCGCATGCAGTAGATTTATGTCCACGGCCACAGTATCAATTTTGTGTTTGAGGATTCCCTCCTGTCCTGGATTCCCTCACCTGCTGCATCAAATCTATCAGAGAAGGATAGCAGTCCTTGGGGATCAGTTGCTGTGTCGCCAACCAGGTCTTTTCACTGACTGGACTGGATGGTTACAAAACTCATACTTTTTGAGTCTGTTGGTGCTGCCTAGGGATGCCTGTCGCAGACCATAGATGTACCCAGTCCATTGTGTGATCACCAGATGTGGGGGGGCCTGGTGCAGATCAAATTAAGGTGACCTCCCCAGCATTAGAGTAGGGTCCAACCAGACTGTCCCTGGCGCAGCCCAAAGGACTCCACCCACACAGGAGGCAGTTGATATCAGAATCTGTCCTAAAGGGATGTACACTTCCCCAGACTGCTTCAACTGCCAGAGGGAGATGGTGCAGGGACTGCTGTATTCTCCTCTCCCCCGAGGCGAAGCACTGGCCACTTCCCCCCAGAGAGTGGCAGCACAAAGCCCCAAGACTAGTCCACGACACCAGAAAAAGAGGAGGGGAACTACTCCATTCCCTTTCCACTGCACCTCCGTGACCCCTCAGCTGCTCCTCAGGATCTATTGTGGCTCCCTCACTACAGCTGCCACGGTGCCCGGGGGCCACCATTTCCTCTCAGCCTTCACTAGGTCTCCATGCCACCAGACACCTTCTTTCTGGGCTGCCGCAAACTCAACAAAGCCCATCACCACATTTTGCCCTGTTGTTGCCATTTCAGCTACACCTGTGAAGTCCATCTCACTGAGATAGGATCATAGCCATTAAATATCCATCTGTGGCGTGAACTTCGGCTCAGTGCACCATATTTCTTTGCTGCTTAGCCACACCCCGATCCAAGGTGAACTTGTTACATTTTGAATGTGATATGTGTCTATATGTATTCTTCCATGAAACACACAAAAGGTGATAGGAGGATGCTTGCAAGTATCCTAACCACTGGCAATCAATCGGGGTAGCATTCCAGCCCATCATTCTTTTTCTCACTGTGTGTATGTCCTATTGCACGCATCTTCCCATCACCTTGTTATGTTATGTTAGCGGACACTTGTAGAGCACAACTTTCACTCCGGGGAGCATCATAGCGCTAAGCGGATCGCTGGGTTGAAACAAAAACTGGGTACCTGAGGGTGAAAGGAATGAGTTAGATAAGTGCTCTGCATAGAGCGTCAGAGGCTGGAAAGATCCAAGTTTTCAGGGCCTTCCTGAAGAGCGTTTCTGATTGGATATGATGGAGGTGGTTGGGGAGTTGGTTCCATGCTTTGGAGCCGATCACTGTGAGCGATTTCCCTCCTTTTGAGACATATCTAAACGCTGGGGGTTTTAGCAGATTGGCGATAGATGATCTAAGGGTCTGATGAGGTACATAACGCGCAAACCTGGGCCGGAGGTAGTGAGTACCTGAGGAGTGAAAGATTCTGAAAGTGATTATCAGAATCTTAAACAGAACTCTTTTATGTTTGATGTACCACCCTAGGTGGCCAAGGATATGCCCAGATGTCGGTCCCTTGCTCACTGTGCCACTGGAACCAAGCTACACACAACTGAAGAGCCCCAATCAGGGCAAAACTGCTCTTGGATTGCTTGTGTTCTGGTTCAGAGGGGCCCTGGCTTTTGGAGCAGGTTCAAGACTGATTTGCATATGCTAGATCTAATATGAGGTGGCATTGTGGGCAAAAAAAGAGTTGGAATGTTAACCTGAGAAGTAAAAAGTGGTTAGACTTATTGCAAGCATCTTCCCATCACCTTTTGTGTGTTTGATGTATGTATTTTTCTGCTTTTAAAGTCAATAAGTATGGGCAGGCAGAGGTGTCAGTAGTCAGGGCATTCCATTGATGGGGGCATAGCAGATGAAAAGACGGAATCTCAAGGTAGTATACATGGTTTTAGGTGTGACCAAAACATTTTGGTGTGAGAAAAAGGTAATATCTGTAGGGAATGTAGCAGTTCATGATATCATTGACGTAGTTTGATGAAGTATCATGAACCACTTGGAACACAATAGTCAACAGCTTGTAGATGCCCATATTTTGACTGGGAGCCACGCAGCTTTATGATGAAATGGAGTGGTAGGTGTGTTTCTCTGCAGGTGAAATGAGGTCTTGTTTATGAAATTAAGCATCTTGACTAGTAGGGTTAAGGAATAATGATGGAGGGCTCCTAGCAGATTGTTGCAGTAGTCTCGTTTACTGAGTACTATGAAATTAATTACTGCCTTGGTGTCGTGGAATGGGAGGCAATCACTGCATAATTTGAACAGGTGTTGACAGGTGGGGCCCGCCCGCACTAAGAAAGAAAGAAGAAGTGCAAAACAGAAAAACAGTGACAAAGGGAGAAAGAAGGGATGAAAAGAGTCTGCAGGAGTGAGATGAAAAGGTAGACAGTGTCAAGTGGTGGATGAAAGAGGCATGAAGTGCAATCAAGACTACGTAGCCTTGGTACTCGCCACCCCTAATATTCCTAGAGTTGGTTCCCAGCACTTATTGTTTTCCAAATGAAGCCCTCAGAGACATTGTCATATTTTTGTATGTTTATGGCCGTGTGCCTTGTTGGTGGTAATGAATTGTTTTTGCACATTGAAGGCTTGAATAATACACTATCTGCCACATGCATCAACAGAAGGAACTGCAATTCCTAAATAGCGATTTTTAAGGGATCACTATTTAGGAATCGCAATTCCTTATGCATTTCGGAATCACATAATAAATTGCGATTCCCAAATACCTAATAGCGATTCGCAAATTTCGAATCGCTATTAGGTAATGTCACTCCATTAATTCGTATGAATGGGAATGCATTCACAAATTGTGATTACCAAATTGCTAATCGCAAATTGCGAATGCAATTCCAAGGGTGCCAGGGAGCCTAAGGCCACCCTGATGCATCCCCCAAAAAAGGTAAGTATGCACATGTGCCGCGCACACATGCCCTAAGGGCATGTGTGCGCTGCACACCACTTTGAAAAAAGCACCTTTGTGCATTTTTCAAAGCATGCACAAATTTCCATCAACTTCAAGTTGATGGCAATTAGTGTTTCCTAAATGCACAGTTTGCATTTAGGAAAGGCTTGATTCATCGCAATTAGGGAATCGCAAATTGCTATTCCCTAAATGCATTCGCAATTTAGGTATTTGCAACAAATTGCGGTTACCAAATTTGCGAATTCAAAGCCTTTGATGCATAGGAAAAGGCTTTTTTCTGGTCGCAAACGGCCTGATGCATGTGGCCCTATATTACTAGTCAAGGTGGTAAAAACAAGTTAATGGAAGCAAAGAGGTTAGAGTGAAAGTAGAGACCGGAAGGCCATCCAAAGTCAAATTGTAGTGAGCCAGTCAGAGATGCACGATTGTGATAGAGAGCAAAGGAGGGGGAAGAGAAGATGCATGTGTCGTTGATATAGAGATGGTATGAGAAACCAAAAGAGTAGATACCAGTGGAGGCTGGTGACATTTGAAAGTGGTGAGGCGTAAAATAATCGTCGTACTGTACTGTGGCGAGCGAGCGCAGCGAGCAAGCCCGAACACCCTGCCGGGGTTTCGGGGGGATTCTCCCCCGAGAAAATTTTGAAAAAAGAGTGGGCAAATGGTGCATTTTCAAGCAAATTTGAGACAGTAAGATAATAGTAATACATTTAAATGACCTAACACATGAAGTTAAGTTGGAATAAAGTAATTAGAAGTAGCAATGAGAAGTAGACCTTAAAACATGTAAAGTAAATTACAGCATGGGTTTTAGTGAAACGTAAGGTTTAATATAATGACTCAAGTAAATGTGCTGGAGATTAGACTCCCAAAAGAGTTGATCTCTTATTTAAATAAGTGCATGGCACACATACTTTGAGATGAGGAGGCATAGTTTAATTCTATAATTTTTCCCCGTGCCGAAGGGCTCATTATTTTTGCCTTTTCTAGAATGTCAGATGTCAACATAACAGGTGCACACTGATTACGCTGGAAAAATGTAACACTGCAAACACACCCTTAGGATTGCAAATATCCTGAACTGCAGATACAACCATGACACAGTACAAAATAACCCTACAGCAATACAAAACGTGGACGATGCAAATACGTAACGTTGAAAATACACACCCAACATACTGTAAATACTCAGTACAGCAAAAGCAGTCCAATTATGCTGCAAATGCCTCTATGCAAAAAGACCCCACGCACGCACAACTAACCAATAGGTGGAAATACCCAAAACACATGCTGGCAATATTCAGCACTATAAATGCATATTCTACATTCCCCAAACAAATGGCAACAACGTACTGGAAATACCACAACATCGTCGCCGGAGCCCAGCAGGACGAGGAGAAGGAGAAGGCGGGAGCAGAGCACGAGCCGAGACATCTTCACCGCATGACTGGGACCACCATGACGAGCTGTATCCTTAGTCCGCTGTCCTGCACCGCCTCTTTACAAACTGACCGGAAATCCAATCTGACTGCCTCGCTGAGAGGGGACTACATATGCAGCCGCGTCATCCGGCAAATAAATGTTCAAAACCTACGCGCTAAAAGTCACATCTTTTATGGACGAAGTTTTCTGCGAGTAACGCTTACAGAAATACCTGCAGATTGCCCGTGTAGCTGCACCGCAACCGCCTGCAAAAGCAACGATTTGGGAAGACAAACAATTCTGCCCCTGCTATGATGGATTGTGCTTAAACTCTCAAGAGCGTGACCTTCTCCAAGGTCACAGGTTAAAGAGATAAGAGACTACCCACATGGCACCAGTGACTTAGTCACTTTGTTCCTCGAGTAAGGGCCGCTCATAATTTACCATAAGGGGGCAGGAGAACTGCCACCCTCTGACCTGCGGAGTGCACCTAACGCAGACGGCGGACATGCACCCTATTACAGCCACAAACAAATACACTGTGAAGGGCTCATTAAGTTAAGGAGTTGTTTGTATATACCTAATGAGTATTGCTAAATATTCCGTGCATACATTCTGTCTGCTAGTTTAGCTGATACATGATGTTGTCTTAGTCTCTGTACTTCTGATACTGTCCTCCCCTCAGTGTGTCTTCTCCATTCAGACCTGTTGTCCCAGGAATGTGCGTTTTCCATAAACTTTTAACATGTCCCAAGACCTTACAGTTGTTTCCCCTTCTACCTGCCCCAAACGTGGGCCTGGCTTGTAATTTGTTTGCGACTGTCTTATTTAAAGCACTGGAGCTACTAGCGTGGTACTTGGTACAATTATGTTGCCATCCAAGTTTGGAAGGGAAAAGTGTTGGTTAATGTAACCCAGGGGTGTCCAACGTTTGACCACGAGAACGGCATCTATGCCATATTTTTACTCCGGTCCACTTTCCTGAAAATCTGGCCTTGGCCTAACAGTCGAGTTGAGGAGGAGGGGGGTGGGGGTCTGTCTGACTAAAGTTGAGGAGCTCAAGGCCAGAGGCAGGAAGCCAAGTTGGGGGGGAGGAGGCATTTGTTTTGTTTCGTCTGTAGGTGCTGGCTAGAGGAGGGACGTCTGTAGGTGCTGGCTAGAGGAGGGGAGTCTGTAGTGCTGTGCACAGACCAGGTAAAGCAGAACCAGTTTTCCGGAGAGTTATCACTCTGCCCCCCATTGTGTTGTGTTTGTGCCGTCAAGACAAACGTTTTCCTTAAGTTTAAAAGTATTTACCTCCATGGGCAGTTTTGATAGGCGAGACTTGACGCGCCGCTTTCTCTCGGCAGCTCCGCCACCCTGCCCCTGATGATGAAGTGCGTGGATGAGAACAACGGGGTTTCGAAGCACATCAGCCGCTTCATCTTGCCCATCGGTGCCACAGTAAACATGGACGGCGCGAATCTCTTCCAGTGCGTCGCTGCGGTCTTCATAGCGGCGTGCAGTGCCTCTCAGCCAATCCTGGCGCTGCTCCAGCAGCGCCAGGATTGGCTTGAGCAGGGATACTCCCCGCCCATTAGGAGACCGGGGGCTGCGGCATGAAGCAACCCTCGCTCTCCTACGGGGAAGGCTAGTGCGCATGTTCGGGCTGGTCGTAAAAATGACCAGCCCAAAACCGAACATGCGCACTACTGAGTGCTGCCACAGCCCCGCACCACCCCCTTCAGCTTCCTGATTAGCGTCAGTGAGTTACTGAGTTCGATTCGAAGTACATTTTTGTAAACGAATGGGGGCAAATGGGGGCATGTGGCATTAGTGGGGCAACGCCCCAGCGCCCCAATGGACGCACCGCCACTGGGAGATACTGTAAGAGAGGTGGGAGAGGTGTGGCGCCGCGGCCAGGGCGACTGACGCTGGACGCTGGGGATCACGGTTCGATCCCTGGCTCCGGCGGCAGGGGTCTGCCCAGCACCATGCGACTCTGGGCAATAGCTCGCTTAATCTTCCCAATGGCCCCCAGCGCCGAGAGACCCCTTCGGGGGTGATTTGTGCGCTATACAAATACTGGACTTACTTACTTACTTACTGTAACAAAGTGAGGAGGCGTAAGGAGACAAGGGGAGAGTCCTTAGGGAGACTCGCACAGGAAGAGGTGTTGGTGTGCATAGACCTATTAGCGACACACCCAACTGAAAACCAGGCGTGAGGTACGTAGGTAGATGAAAATCTGCGTAACTATGCAAATTTGAAAAAGATGTCATCTTTGCAGATACCTTTAATAATTTTTTATGCTGGCAGTTTTTCGCATGAGAATGTTTCCCACAAAAATGTATAAATTGTGCAGGCTTTTTGTAGGATATTAGATCGCAGACAGATAAAAAGAATGGGTGCAGCATTTAGAAACGTTGCTGCTGTAGGATGACTTAGAAAACTAGACTGTAATAATAAGTATATTTATTGAACGAAGTACAAGATACATAAAGGTTGAGTAGCAATAGTAGTTCTTCATAGACATCCCACCATGAGCGAGAGTCTTCACTATTCTCGGCCCATCGCAGACTGCTGAGTCCCACCCAGGTGACAGCCCTGGTAAATATTCCCAGTGAAACGCTGTGACACACACACACACGCACACGCACACGCACGCACACACAGACACACATGCAGACTCTCACATACACTCTCACCAAGGATCTCAAATACTTCACATAGACTCATACATACAGAGTGGAAGACAGCAAACTGCTCAATAATAAATATTCAGCCTATATTGTAATACATTTAATAATATCCCCCTTTCATTTAATTCACAAAAAGAAAACGGTAGCAGCATACTGTGAGTAAACAAACTGCATTCATTTATCAAGTCTGCCAGTATGAATCGACCTGTGAGTCACCCCTTTCATTCTGAAAATAATAAATAGGAAAACCGTGTATTTGCATACAATTTGCATTTCCTTCCCACATACGATAATATGCAACTTCCTACTCCATTAATGATATCAGTGTGCTATGCCATTCTGGCACACAAGATGCCAATCTCAGCTATCGGGAAGTGTATTGACAAAATGACTTCATCTTTTATAAAGGGACATGGCGTCTCCAACCAGGAAAATGCAATTCCTGGGATAGGTTCACGCCCAGACCAATACTGATAACACTGACGTGGGTAAAAAGTAATTTTAGAAACAAAAAACATATGCTCCCTATTCCCAATCAATGTCAAGCTGTAGAGACATTCATTTAAATATTTCTTGACAATTCAGTGTAAATGCTCAGGAGTAAAATAATAATTACATAAATAAAGGTAATGGGCCCTGCTTAAGAGAGAGACAACTGGGAGGAGGTGCATGCCATGTGATGGGACTAAAATGTATTTTGCACGCTTTTGTAGACGTGCACCGCTCTTCTTAGTAACTCAACTGTAATGTTTCTTGGTATTCTAATTCTGATTGTGCCCTGCCTGCAAGACAATCACGCATGCATGCTAAGGTCTAACCTGTGTGAAAGTTTCTGAGACCTAGAGAGTGGTTCTAAGGTCTGGGAGTGCCCCGAGAATGCCTTCGTAGCACACAGCACTGTAGTCCATGTCCTGGGACATATCATGGAGTGGGGGTGTCGGCATACCATGTTTCTGAACTGTACTAAAGGACAGACATTTAGGTTTGGCTCCTCCCTAATGGCAGAGGAGCGTCGCCCCACAGCGGCACCAGCAGACGGTAAATAAAATGACGATAACACAGTTATTGTCATTTTATTTATGCTGCCTGTCCCACCCCGCAATGACTATTGGGCGGGGTGGGGCCAGGCATGTCAGGGAGGAGTAAAGTGCACTCATGAGTGAGCATATGTGCTTGGCCGGCCGTCCTATGCCAGCCAAGCACACATGCTCACTTATGTTTCTCCAACCTGCTGTGTTACACAACAGGGTTGGAGAAAAGGCACAGGCTCCAAAGCACATTCTGAATGGCAACCGAGGCCGCTCAGACCAATCCTGGTGCTGCTCTCATGTGAGAGCAGCATCTGGATTGAATGTGGAGCCTGTGCCCTGAGGGCTCATACCCTTTCGGCCCGACGGCAACATTAGGAGCAGCGAGGCGGTCGTCAGCTGAGTGGCAGGTAAGTCTTTTTTTTTATTTCAACCACCCCCCCCTCCTCAAACCCCTGCCCTCCTCCCGCGGCCACCCTACCACTCAAGATAGGCGGCAGTCACCACTGCAGACATTTCTCCCGTTTTTGAATAATTAGAGGCCCAGCAGCCTCAATTTGGAAAATTCTGCTACTTTGATGTGCTCTGAACCTGCAGTGATGTCCATGAGTGAGTGGTGTGTGCACAAGGAGTACATTGGGTGACAGGGAGAGCAACTCCTTGTTGAATGCATGTGTGTGACTTTAAGGGGACTTGGATCCCTTTTTTTCACCCCTGGTAAAGCATCAGGGCCAGACTGGGAACCCAAAGCAGCCCTGGCAAAGTTTGTCAGACCAGTCCTCGTACGGTGCATTGTGAGTGCAGTGAGTGAGCCTGGCCACAACAAGGAGGATTTGGGTGGTTCCCCCCCCAAGATCATTTGGGCAAAAATAGCACATTCTACAACACATTTTTCAATATTAAATCCGTTGTATTAGCTTTTAAGCATAGTAAATGATGACTCTTAGAGTGCACCAGGATACAACAATCTTTGTTGGGGCCCTTGAATGATTCCCTCATTACCACTTTCCATCAGTGCCTCTCAACTCTCCATAGTCCCTCTCTCGCATATATTTAATTTGTTTTTAGCGCCTCCCATACCAGTGTAGAGTGTTGGAGCACTTTACATCACACACACATAGAGACAATGAATAATATGTGTGTAAATCAGTGTATAGAAATTGTTACAGAAGGGAACTACAAGGTGTAGGATTCATGTCATTCAAACTGGTAGGCATTTTTAAGAGTGCTTGGTCCGGAGAAGAACAAACCCAGTATTCAGAGAGGAACACAGGGGTTAGGGTTGGCTATACTAATAAGAATTTTTTCTACCCAAACAATTCCTTTTTTAGCAAAATTAGGATAGTGAAAGACTCCAAAAAAAAACATAACGTTCTAACCTGACTTTGCAGAATTATGATTGTAACTTAAGAACTGCGCTGTAAACAAAGGGTGTCTGTGACAAAAGCAGTAACCCACTAAGCTGTGCACATAAAATACTGTTCTGTGATCTGCATGGTACACGTCCTTTGCAGCAGGAATACTGACTCTCTGAGCTACCTTAGATGAGTCAAAACTGCCACTTGACAAAACTCAAATCTCTCTCCAACAGGTACATTAATCACCAGAGTTATCTTGACCATTTTACCTACTGGATATGCACCGAACTTTGCAGCGGGTGCTTTCAAAACTGCAGCACTGGTATAAAAACGCCCCCCAGTAACAAAACCAGACCCCAGCCTCCCAGGAAAATGCCCAATGCCAGGTACGGCCTTGTAAAGCATGACACAAGTCAAAGGCTGAGAAGTAGCCTCCTCAGACTGGCACACTGAATTGCAGGCATTCCTCAGCCATGGGTTTGTTATCAGTCTGTAAGTTGTAGGATGATGGAGACCGGACTCTTTTATTTATGCAGCAGTTATGTTTTTTTAAGGGAGGCCTACTGATTGTCTCTTCTTGAGCACACTATTTGGCTTGTTGTAGAGTGTTAGGAAAGGGAAATAGTGGTCTGCTTTTTCATGCAGTGGTAAGCAGTCATGCAGGGCCTTCCCCATTGTCTCTCCCAGAGGTGCTACTCCACAAGGCTGATGTCTGGCAGGCGAAGGGTCTTCATGTGTTACTGTGCTCATGCTTTGGGAGCTCAATTCTGAGACATGGCTGATCACTATCTGGTGTGAAATGTATCACCTGAAACGAAGTGTGTGTGCTCTGCACAGGAGCGGTACACTAAGTGTGAGAAACCAATTTGGAGTGGTTCCAGGACATTGACCGTGGAATAACCATTCCCTGTCTGTAACATGATTATAAAAGTGGGTCTGAAACTTCCCTTCTCGATCCCAGATTTCTCACTGAACAAAGAAGTGGTAGTTCGCAGAGTACCAAACAAACTCCTAAGATCCTGGGCTGATGCCCCTGTCAGCCAGTCTCTAAGAGGTAAGGAGACATCACCTGGAAAACCTGCAAAAAACACCAAGGATGTCCTCTTACATGTAACTCTGTATACCATGTTTATACTACTCATATTCAGACAGAAATCCACCACTAATGGCGCATAGACTGCTGCAGATTGCCCACAATTCCATATAATTATATCTATGTAATATACTGTAAATCTTTGGAGTGTTTACTAGGTAACTTCATACACTACTCCGCAATGATGTTATTCTTACAATAGATCAACTAATTGTCTCACATTTGACCAGGTGAAACTGTACTAATATCCTAGATATTAATCAACCTATATATGTGTGAGCATTTTATTAATGAATACATGCTGCAGTGAGTGTTTCTCCCACCTTAACTGTTTTATGACACGTTTGCAGTGACCCACAGTCTGTTTTTTCATCAAACGGCACAACACTATGAGGAGAACATCATGGGCCTGATTACAATGCTTGTTGGACCGCCCGTCTGACCGCCGTGGCCGTGATCTGATTCCGACCGCCAAGACCAGGAAAATTCCACCCGCCGTATTACGATGCAACCACTGCTACCGCAGAGATCTCATCGTCAAAGATGCCCCGCTCCCCGGGCATGTTGCTGCAAGTGGGTACAAATGCACAGGGAACATGTTCAGTTGTACACACATGCATGACACATGTGGGGACATGCCTTGTGCACCATGTACCCCATTGCTTGAATGTGGCGATATGTGCACAGTCCAGTCAATGGGGATACATGCCACATGAGGACTTACCTGGATTCCACCACCCACAGGACTGTCCACTTGGGGGTGCAGCTGCTGAGGTGTAGTGGAGACCTGGAGAAAGGCACCCATGCTGGAGTCCACTGGGGAGAAGGGGAATTGGCTGATTATTCCACCCTCTTTTTCTTCGTTTCCGACGACTTAAGGCAGCTGGTTGGACCATCACGGTTGGGTCGTCGGAAATCCACATCGTAATCTGGTCGGCAGGTGGAGATCCCTGTACAGCTCTATGGATGCAGTTTGTCTCCAACCAAAAAGCTGTTGGAGTCGGAGGTCTTTCAGCAGTCAGTCAGAGTACACAATGCATGCATTGTAATCCGGCAGTCGGACCGACTGCTTCCCGAAGAGACCTTCAACAGTCTGACCACCTCCGAAAGGACTGCGGAATTCAGCCTGGCCAGCATCGAAATCATGCCTTTTATTAGAGGATCCCATGGGTGACCCTCATGTACAATTTGTGATATTCCACAGTTAAGAATTGTGCAAAACTTTGCAGCCTTGAAAAAGTTCCAGGCCTGCGTGCTATAGGGGGTGAAACACATGTTTCTGTTACCCTTTGAACAAGGAATAAAAGCTGTAGATCTGTAAACAAAGAATAAAACAAATTCTGCAAATACTTTGCTAAAGCAACTTATTATATACTTAAATTGATGTATCTTATAATGATATGGCTCTCTATCTATTTTTGCACAACATTAATCATAATGTGGAGTAATATGTGCCAGCATCTTAAACCTTAACTCAGCAACTTCACAGTTTGTGGTGAGGGGGCCATACCCACTGCAGGTGATGCATGAGCACACACAGAAGCTAAATTGCCCTAAAATCATTGAAAATTCATATCTCTGGTTCAGCTGATTGGATTTTTGTCATTTTGTTGTCAAATAATATATTATATTTTATCCCATTATTCTAAATTGGTGTGGGATTTTTATTGTGTTGTGTTTTCACTTTATTACTGTTTACATGCTGCATAACTACTTCACACATTGCCACTAAGTTAAGCCTGACTGCTTTTGTGCCAAGCTACCAGAGGTTTAAGTACAGGTTAATATAGTAACTTTTGAGGTTCACCCTGAGAAGGATTGCGGCTGTTGCTTGAGAAGGGCTCACCCCGCCCCTACCAATGTCCCAATTTCTCACAGTGATCTTCAATAGTTTCTCTTGGGTTGTTTGTGAATTTGTGCTTGAGGGTTGTGGAACTGGCAGTGGTGTTGATTTTGACTTCTGGTTTTGGAACTAATAGTACCCTCACAATCAAGCATCATGCAATTTTGACTATCAAGAATTGCAACTTGTTTGTCACAATTCTCCTCACCTTTTTTGTTTACTTCCAAGACTGCCTGCCAATTTGATGATGTAGTGAGCTGAAATTCATTGTAAGTGTTTTCTCTACTGTTTCATATTGTGTATTTTGAATGCTGTTTTTTTGCATTTGGTTCAATATATGCAACAATGATGTAGCACTTGTTTTAATTAATTTTTATTTTGTAACTGGTTCCTTAGTCCTTTTTTCTTTGTCTCAACCAGCAAGGACTGTAAAGGTAAGTATGACAAACAATGGAGGTGAATAAGAATTGTGAAGATAACAGAATTTCAAACATAGCAAGTATATAATTTTCTGGAAAATGATGGGTACAACATTTATTGAGTTTGAGAACAAAATGAGAACAAAATAAACTTTTACACGGAATGTGTGTTTTGTTTTCCCTTATGTAATTAGTAATAACACTGTGGACATCTACAAGCAGTCTGGTGTTTTTAGACAAGAAATTCTAATTGAAGTTTTGCTACAATATGTGAGGAGATTAAAAACTAGCCATTTTCAATTCTATGATAGAGTTAAACATAAAGTATAAACACTTATTCCATTGAGAACTCCTCCAATCTCTTCAAAGTTAACAACGCATCCGCCCTCACATGTAAGCATGCTTGCTCCTCCCTGCGTCAGTCTGTAACTTTTTTTTACCTGCACGGGTGCCATAAGTAGTCTAACGGTGTCACTGATGTAATCTACACTCTATCGGCAGCATAGGTAAAATCCAACTTTGACCCTTTTTGACCTGTCACATGACAGGTGCTCGCTAGAGCTTAGTGACTGTCACGTATATGCCCAATGATAATGTGACTCTTGTGCTTTGGTATTCTCCATGTGTGATAACATGACTCATGTAATTCACCAGTCTCCCTGTAAATTTTCTGTCAGGACCATAGGCTCTGATTAGACTGGAAGAAAGTTTAAGAAATGCTGAAGAAATGCAAACTGTTCATCAGATTCCATTTTCAAAAAGTTTTAATTTAAGCTAGTATCACTATTAGCTTCACTGGTGGTATATAGGCTTTAAAAGGGCATAATAAGTGCCGTAGGTCCTGACGAATGAATGAACATCTCACAGATATTGTGAATGAAAGTTTCAATTCTATTAAGGACACAGATGTGGGATCATCCTACCCAATTTCCCATCAGAATTCCTCCTGATCACAGAGAAAGCAAGAGGCTATGTTAGGTATAATTATTTATCTTAATTAAAATGCTAAGAAATTGTTTTCATTATATAAAGTTTGATTCTATGAACATGTGATGCGTGACATGAATTACCAGGTGCAAGTATAGTATCTAATGTTTTCTCTATTCCTTCTAGATATGGAAGAGAAACAATGAAGTTCACTGAGAGGCAAAGAAGGAGATAAAGGATCGAGGGATGATGACAGGATGATACGTACTGTCAAGGCTACTGCTCTGGGTCATTAGAGTCACATGTTTACGTGTTCATGGGAGTCGTAGTTTTTTACTGACGGCTGTGACGACCAGCCTACAGTTCTTAAAATATCTTCCAGTACAATACTCACCTCTGTGTCCTTAGTAGTATTGAAACTTTCCCTCACAATAGCTAGGAACTTTTACATTATTCACCAAAAACAAATACATTTTATATTACTAGATGCAGGGGCAAAATCAATGCAAAACATGATCCACTTAAGTTGTGACTAGCACATAGGTACAACACCAGTAAGGGCCAGTTGTACAGAGCATTTTTGTGGTTGCAAATGGTCCGATTCGCAGAATCGGGACGTTTGTGACCGCAAAAATGCTTTTCCTGATACATAAAGCCCCAGTGGTGATTTGGTAACTTGTTACCGAATCGCAATTTGGGTTTTGTGATTCGGTATTTGGAAGGGGCATGTTTAGGGCGTCCCTTTCTAATACCGATTCACAGTGTTATGTATGAATGTTTTGAAACTGTAATGTGGTCTCAAAACAATCACAATTTACAGCCAACTCACAGTTGGTGGTAGTCCATTCACAAATGGGAAGGGGTCCCCAAGGGACACCTTCCCCTTTGAGAATGGTTGAATAATTTTTTTTAAGAGAAGGCAGTGGCCCACGGATAACTGCCTTCTCTCAAAAAATGAAATGAAAATGCTTCATTTTTTTCTTTTTAAACACATCCTGTCTTCCTTCCTTTAAGGAAAATGGGCTGCATTAAAAAAACAGATTGCTTTATTTAAAAGCAATAACAGGGATGGTGGTATACCACCATCGTAGTAGGTAACAAAATTGTGACCTACCTCATTAATATGCATGAGGTAGATCTATTTGCGACCCACTAGGAATCGCTAATGAAATTCAAAAGAGTTTCATACATTAAGAATAGCGATTTTCTAATTGCTAGTCTCAGGAAATCACAATTAGGAAATCGCTAATCCTAATCTTCCTACATCTGGTCCTTAATGTGTTGTACACATATCAGAGCAACCCGTTGACACTACACCCTTGGCAAATCAGACAATTAAACATCCCCTAATAAATTGGGATATCCCTGTTATATTTTCTGCCGATTATAATGGTACCCCTGCATTATTTTGACATTAATCCAGTGGATGAATAATTTCCACACAAATATGTCCTTCTGCAAGTGTTAATGTGGCATTGCAGTGGTGACATTTATTGTTCCCTGTTCAAAATTGGATGGAATGTGGAATACATCTAACATGCGGCAAACAATTATATTGCTTTAGAGATGCTTATGTTGCATCATGTGATGACGCAGAGATAATAAAGAATTTGACGTGTGCTAAAGTATTTTTCAACATGCCTCCTTGCACAACAGGTCTACGTTCTTTGAGTACGTTTTTCAGAAGTGTGACAAAATAATGTATTAGTATATTTTGAGTGTAAGATTTGCACTGTCTATTATTTCTAAAAAACTATACTTCTCCAAAGACAATGTATTTTAAAAAGTGATATGTATAACTTAATTTTAAAAGAAACTATGGGAACCTTAAAACAGTTTACATGAGGTCTGTGTCCCTGACAGATACTAGGAATGCATACTCCATCTTTTATTTATGATGCCCTTAGATGCTCGACTTTGTTTCCAAAGACTTGCATGTTTCAGGGGTATAATTTAGCTTGACAGATGGAGCAAATTAACAAGTTTGTTATCATTGCTAACAAGTTATTTTTTTTTCATTCGTCGACATATCTGTTGAAGTGTGCAGCCACAAATAGCATACAGCTTTCTCTAATAGCTCTAAATTTCTGAATGCTGATCATGTACATGTTCATGAAATGGCAAAACTGACAGCTAGTTTTGAAGAAACCTAGGCTTAGTTCCTTCGTTTTTTTAACTAAATAAGCTCTGAAAGAATTCTCCGTTTTAAGTTTTCAACTCACAATGTGCTTTGATTTCACAAGGATTATTTTTGCATTAGTTATTAAATGCAAAATAAATTCATGTGACTAAGCGTTCATACATTGCTAACACACAGCATGATTCAAAATTGGACGGAAACATTTAGGATCAGTTGCACTAAAAGACTGGTTGCCATAAGTGCATGGACATCATTTAGGGGTCGCCAACGGTCACAGCTGGGACCCCTGGCTCTGCCTTTGCGACCCCTGGCCTCAGAGGTGGAAAAAACAATTGCCAGGAGCACACTGGAAGCTCGCCCTTATGGACGTTGGATGGGGCTTCACTCTCTTTGTTTTCTCTCAATTATTTTTATTACACTATTAGTGAATAATGGTTCATTACTCACTGTTACTGTAATAGAAAATGGAGTATAATTAGCTGGACTATGACCTTCCCTGGCAGGTGAGGTAAGTAAAAAAAATGCTTTTAAAAGTATGTGGTGTGTACACTTGCAGGAGAGTGTGTGTTTACGTGAGAAAGAGAGTGTATGTGTGGTTATGTGTGTGTGTGTGCACGTGGGTAAAACTCAGGGTAAAAGGGTGTGTGATGTCACTTCTGCCACCCCTGGTATTTTGGTGAACTGACATTCATGAATAAGTGGTCATAAATGATGCACCAATAGGTCACAATGCAAAATCTCCAGTCCCCGGGGATCTAAGATTGACCAGCTTTAATGAATATTAGTTAGACAGGTAAATATATATGATTACCCCCCTCGGTGATTGGTTGGAAACGCTGTGATGGTGGCCTGTAAGGAGCAGCAGACAACCATTAATTCCTTTGCTGATTTTTTTTTTTTAAGAGTGTGTGTTACTTAAATTAATTGGTTCTTCTTTAAAATAAAAAATCCCTTCTGGGGAGCAGGCATTGGTCCTCTGGACTGATGTTTGCTCCCATTATGTCACCTGAAACGATTCTTAAAGGGAAAGCTGTCCACTGAAGGCAATTTCCCCATTGCAAGTCTGTTATTACCTTTTTTAAGGCATTCGTATCAATTCAAAAGCTTGCATTTGCTAGTTTGGCCATAAACTATTGATACCTAGAATTCTGAATCACAAATTAGGGGCCGATTTCGATGCGGTCGGAAACGGCTCCGACCGCATCGAAATGTCCTGTTCGCACTCCTTTCCGACCGACCAATTATGATGTTGTCAGTCAGAAAGGAATCCAAACAGGCTTTCCAAATGGCTTAGGATGGCCTCGGAGAGCCCTTCTGCCATTCGGAAAGAGGCCTGTAATCCCAAGGGCGGCTCTTTCCGCCCGAGGGATTACAATGGCAGATTCCCACAGCCTTTCTGTGCCGGCCTTTCCGACACAGAATGGCTGTGTGAATCCGACTTTGGGGTCCCCCATGGGTGCAAGGCCTCCGGATGGCGGCCTAGGAGGCACCTAAGGTGCCCCCTGTTGATCCCTGCATCCGGTGGCAGGCACCTTGAGGTGCCTGCCACGGGGTGCAGGGATGAACTGCACCTCAGCTCTTTACAATGAGAGCATGCATTCCGATCGGAATGCATGCTCCCATTGTAAAGAATGGGAATGCGACTGAACAGTGTTCGGTAGCATCCTAATTGCTGGGTTGGGACTGACGACAGGAGGTTGTTCAGTCCCAGTTCCCAAACAATGTCGGACAGACTCAGGTCTGTCCGACACGTAATCGGGCCTTAAGAGGGAACAGAATGAGTCAGTCACCCATTTTTCCAGTTGGAAATGATTTTCCAACACCTAAATTGGGTTTAGTGAGTAACACAAAGTCATTTTGTACATCTCACCCATAATCCTTTAAAAACAGTGGCAACAATTTTCTTCTTAAGTGTAATTTCTGCTATAGGATCCTGTCTGAGGAATACGATTATAATGTATCTTTGTCAAGACTTTCAGCAGCAAAGTACTGTGAAAAGGTCTTGTAGGTGAATGTTCATCCTTTATGTGGTATTGCCAATCACAACATCATGGCTAGGTGTCAATCTTTAATAATTTTGCATACAGTGATTTACCGGAACACAATAGCAGGGTTGCTGAACTACTGGCTCAGCCCCTACCAATGAAATCAGGATAAACTGGCTAAAAAAATACTGATAGACAATAATTTAAATCCACATATAATTTAGGGTTTCTTCAAGATCTTTTCGTTAAGGAATTTAAAACCTCCTACGGAGGTATGGTGCCCCACAAAGGGCAACACTGCTATCCCAAACGTTCACATTGAAGAGCATATGCCCTAGAAAAAGAGAACCTAAAATAACATGTTGAATACTTGACCCAGAGTTCTCTCAACCAGGTGAGGAGGCCTTTTTAAAATGTGGGTGGTGAGGTAAAGAGGGATCAGAATAAACCTAATCATAACACTAACAAGAATCTCACCAGATTAAAAAAGTGGCATACCACCCTGTATTGGCATACCACCCTGTATTGGCTCTCACATATCTAGCATTTATTGACTCCTCACAAGTCTCTACAGCAGGTGCAGTCTTTCTTCTGTTTCCGCAGGTCCAGTAGTGTTCTGAAGAGGGTACTCAGGGGTGACACCTCGATGCCTGGCACTATCCTGTGAATGGAGTAACTCCTAGCCCATCCATAACCAATAGGGAAAATGTTCCCAGGGGTAAACCTGCCCATATTTTTAGCAGTTCCTGTGGTGTGTGTGCCCTATTGTCATTAGTCCCATAGTGCCCTTCTCTACCTAAATCCAGCATGGCAGAACCTTCCCTCCCTTGTGCAGAGTTCCTGCACCCATCCTAGAGGTGAGGCCGGGGAAATGAGCAACCTCTCCGCTGTGGTCACTGAAAAGTGGAGGCAGCTCCTTTCCCAACAGGATTGGTGCCTGGCTGTATAGAGGGACAAAGGATGGGACAGGCCCAGGTGTTAGCTGTGAGAGGTTGGCCTGGTATATGCTGTCCACGAGTTCTAGTGGGCACCTTGCACCAGTCCAAACAACCCCTTATGGAGATCGGTTAAAGACAACCTTTATTGAAAGCTATCCTAGTGGTAGCTATGGAGAGCAGCCTTCAGGCTAAGTCTTGAAGGAATGTAAAGCAGCTTGTTTTACCAGTCTATAATCTCTTGAGTGACCAAATGAAAGAGGACCACACCAGGTATATATATAAAATATATGTATTTAGTCTTAAACACACCCCTCTAGTCTCTTTATGAGGCTAGAGTTTGAAGTACATAAGTTACAAGTCAAATATCAACAGTAATAGCACCAATACACGTTTGAGCCCTAGGGGCGTACTCAAACCATATACCATAAAAGTGGTATAAGAACCAGACTGAGCTAGACACAAGGCCTAGAGCCTGTAGAAGTGCTTGGACCCCAAGGAACCACCCAAGGTAGTGACACAGGAGACCCACGGGGGACCCAGTGTGAGAACACAGCCGCGAGCCACCGTTGACTTCTATGGGGAAAGTCACGGTTGGATTTTTAAAAGGAAAGGGCACTTAGAGGAGGACTTGGAGCAAACCCCTTTAGAACTAGGCAGTTCTAGTGTCAATACCCACGGGAGCACCGGAGTACTCGAGTTACCTCACCCAGGGAAGCCGGGTGCATAGGTGTCTTTTGGCGTCGGGTTTCGTCGTTGTTTTCAATGGCGATCTGCTGCAGCAGGCTGCTGGCGACCAAGTCGAAAGTGTCCGGGTGGATCCAAGAGTGGATCGAAGATCTGAAGGACCTGAAAGCAGAGGGGACAGAGTCTGGGTCACTAGCCAGTGACCAGGAAGGCGATGAGCAGATGCCCACCGATGTCGGGTGCTTCAGGTAGGTTGACAGTCGTCTTGACTCTTCAGCCACGAGGTCCAGGAGGCGTCGATGACAACCAGGAGCTGGATTCAAGCTGTTCCATGACGTCTGTCGATTGCTGCAGTGTCGGCGACCAGATTGGACCCAGTAAGCCTTGGCAACGGCAAGTAACGTGGAAACAAAGAAAGGATGTTGATGCAGACCAGCAAGGTCTAGGGGACTCACCCAGCAAGGGTAAGTCAGGGCACGTCTGGAGCAACCAGGAAAACCCAAGCAGAAGAAGAGTTGCCTTCGGGAGGGCCCACTAGCCAACGGACTAGTGACCGCGAAGGAGCCTCAGGTGGACGCACTTGGAGCTAGCTCACAGGACACTCGTGGAGTGGAGGCCAGTGATCTTCGGTGCAGTTGGTGCTGGAGGCGGGGGATACTCGGAGCCTAAAGCACAACTTTATGGGAGACCAGGAAGAGGATGTACTTGCAAAAGTTCTTGGTGTCCAGGGGTCATGGTTCCACGTTACCCACGACAGCTATGTGCCTCAGCTTCACTGGGGTCTCAGGGCAGCCTCGGGGAAGTCTGGAAATCCACCTCTGGTGTTGCAAAGACTTCGGCGTCCGGCAGCAGCTTCAGCGATGCAGACCAGACAATTGCTTCTTAGGTGTCTGCCAAGCAGGGGAGTCACTCCTTGACCCCAAGGGAGATTCTTCAGTCCTCTAATCTTGAAGTAGAGCGTCGAAGGTCCAGGATTCGGCTTCAGAGTTTCGTCCAGGGTAATCTAAAATCCTAAGGACTGGGGTCCCATACTTATACCAAGTTAGGGGGTTGGACATACTCTGGGGACCCACCTATGGGAGGGTCAGGGAAGAGGGGTGGTTACACCCATTCCCTTTGTCCAGTTTTGCGCCTGAGCAGGGGCAGGTAGCCCCTGCAACCGGTTTGAACTGGACTATGCACAGGGACACCAAATGTGACTTCAAAGCACCAGAGAGTGCTCCCGCCCAGCCCCAATACACACTATCCTGTCTGGGGGGGTGGTTACACCTCCCTTCGACAGGAAACCTATTGTCCAGGCCTTCCCTGCCGGAGTTTCGGTCAGCAGCAGGAGGCCAGACCCGTGTCTGTGGCAGCGGCATCCATTTTGTGATGCCAGGGCTCTGTAAAGTTAATACCGGGTATGCCGGTGTGTACATGTCTCTCCCTCTAGAAGGGTGGAATGCTACCCCCACCACCAGAACTGGCGGGGTAGTATTCCAAGATGTTTGACACTAAACACAACATGTTTCCGGGCAGCCATCCCAAAGTTAGCATTTAACGCGAGCTTATAATGCACTTAAGAGTATATGGTCAGGCTGCACCACAAACAGCACCAGAGGATTGACTCCGAACGCTGCAGAGGGGCTCTGCTCATGCAGGGGCACCCTCTCACATAAAAACCAAGCACTCTGCCTTCAGGATTGTTAAGGCCTGCCATAGGAGTGACTTATAGGTTTATATGTGTGTGCAATGGTAGTGATATAGGTAGCCTATACCACAGTAAGGGGTGCATGCACCACCTTACCCAGGCTGCAGTAGCAGACCTGTGGTGTCATTTTGGAGGGCCTCCCAGGGGTGGCACAATACATGCTTCAGCCCCTGGTAGGCCTCTGGGGTGTCTATGCCCTTGGTACATAGTATACCATATACTAGGGACTTATAAGGGCACCCCAGAATCCAATCTGGGATGTACCTAAAGTACATGGAATCAATTTAGAGAGGAAGCAGCTAGGCTGGGGTCCTGAATAGCAGGGCCCCAGCCAGACTAAAGTCGAAAAACAGTGATACACCAGCAAAAAGTGGGGGTAACCATAAGAAGCAGATCCTACTCTCCTACACAACCCCCCCTCCCAAACGCAGGGACATTAAACAACCTTGACCAGTTAAGTCTTCATGTTCTAAGTGGAAATATCTGGAGAGTCCATCTGCATTGGCATGGTTACTCCCAGGTCTATGTTCCACTGTATAGTCCATCCCCTGTAGGGAAATGGACCGCCTCAAGAGTTTGGGGTTTTCACCCTTCATCTGTTTTAGCCATAAGAGGGGCTTGTGGTCCGTCTGAACAAGGAAGTGAGTGCCAAACAAGTATGGCCTCAGCTTCTTCAGAGCCCAAACCACAGCAAAGGCCTCCCTCTCTATGGCTGACCAACGTTTCTCTCTGGGGGTCAGCCTTCTGCTAATAAAAGCTACTGGCTGATCCTGACCTTCATCATTCAACTGTGACAGTACAGCCCCTACCCCCAACTCAGATGCATCTGTTTGCACAATGAACTTTTTGGAGTAATCAGGACTTTGCAGAATGGGAGCAGGGCACATGGCCTGCTTCAGGTCATCAAATGCCTTTTGACAGCTAACTGTCCACTGAACCTTTTGGGCATTTTCTTAGAGGTTAAGTCATTCAGGGGTGTCACTATTGATCCATACCCCTTGACAAATCTTCTGTAGTACCCAGTCAGGCCTAAAAAGGCTCTCACCTGAGTCTGGGTAGTTGGAGCAGCCCAGTCCATGATGGTCTGGATCTTGCTCTGCAATGGTTGAACCTGGCCTCCACCCACAAGGTGGCCCAGGTACACAACCTGACTCTGCCCTATCTGGCACTTTGTGGCCTTGATAGTTAGGCCTGCCTTCTGCAGGGCCTCCAAAACATTTCTGAGGTGGACCAGGTGATCCTCCCAGGTGGAGCTAAAGACAGCAATATCATTTAGATATGCTGCACTATAGGCTTCCAGACCTGTAAGGACTGTGTTCACCAACCTCTGAAAAGTGGCAGGTGCATTTTTCAAACCAAAGGGCATCACCACAAATTGTTAAAGCCCACCAGGGGTAGAAAATGCAGTTTTTGGCTTTGCATCATCAGCTAGTCTGATCTGCCAGTAGCCAGCTGTTAGGTCAAATGTGCTTAGATACTTGGCTGAGGCCAAAGTGTCTATTAGCTCATCTGCCCTGGGGATTGGATGGGCATCAGTCCTAGTGACTGCATTGAGGCCTCTGTAGTCCACACAAAACCTCATCTCTCTCTTTCCATCTTTTGTGTGAGGTTTTGGCACCAGGACCACTGGACTAGCCCAAGGGCTATCTGAAGGCTCAATGACACCCAGTTCCAACATTTTCTGGACTTCTGTCCTGATACAGTCCCTGACCTGGTCAGGTTGCCTGTAAATCTTACTTTAAACAGGCAGACTGTCCCAAGTGTCCACTTCATGAGTGCACCAGGTGGTCTGACTTGGAGTCAGAGAGAACATGTGTCTGAACTGATTGAGCACCTGTCTACAATCAGTTTGCTGCTGGGCAGTGAGGCTGCCTGCCAAGGCTACACTGACCCATCATCAGGGTTCTGAGAGAGCAGGTCAGGGAGAGGGTCACTCTCCTCCTCCTGGCCCTCATCAGTTGCCATGAGCAAGCCCATGTCAGCCCTGTCCACATATGGCTTCAGCCTGTTGACATGGAGCACCCTGTGGGGGCTCCTGGGAGTTCCCAGGTCTACCAGATAGGTAACCTCTCCCTTCTGTTCAACAATTGTATGGGGGCCACTCCACTTGTCTTGGAGGGCTGCTGGGGCCACTGGCTCCAGCACCCACACTTTCTGTCCTGGCTGGTAAACAGTCAGCACAGCCTTTTGGTCATGCCAGGCTTTCTGTAATTCCTGGCCAGCCTCAAGGTTTTTGGTTGCCTTTTTCATATACTCAGCCATCCGGGAGCGGAGACCAAGTACATAGTCCACTATGTCCTGTTTAGGGGTTTGAGAGGTAACTCCCAACCTTCCTTCACCAGACACAATGGACCCCTAACAGGATGGCCAAACAAAAGTTCAAAAGGGCTGTAGCCAACCCCCTTCTGAGGCACCTCCCTGTATGCAAATAAAAGGCAGGGCAAGAGTATGTCCCATCTTCACCTAAGCTTTTCTGGGAGCCCTTTAATCATGCCCTTCAAGGTTTTGTTGAATCTCTCAACTAAACCATCGCATTGTGGGTGATAGGGTGTGGTGAACTCATAGGTCACTCCACACTCCTTCCACATTGCAGTCAAGTAACTGGAGATAAAGTTTGCATCTCTGTCAGATACTACCTCCTTAGGAAAGCCCACTCTTGAGAAAATTCCCAGGAGGGCCCTTGCCACCACAGGAGCTGTAGTGGTCCTAAGGGGAATGGCTTCTGGGTACCTGGTGGCATGGTCCACCACCACCAGGATAAACCTGTGCCCAGATGCTGTTTGGGGATCCATGGGATCAACTATGTCAATCCCCACCCTCTCAAAGGGAACCCCCACCACAGGTAGTGGTATCAGGGGGGCCTTTGTGGTCCCACCTGCCTTCCCACTGGCTTGGCAGGTTACACAGGAGCGACACAACTCCTTGGTGTCTTCAGACATGTGGGGCCAGTGAAAGTGAGGGACAATTCTGTCCCAAGTCTTGTTCTGGCCCAGGTGACCTGCTAAGGGAATATCATGGGCTAGTGTCAATAGGATGCCCCTGAACTTCAGAGGTATAACCAACCTCCTGGCTGCTCCAGGCTTGGGGTCTCTACTCTCTGAGTACAGGAGTCCATCATCCCAATATATCTTATGGGTGCCACTAGCATTCCCAGCAGCCTCAGCAGCAGCCTGCTGTCTGAGGGGTTCAAGAGAGGGGCAGTTCAGCTGCTCCTGGCTCAGATCTGCCCTGGAAGGGCCCCCTGTCCCCAAGACCTCAACCTGATCAGGTTCAAGCTCCTCTGGGACAGTTCCTTCTTCAGGCCTGAGATCAGCTTCCTCAAAAGTCTGATCTTCCTCCTGAGGCAAGGGGGAAGGCACTGCCTTATCCCTACTGCTCCTTTTCTTGGGAAGCACCTGGTCCATTATTCCAGAATCCAGGGCCTGTTCAGCTTTTGACATTTTTGCCTGTGACCTGGTCACAGCAAAGACATGTGCAGGGATCCCTAGCATTTCTGCATGTTTCCTGAGCTCCACCTCTGCTCAAGCTGAGGTTTCAAGATCATTGCCAAGCAAGCATTCAACTGGTAGGTCTGCACTCACCACAACCTTCTTAAGGCCAGTTACCCCTCCCCAGGAGAAGTTAACAACTGCCAGAGAATGGTCTGTTCTGACATTGCTAGCATTGGTCACTTGGTACATTTCACCAAGTATAATCTGCCCAGGATCCACAAGATCTTGTGTCACCATGGTGACACTTGCTCCTGTGTCCCTGAATGCCAAAGCCTCCCTTCCATTAATTAAAGGCTGCTGTCTGTATTTGCCCAAATTAGTGGGACTCACAAAGGGGGACATATCCATGCCCCCATCACAGACTAGGACAGCCTGAGTTGGCACTCTGACTAGGCCAGAGTCCATCTCAGTACCCAGGGTCAACCCTACTAAACCCTTATTCTGAGTGTTTCCACCACCACTTGTAGCTGGATTAGGGGGAACAGTTGCCTTAGGGGCAAGGGTGGCTGGAGTGGAGTCTTTGGACTTGGTGCAATCACTGGTCCAGTGAGTCTTTTGCTTACAGACTTTGCACCATGGTTTCCTTTGGCCTTTTCCTTTATTAGATTGGGAATCCCCACCTGAAGAAGATTTTTGGGGGCCTTGTGAAGACTTCTGGTCTTTACCCTTCTCCCCACCCTTATCAGAGTTTTTGGAATCTTGCTTCTTCTGGTCACCACCTTGGTTCTGTACTTTCTGCTTCACCCTGGTTCTGACCCATTTGTCTGCCTTCTTTCCCAATTCTTGGGGAGAGGTCAGATCAGAGTCAACCAGGTACTGATGTAGCAACTGATTCTGACAGTTATTTAGAATCTGCTCCCTCATGATTAAATTATAAAATCCTTTGAAGTCACACACCTTACTGCCCAGTAACCAGCCTTTCAGAGCCTTGGTAGCACAATCTACAAAATCCACCCAGTCCTGTGTCTGTGCCTTTTGGGTATCTCTGAACTTTAACCTGTATTGCTCAGTGGTTAGGCCAAACCCATCTATTAGGGCACTCTTCAGGACTTGATAATCATCAGCATCCTCTTCTCTTACAGTGAGGAGCTTGTCTCTACCTTTGTCTGCAAAGGAGAGCCACAAGATTGCTGCCCACTGCTCCTGAGGGACCCTCTGTACTTTACAGGCCCTCTCTAGTGCAGTAATCCATTTGTGGATGTCATCCCCACTCTGGTAGGGAGGGACAATCTTGCTCAGGTTTCGATGGTCATAAGACCTTTCCATACCACTAGGGAAGTTGCTGCCACCATGGGACTCTAGTCCCAACTTTCATCTTTGTCTATGAAGCTCTAGGGACTCCCTATCTGTAGCCAACTGCTGTTTTCTGATTCTCAACTGAGCTTCCTCATACTTGAGCAGTCTGTCCTTCCTCTCATGAGAGGTTTCCCTCCTATTAGAGGAAACAGAGGTCCCTACTGAGGTGTCAGAATGGTTAGACTCCTGAGAAGGAGATCTGGGCCTTCTAGGCACACTCACAACTCTTCCTGCTGGGACAAAGGGGAGGTCATTCTGATCCTCCTCCTCATCTGCAGGAGGAGCTGCATTTTCCAGGGCAAGGTCATTGTCACCTTCCTGGCCAGTTTCAGAGGTCAGGTCCTGGGTATTTTCACGCCTGGTCCCTTCCTCATCTTCTGCCCCACCCTCTCTGCCTACCCTTGCAGACCCTATAGGTCGTCTGAGGTCATCTAGCAGAAGTATCTCCATGAGACGTTGGGTGTTGGCACTTTTGCCTGTCTTTAGCTTCCTAATCTTGCACAACTCTCTCAATTCCAAGAATGGAAGGTTGTCATATTTGGATGGCAGGAGCCCACTGGTTCCTGGCAGTGAAGACATTACTAGTGAGGTGTGGTGTATGCACTACCTACTCTAGTGTGGCCTACTAAACTCTCTTGAGTTGTAGAAAGGGTGTGCTAGGCCCTTGACACACAACTCTAAGTTCAGTAGAACTTACTGTATTTCTAAGCTTGAATTTATATGTACCTTAGGTACCCTTAGTGGTTTTCAGTTGATCAATTCAATTGAGATTATCTGGTAAAACAATAGCAAGCTGGAATCCCACACGCTGCATACCAATGTGAGAGGTTGGCCTGGTATATGCTGTCCACTAGTTCTAGTGGGCACCTTGCACCAGTCCAAACAACCCCTTATGGAGATTGGTTAAAGACAACCTTTATTGAAAGCTATCCTAGTGGTAGCTATGGAGAGCAGCCTTCAGGCTAAGTCTTGAAGGAATGTAAAGCAGCTTGGTTTACCAGTCTATAATCTCTTGAGTGACCAAATGAAAGAGGACCACACCAGGTATATATATAAAATATATGTATTTAGTCTTAAACACACCCCTCTAGTCTCTTTATGAGGCTAGAGTTCAAAGTACATAAGTTACAAGTCAAATATCAACAGTAATAGCACCAATACACGTTTGAGCCCTAGGGGCGTACCAAACCATATACCAAAAAAGTGGTATTAGAACCACGACTGAGCTAGACACAAGGCCTAGAGCCTGTAGAAGTGCTTGGACCCCAAGGAACCACCCAAGGTAGTGACACAGGGGACCCACGGGGACGCGTGCAGTGTGAGAACACAGCCGCGAGCCACTGTTGACTTCTATGGGGAAAGTCGCGGTTGGATTTTTAAAAGGAAAGGACACTTAGAGGAGGACTTGGAGCAAACCCCTTTAGAACTAGGCAGTTCTAGAGTCAATACCCACGGGAGCACCGGAGTACTCGAGTTACCTCACCCAGGGAAGCCGGGTGCATAGGTGTCTTTTGGCGTCGGGTTTCGTCGTCGTTTTCAATGGCGATCTGCTGCAGCAGGCTAGTCGAAAGTGTCCGGGTGGATCCAAGAGTGGATCGAAGATCTGAAGGACCTGAAAGCAGAGGGGACAGAGTCTGGGTCACTAGCCAGTGACCAGGAAGGCGATGAGCAGATGCCCACCGATGTCGGGTGTTTCAGGTAGGTTGACAGTCGTCTTGACTCTTCAGCCACGAGGTCCAGGAGGCGTCTACGATGACCAGGAGCTGGATTCGAGCTGTCCCACGATGTCTGTCGATTACTGCGGTCGGTATCGGCGACCAGATTGGACCCAACAAGCCTTGGCAACGGCAAGTCACGTGGAAACAAAGAAAGGACGTTGATGCAGACCAGCAAGGTCTGGGGGACTCACCCAGCAAGGGTAAGTCAGGGCATGTCTGGAGCAACCAGGAAAGCCCAAGCAGAAGAAGAGTTGCCTTCGGGAAGGCCCACTAGCCAACGGACTAGCGACCGTGAAGGAGCCTCGGGTGGACACACTTGGAGCTGGCTCACAGGACACTCGTGGAGTGGAGGCCAGTGATCTTTGGTGCAGTCGGTGCTGGAGGCGGGGGCTACTCGGAGCTTAAAGCACAACTTCGTGGGAGACCAGGAAGAGGATGCACTTACAAAAGTTCTCGGTGTCCAGGGCTCACGGTTCCACGTTACCCACGTTACCCACGAAAGCTACGTGCCTCAGCTTCGCTGGGGTCTCAGGGCAGCGCTGGGGAAGTCTGGAAATCCACCTCTGGTATTGCAAAGACTTTGGCGTCCAGCAGGAGCTTCAGCGATGCAGACCGGACAATTGCTTCTTAGGTGCCTGCCAAGCAGGGGAGTCACTCCTTGACCCCAAGGGAGATTCTTCAGTCCTCTAATCTTGAAGTAGAGCGTCGAATGTCCAGGATTCGGCTTCAGAGTTTCGTCCAGGGTAATCTAAAATCCTAAGGACTGGGGTCCCATACTTATACCAAGTTAGGGGGTTGGACATACTCTGGGGACCCACCTATGGGAGGGTCAGGGAAGAGGGGTGGTTACACCCATTCCCTTTGTCCAGTCTTGCACCAGAGCAGGGGCAGGTAGCCCCTGCAACCGGTTTGAACTGGACTATGCACAGGGACACCAAATGTGCCCCCAGTGCAGGACTTCAAAGCACCAGAGAGTGCTCCCGCCTAGCCCCAATACACACTATCCTGTCTGGGGGGGTGGTTACACCTCCCTTCGACAGGAAACCTTTTGTCCAGGCTTCCCGTGCCGGAGTTTCGGTCAGTAGCAGGAGGCCAGACCTGTGTCTGTGGCAGCGGCATCCATTTTGTGATGCCAGGGCTCTGTAAAGTTAATACCGGGTATGCCGGCGTGTACATGTCTCTCCCTCTAGAAGGGTGGAATGCAACCCCCGCCGCCAGAACTGGCGGGGGGGGTAGTATTCCAAGATGTTTGACACCAAACACGACATGTTTCCGTGCAGCCATCCCAAAGTTAGCATTTAACGCGAGGTTATAATGCACTTAAGAGTATATGGTCAGGCTGCACCACAAACAGCACCAGAGGATTGACTCCGATTGCTGCAGAGGGGCTCTGCTCATGCAGGGGCACCCTCTCACATAAAAACCAAGCACTCTGCCTTCAGCATTGTTAAGGCCTGCCATAGGAGTGACTTATAGGTTTATATGTGTGTGCAATGGTAGTGATATAGGTAGCCTATACCACAGTAAGGGGTGCATGCACCACCTTACCCATGCTGCAGTAGCAGACCTGTGGTGTCATTTTGGAGGGCCTCCCAGGGGTGGCACAATACATGCTTCAGCCCCTGGTAGGCCTCTGGGGTGTCTATGCCCTTGGTACATAGTATACCATATACTAGGGACTTATAAGTGCACCCCAGAATCCAATCTGGGATGTACCTAAAGTACATGGAATCAATTTAGAGAGGAAGCAGTTAGGCTGGGGTCCTGAATAGCAGGGCCCCAGCCAGACTAAAGTCGAAAAACAGTGATAAACCAGCAAAAAGTGGGGGTAACCATAAGAGGCAGATCCTACTCTCCTACATTAGCTACACCTGCATGTGACAGGATAGGCCTCTTTGAAGGTAAATAAGTTCCTGGGAACAACACAGATTGTCATCCTGTCAAAGGAACAGAACACCTCCCCACACCCAAGGCCTTTGCCTCAGCTCTGGGAGCAAATTCACACCACATCAAGAAGCTATTCAGATCCTGGGTGACAGTTGGAAGCTCATGCAAATGGGCTGCTAGAGGCTTTAGGCAGATAAAAGGTGACTTTTAAAAATACATATTGTAAAATATTCAGTGAAAATATTACTTTACTAGCGAATAAGGCAAGATGGCGTCTGAGTAACTTCTCACTCAAGACACTCCTCTGGTCGGACCCCCAGTCATCAAGAATCACCCCGATGCTGCTTTTGAATGCCACCGTTGGGTTACCTGAAAGTCGATATAGCTGTGGAACACCGACATCATCTTCATCTGCGTGGAATCTCCAGGACGAGTAACGCGAGGCGGCTCCCGGTATCCAAGCTAACCGCTCAGGCATCCCTCTGCCTGCGGCGGCCTGTTACGGATCAGCTGTTTCCCCAAGCGCTCTCTACACTCCCAATCAGCCTGCGGCGCGGACACATGCTAAACCAAGAACTGCTGCAAGTATCGGTCCCTGCTGCCCCAAGGAACTAGCGCCGCCGGCAAAGGGAACTTTTTGTCGGATTTTTAATATTAGCAGAGCAGCATACCTCACAGCTAGGTATATCAGGAGGCAGCAGGAAAGCAGCTAAAACAAGGAGCGCTCAACCTACTATGCCCATAACAGCGTCAGCTGTCCAGCCCCCCAAGCGGAGAGAACTGCCTTTGGAAAATCGGACCGGTGGCAAAAAAGATTGATGGGTGCAGCGGCAAGGGGGGGGAAGTAGACAAAACGGAAACAATCAAGAGAGCTCCACAGAAAAACCCCCGGGATGTAGAGGACTGTCAACAGCTGATCACTAATCTTTGCGGTCTAGCTAGGGTAGGTCCCCAAGGGACGCTGGAGCAGGAAAAGAGAAGTGAGGAGCAAACCGCTGCTGGCGCCGCATTTACCCTTGCGGTGGAACCCGCTCCTAATCCTCAGACAAACTCTGGCATAGAACATGCTCCGGATGAGGATGCAGGAGATCCTCTGCATACAGGCCCCATCCAAGACCTCAAGATTGACGATAAAATGGCTAAAGTTAACCAGGCAGTACCGGGGGTATGGACGTTAGGAGTGAAGCAGCCCCGTCGCTACGGGCTAGATCTCCTGACACACATGAAAAATTCTACTCTTTAACTGATGATTCAGAGATCTCAGACGTGAGCATACCCACCTCCAGTGAAGGAGAAGGGGCCAACTGGAACAGTAGCTCCGGGTCGGAATACCCTTTAAAGGCACAAGGACAAAGGAAATCCCTAGCAAAAAAAGGAAGAGGGAAACACCTGCGTGAGGTCTCCGACGGTGGCAGGGTCAGGGATCTGAAATGGGACTATTCGGCCTCACAACTAACCACTCTAACAGATCAAACAACCAGATCTGAGGGGAATCCCATGATGGCAAGCAATGGAGAGATCTCAAGGACTGGGAAACAGAATGATACTTCCCTATCATTGGTACTGCAATCGATCAAGAGCTTCCAGGAGGAGGTGAAGATGGACAATTGGAGAGCTCGTCTGGCTGCAAAAAAACTGCAGGGGGCAGTCAGGAAAGTCGGCAGAACTTGTGCAGAAATAGCGGATAGAATGGCCTTGGTAGAAGTCCGGACCGAAAATCTGGAAAAGGATGTTGTATCCTTAAAGACACAGAAGGATGCGCATGAGGGGTTTGTTGAAGATCTGATTTGAAAAATGGAGGATCAAAAAAATAGGCAACGCCGTAACAACCTTCTCTTTTTAGGAATCCCAGAAGGGGTTGAAGGAAATGACCCCAGGAAATACATGGTTTCCCTACTAAGAGGGGCCTTTCCAGAGCTGAGCACTTGGGACTGGGACAAGGAAATTCAGCGAGCCTGCAGGTTTCCTTTAATGCTTCCAAAACGCCCTTTGAATACCCCTGAATGACCACGGGCTATGCTGCTATATTTTGGAAACTTTTTGCTACGAAAGACTCTCTATGACTTAGCTCGGCCAACAGCTGAAAAGGAATATGAAGGAGCAAGTTTTTTCACCAGGCTGGATTTCGCTCATGCCACCGTTGAGCGGAGGTGGAGACTGAGGCAGATTTATTCCCCTTTTCAGCAGCTGGGGGCAGAAGTCTACCTGCAGAATCCAGGCGGACTAACAATTGTCTTCAGGGGGACCACACACAGCTTTATTTCAGAAATCCAGGCTCAATCATATCTAAAGGAGATTTCTGGTAGATCTGAGAATGGGATCTAACAGATCACATAATAAAGCATTGAGGCACTTGGGTCTATGGCTATGATGGTTTCTCAATATGCAGAAGCTTAATATTGTGGCTCACTCAATAGAACCTGCTTAGCAAATAAGTAAATAAGTGATTTAATGTTTTGAGGGTGGCTGGGGGAAGATTGGAGGAGTGACGAGGTTGCGATTACTTAGATGACATCACCCTGGCTCGCTCCGAGCCAGGTCACCTCAGTTTAGGTGATGGGAGGTGGGAGGGGGTGGTGGAAGGGGGGATTCAGGGTGGGGGGGCTGGCAGGAGGGGGAGGTGTCCTATAAGAATGTTTTTTTTGTTTATCTTTGATGGATAAAATTTGAATAGCCGCCATTAATGTCAGTGGCCTGAATGGCCCTAAGAGAAGACGCAACACTGCTGCGGGGCTACAACTATTAAAGGCAGATATAGTATGTTTACAGGAGACTCACATAGAAGGGGCCCAACTATACCTTTTGAACTCACTAGGATACAGGCTGATTGGGGCAACAACACAGAACACCCGGACATGAGGGGTGGCGATTTTGACATGCAACACTATTTTGCAATTTACCTGAACCTTAGCCGACCAGTTAGGCAGATGGGTAATAACAGAATGCCGTAAAAGTACTGGAGAATCATTTACTATCGGCTCGATCTATGGTAGTATCCTGGACGTTCCAGGAGTATTCGAGCACGTAAACAGCAAACTTGCCATCTGGCCGCTCCCTGTTGTTCTCTTTGGGGATTTTAACATAAACGTACCTGCCAATAAGAAACTGAGCTCGGAAGCTAATTGGACATATAGTGGCAGGAAACCTAAAGTTTTTCGGGCATTAAGGGCATTATGTAATGATCATGAGCTGAGCGATGTCTGGAATTGGCAAAACTCATCGGATCCTGGCTTTACTGTTTTTTCTATTCCACATAAAGTTCATGCCCGACTTGACTTCATGCTAGTGTCCTACTTCCTGCTTCATGAGTGTACTATAGAGAAAGCCCCACGTATACTTTCAGATCACAACCCTTTAGTGATCAAGGGAAACGATTCTAAACCCAGGGATAAAATCTGGAGCTTTGAGCGAGCCTTTTTGGTTCACGAAGAATATTGTAATCACATGAGGAATTGGATCCCGCTGTTCCTGAAGGAAAATATAGGCAGTGCTGAAATTGATATTGTATGGTACGCATTGAAAGCTGGCATACGAGGGTAACCTCTTAGATACTCTCTGAACCTTAATAAAAAAAACGACAGCAAATATATGATCTCCAAATTAGGATGGCTCAAGCAGAGGAGGACTTAGTTAAAGCGCTGCAACAGGGGTGGGACGTGGAGGAAGCGCAGGCAAAGGTGGTAGTTGCTAAATCTTCTATCCTGGAAATAATAGCGAAAAACGCTGCAGATAAACTCACTGTTTGGAGAGAGAAAGCATATGAATGCAGTGAACAGTTAGGGCATCACTTTGTGATAAGAGCAAGACAAAAAACGATGCAAAATTTAATACAAGAGATTCAGGACCCAATCCGGGGATTAGTTACAGATCCAGATAGTATTCGAAATGCATTTTATTTGTACTATCAAAACCTATATCAATATAATTTACAGGGGGATCCTGGAGAAGTTAAGGAATTTCTGGACTCAATCCCGGGAGAACAGTTTCCTGTAGAAGATCAACAACAGCTAGATGATCTGCCACAATGGATTGAGATACTACTGTGCATCAATAGCCTTCCTATTGGTAAGGCTACAGGCCTGGATAGTATTCCCGCTGAATTTTACAAAAAGTTCTCGCAGAAACTCAAAGAATGCATGACCCAGCTGTTTGTCCATGTATTTAAGGGGGGTAGACCTCCAAACTCCTGGTCTTCCGCAAAAATAGTGATCTTTCTTAAAAAGAATAAGCCAGCAAGGGATCCTAGCTCATATTGCCCAATAACACTGATCAATAGTGATAGTAAGATATATTCCAAAATCTTGGCCGCCTGTCTGGCGCCAATGATCCACAAGGTAATTTCAAACCAACAGCATGGATTCATTCCAGGGCATGGGATGATTGACCATATAAGGAGGGTTATTACACTTTTAGATGCCACAAAAATATCCAAAGACCCAATGGCTTAAATTCTACTGGAAGCGGAAAAAGCCTTTGACAGGGTCTCTTGGTATTTTGTATGGGAGGCCCTGTCAAGTGTAGGAATCAATTTATTGCAGGCCATTAAAATGCTCTATTACCATCCAACGGCCAGAGTTTTTGTTAATGGAGCACTTTTGGACCCATTTGCAATAACTAGAGGGACCCGACAAGGTTGTCTGAGCTCACCCTTTTATACGTCAGCTAGAAAACAACAGGGCCATCAGACCTATCGTGACACATGTCTGGGAAACAAAAGTGTTGGCATATGCTGACGACATTGCCCTTGTGACCCCTGACCCTACTACCGCTTTGCAGGAAGTAGAAGAGGAAGCAGAGAGGTTTGGGAAGCTCTCCGGATATGCACTTAATCGCTGTAAAACTCAAGTAGTGGTCAATGGGAAAATAACGATAAATGACTTCAGAGTGACTAAGAATGCAACCTATCTAGGGATCAATATTTCAGCAAACATGGATGACATTGTCAAAGAAAATGTAGAGCCCCTATTAGTCAAAACCAAACAGGACTTGTCTAGATTAAATAATCTCCATCTGTCTATCATTGGGAGATGTAATATAGTCAAAATGCTATTCTTTCCCAAGAGTTTATATCTTTTTCGGGCAATCCCATTAGAATTCTCAATTGACTGGCTGAAGAAATTAGAAGACATATTTTCTCGATTTATCTGGGCATATGCCAAACCAAGAAGGGCTTTTAAATTTCTCACATTGCCCAGGGAAAGAGTGGGATGGGCTTTACCTAATCTCAGACTTTATTATTGGGCCACCACACTATTGTATAATCTGATACTGTTGCAAGAGAAACCGGCTGAAAGACACACTAAAGAGGTCCCGACCCCCCTTGAAGTTATAATTGGGGAAGAGCCTGGGGATGGCTGTGGCGTTACCTAAACGATAACCATTACAAAAAAGTTCATTTTAAGATATTACTGGGGGGGGTTTAAAGTTTGGAAAAAAGTCAGAAGAGTAATCGATATTGGCAGACTCCATTTTTATACACCGTTAACAAATAATCCACATCTACCAGAAATTTGTAAGGACCATACGACTAAAAGATGGGGGAGGTAGGTTTGACTAAACTCAGGTCCTTTTTCTCTCTAGAGGGTCTTTTTTCCTTTGAAGACCTTAAAGAGATGTTTGAGATAGATCGAAGAGATTTCTTCAAATATCTTCAAATCAGGGATTTTTTATTTAAGAAGGGAGGCGGACCGATAGGATTTTCTAGAAATGCCATAGTTGAGAAACTGGTAGAGAATAGGGACCTGTCAATACGGGTTATCTATAATCTTTTCAACTCACTGATGAAAGATGATTTGGAATACTGGTCGTCGAAATGGAAAGAGAAAATTGGTATATCGGAAGATACATTTCAGCAATCATTTAAAATGGCACTGAGTATTCTAATCCCGGCTCGGCTACAGGCACAATATAATAAAACCTGTTTTTCACTGTATTACACCCCACATAAGATAGGTAAATAGGGGAGTGGCAAAGGGACACACTGCCCTCTGTGTGCACTATATCAGGCAGATCTGGTTCATATCTTTGCTTCCTGTAATATGCTCTTGAAGTTAAAACAAAATATTACCAGATTCTTTGAAGAAGCTCTAGGAATAGAATGTTCCCTTTCTTCAAGCTTGATTGTGCTGGGGGTGGCGGAAGAAGAGCTGGGTAATACCGGGCAAGATTTGGTGTTTATTGGTATGGCGGTTCTGCGACTGTGTATAGCATCTGCTTGGCTGGACTCCAGTCCCCCTGCATTTCAGCAGTGGCTTTCACGTTTTCTGGCAATTTATAATTTAGAAAAGGCTGTTGACGCAAGGAGGGGGATACGAGCACGAATGAAAGGTTTAAAAACCACTGACAGAATGGGTAGAGAAAAATCGGTAATCAGTTAGGAGAAATCTTAGATGTTGACGCTATGGCACATTGCACTTTATCGGTTTAGAAGCGAAGAAATTTATATGAAGTATATGATTTATATGAATACTGGTTCTTCTTGGTTCTTTAAGATTGCTAAACTTGCACTAGGAATGACTAGCTGAGAAAGTATATAGGACTGTTTAGAATGTAAAGTATACAGAGTCCTAGGCTCTCACGAGCACCCGGGGGTGGGTGGGGTGGGTGGAAAATGAAAACATGCACACTGTCTTGAGGATGAATTCTATAATGTATGTATATATTTATAGTACTGTGCATGATAAAAAAAAGAAAATATGACTTTACCAATGAATCCTGCTTGTAATAAATATTTTTAAAAGTACAAGAATTAACTTTTAAGCTGCTTTCTGGATAAATAACACTATTAAATTAAATATTGTATCCCTATGCTTTTCTATAGAACAGCTAACTGGACTATGGTAAAAATATATTTTAGAGCCATGTCACTGTAAAGATATGTTTAACATTAAGCTTTTACATACCCTACTTTTAAATACCATGCACCCTGCCTTCTGGGCATTTGAGGCCTACTTAGAGATGACTTATCAATATTTAAAAAGAGTTTTTATACCTGTCAAAAGGGTTTATTTTGACTAGTCAAAATGGAAGTTTTAAAACTGCACAGCCCGGCTACAGTGGTAGGTCTGCAGTCATGCTTTATACAGACTCTCTAGTGGCAGCAAAATGTGTGGTGCAGTCCACTAGTGACATTTAACTTATGAGCCATCAGTACACTTTGTGCAATATACTAGGGACTTGCAGGTAAGTTGTATATGCCAATTGGGAATATAGCCTTTTGTTATAGGCAATTTAAGGGTCAGAACACATGCACTGGGGCCTGGTTAGCAGAACCCCAGTGCACAGATTAAAAATCAATAGCATCTTCATTCTAAAGAAAAGGTGTATGATCATACCGTTAGACTTGTTAGACTTAGGGTGTCCTTCCCCCAAATGTTCTGCCGATTTGCCTCCAATTTTGCTGATCTGTTTTTGTTGGTTTTAGGACTCTGGGCACTTTGCCACTGCTGACCAGTACTAAAGTGGATGTGCTTTCTACCCAAACATGGTTTGATTGACTTATCCACAATTGGCATATTTGATTTACCTATAACTCCTAAGTAAAGGGTACTACATGTGTCCAGGGCCTGTAAACTAAATGCTATTAGTGGGTCTGCATAACTGATTGTGCCACCCATATCAGTAGCCCTTTATCACATATCTCAGGCCTGCCACTGTAGTGCCTGTGTAGGCAGTGTACACTGCCATGTCAACTTGACATTTAAAACATCTTGCCAAGCCTTAAACCCCCCCCTTTTGTTTAACATATAAGTCACCATAAGCTGGGCCCCAAGAAGACCATAGGGCAGGATGATGTGTAATTAAAAGATAGGACATGTACTTTTAAGTTTTACATGTCCTGGTAGTGAAAAAACTCCCAAATGCCATTTTCACTACCGTGTGCCCTACCCCTCCCATAGCTTAACATTGGGAATTCCTTGTTACATCTAATAAGTGTAATTCCCAATTGGAAGGAGGTACAGCTATCATTTTTAGTGCCTATGGAATTGTAATGATATATCCACTTTAAAGGTAAAGTCGAATTTATCATTACATTTTTTAAACTGCCACTTTTACAAATATGCAATTTTTCTGCTTCTATCCCTGTGTGCCTGCTGCCTGTCTCTAATACACATCTGGGGTGGGTGAAAGCTGGGTCTTGTGCATCCCCTCTAGACAGCTACACACAAAGGGGGCTTAAGTGTGACTGATGGGCCTTCCACATTCTGATGGGCCATCCTGGGCAAGATGGGAGGGAGGAGCTGGGCACAGCCTCACACTTACACATTCATAGGCTATGTCCTGTCCCCACAAAAAGGACTGCTTAACCCCCTCTAGTGAGTCTGGAACCAGGGCAGGAAGGGAGGATATCCGTGCACTTCAAAGCCCCTCTTTGAAGTCTCCTCCACTTCAAAGTCACCATGGGTATAAAAACTGGATTTCGGACCCTACCAACTCAGTACACTTCTGGACCTGTGGATACTCTGCCAGGAAGAGGGATTATTGTGCTGATAAAGGACAGCCACTCTGCTGGACTGCTGGTCTGGAAGAACTGCTTTTCTGCTGTGCTGACCTGCTTGCCACATAATACCCTCCTTGCCAGGGTGAGAAGGACTGGACCTGCACTACTTGAACCCAAATTGACTCCAAGAGATTGTCTCCTTGCCTCCTGTTTGAAGTCTAAGGGACACAAAGGACTTCCAACTACTCACAAACAGCACCTGGACTCTGCCATCTGAGAGTCTTGCAATGCCAAGTAGTGCCAACCCAGTCCAGGGCCCTTGGAAGTGGGTATAAAGTGCTGCAATATTCAAAATCCATTTATCGATGATGTTGCGCCACTCGGAATCTGCGCAACTCCTTTAACGGTGGCGCATCACAAGGATCCAGTATATCGCTTCACCAACTGCTTGGCGCATTGCCTCCATTCCAGATGCATCCTCAATGTTTGCGATTTGAAGACGACCCATCGCCTACAGCTTGTGGCTCAAGGACGACGCATCACCTCTTTGCTTCTTGCATTGCAGCCTAGTCAACAACGCAACTTAGGTACTTTTCAGTGGTTCAAACCTGGACCCTGTAGCCGACCAGCGCTCCATCGAAGTCTGCCTGACCTTTTTACTTTTTCCCAGTCAAGCGTGACCAGATCGCCCTGGTTGGTGCTTTATGCTTTTAAGCACTATGTTTCAAGATAATCTTTAAAAATGTATAACGCGGTTCTACTTTTTGGAGTTTTGTCACTTTGGTCTTGTTGTGTTCATTAAATTAAGCTATAATATTTTTCTAACCAAGTGTGGTATCTTTTTGTGTAGTGTTTTCACTGCTTTACTGTTTGAAGTGTTGTGCAAATACTTTACACATTGCCTCTTAAGCATGACTGCTCTGTGCCAAGCTACCAGGGGGTGAGCACAGGTTAATTTAGGGTGTGCATCTGACTTACGCTGACTAGGATTGTCGTTCCTCTTGGGTCAGGGTGCATACCTCTGCCAACCAAAAACCCAATTTCTAACACATACAAAAAGAGACATTTTCCTACAATCCCACACACAGACACTATCTAAAGATCCTCGTCTCTGATCTCAGACCAATTAATAGGTGCTGAAAGCAAGATCTTGATAAAGGCCCTGAGACAAGGCACTTCCCCATAACATGGATGGCTTTGCCGCCACTTTCTTTAGGAAACAAAACAGTGAGCATTTCAAAAGAAACCAGTAAATGTTCCGCCTTGTACATTATTTTCACTTTCTGATGGTTAGCTTATTTGCAGGTGTTTGAATATACAGATAACAAGATAAGTTAAAAAAAGGAGAAACTAACTAATGTAGATGTATTGGAGATTAATATCAGTTTAAAGACCATTGGGCAGAAAGCATGTTTCACGACCGATACCTATTGCTCATGTGTATTATATATTATGCACACAAAATGAGACTGCTGGTGTGGGGAATTCAGTTAAACCAAACAAGTATGCTTAACATTTTTTATATTTCTTGACAGTATTTTAGCAACCACTTGGTGAATACTTTCCATGTTTGAGACTCAGCATACAATGCATGATGCTGAGATCCCTAATTAAATACTGTAAAAGAATTGTAGTGACATGACAATCTGAGAATTGAATGTGGGAGCAATATTCAGCTGCCTGGTGTGGTAGACATTTTGTTCACTGTAATCTCTGCTGAAGCTCCAGCCAATCATCTTTGTTTGTGTCAAGAGCAGCACTGACCTTCCAATGGCTTTGGAAAACACTAGTCCCCAATGTGCTTCTAGAAAGATGTGGCAATGAGGAGCATCAGAGGCATCTGTGAGTAATAGCTGGTGCATGTCAAGGAGTGAGAAAATAGTTGAACTCTCCAGTCACATAAAATGAAAGCTTTTATGTGCCGTTAAATAAGGATTGTTTTAAATTAACTTCTGCAGATTTTGCAGATTTCAGTATGGCTGCACTTTATATGCCCTGCACTTGGGCATGTGTACAGGAATTGATTTAAGAAAGGCACTTCATTTAGATCTATGATGCTCAGATGATGTATTTCAAGTCCTAATTCCACATTAAGCTCTACAGCAAAGGAAGGCCTAACTTTTCTCTGTTGCCTTGCTATGTGGATATCACATACAATCTCCTCAGAAGTGCCTCATTATGATTCATGATGCATTACAAGTGAGAAAAATAACAGGACTAGGCTGTCTACTAACTGTCTAGGTAGCAAGGGAAATTACCAGTCAAGGTTGTAGGAGGTTATCTCTTCTTATTGGGTGTGTTTAAGTGTGTTGCAGTTGGGCTACAAAATAAAGTATTTATTTTCAGACTCAGTCTGAACTTAGGCTTATGTAATGTCTTAGGGTCTTATTACGACTATGGTCGTGGAGGCAGTCCGAGGACCGCCACACTGCGGGACCTCCGGCAGTATTATAACTGCCTTGCACAGTCCCCCTCCCCATGCTGAATTTGGCCCAGGTGAGGCCATCCCCTGGGGCTTGTCCATCTTTCTGTGGGTGCCCCCAGGGCACCCACTCTCAACTGGGACCATGGAAGAAGCCTGAAGGCTGCTCGCCTCCTGCAGTAAAACTTCACCAAGCAAGAGTAAACAGCTATGTCCTGGGGTGGGCACCCCAGGACATAGCAGGAGCCGGCCCTGGGGGGTGGAGGTCCCCAGGGCCATCTATTTCTCCAGGCGGGTGGTGGCATGCCCCCCCCTCCTTTCTTGTTTGCAGGGTCTGCCCTGGTGAGGTGGTGGTCACTGGGGCCAAGAAAGACCTGGGAGGGGGGCCGCACGACCCTCTCCCATTTTTTAAAAAAGCAGCCAGGCCCGGGTAGGTGGTGGCCTCTGGGGGAGTCCCTGAGGCCACCATTTAAACTTGATTATGGCCCCAGGGAGGGGGTGGTCCACGGGGCCCAGGGGGTTCTGAGAGGGTCCCTATAAAAATGTGTAAGCCCCGGGAAGGTGGTGGTCCCCAGGACAGTGGGGTTCATGAGGCCCCCTGATTTATTTTTGGAATGTGGCCCGGGGAGATGGTGGTCCCCGGGGCCCAGGGAGGTCCAAAATGCCCCCCATTTCATGATAAATAAGTCCCAGCAAGGTGGTAGTCCCTGGGGCATTAATAAGCCCCATGGGGCATCCTGTGTGCCCTCCTCCTTATTTGCAAAATACCCCAGGATCTGGCCCACCCGAGGCTGATTACTACAGAAGTGCAAGAGCCCACTTTTCTTTTTTTTTAAATTTTCGTCAGGAGCTGCTGATTCAACGTGACTCCCAGGACCTCCCCAAGAGGCCTTGGGTGGTGAGGTATTCCTACTCTTCTCCCGTTTCTTTTTTTTATGTTTTCCAAGATGGCTGCCAACACTTCCTGGTTTGAAGTGTTGGCAGCCAATCAGATTTGAGCTCAGCGACAGTCGGATCCCAGGATCCCCCTAAGAGGCCTAGGTTGTTGAGGTATTACTGCCCTGTCCCCTTTTCTTTTTTGTAAATGTTTGTTCTGGGACTCGGCTCAAGCCAAGCCCCAAGATGGCTGCCAACACTTCCTGGTTTGAAGTGTTGGCAGGCAATCAGATTTCAGCATGGGGACTGTCGGATCCTTGGAGGATCTGCGTCTTAATATATACAAATTTCATTTTTGTTAATATTTCAAAAACTACTGAACGGTCTTACGCCAATTTACAAACAGCTACCTTTCTGCCAAATTTAGAGTAATTTTGTTCAGCAGTTCGGGCTGTCGTCGTGTCTAAAATCTCTATGGGAATTAACATGAGGAAATCGTGTTTTGGAACCCTCCCCCTTTTCTTGGCCCCTCTTGACATATTACCACAAAACTTTGAAGACAGCAGCTGAAATGAGCGTCAAATGATGCCAAAGTTATTGGCAAATGAAAAAATTCTCTTCCCATGGAAACTACATCCTAACTATAACTACCTACTGGCAACCTCCAGTAAGTAATAAATATATATATTCACTGAAAAAACAAAGGTTACAGCGATGGTATAGTTAGGCTCAGATTTCACTCATACAAAACCAGTGAAATTCAGCAGTTATACTTACCTGAGCTAACTGTAACGTACACCCCACAATGCACTGCTTATGACCTCACATATTACATCACTCATGACATGGTCAGTGACATCACTCATGACATCACGGATGACATCTCAAATGACATCACTCATGACCACTTCTGACATCATGAAATAAGTGTATGTGTTTTAGGAGTTTAAGGGTGCTAAACATATATACTAACCTACTACACAACTTAGATTAGTATACTAGTTGTACCACTGAGTGATGCTATCTCTAACATGTGTGATCTGATTGTGTGTGTGACTGTATCTGTGTGTGAGTGGGTGTGTGAGTGGCTGTATGACTGTATGAGTGCATGCATCAGTGACTGTATGGGTGAGTGAGTGGATTACTGACTAAGTCTCTAGGTGAGGGAATGGTTGTGTCAATGGTTGTATGGGTGTCTGAGTGGGTATCTGAGTGGTTGTATGGGAATGTGAGTGTTTTTTTGGGTGTGTGAGTGGTTGGATGGGTGTATGAGTGGGTGTGTGAGTGGCTGTATGGGTATATACATAGGCATGTGAGTAGTTGTATGTCTGAGTGAGTGGGTGTGTAAGTGATTATGTTGCAGAGTGGGTGAGTGTGGCAGTGGCTGTATGGGTGAGTGAGTGAGTGGTTGTGTTAAGAGGCTATATGGGTGAGTGAGTGGGTATGTGAGTGACGGTGCAGGTAAATAAGTAGATGTGTGAGTAGCTGTATGGGTGAGTATGTGGCTATATGTCTGGCTGTATGGGTGAGTGACAGGTTGTATGAGTGGCTGTATGATGAGTGAATGATTGTGTGAGTGGCTGTTCAAGTGAGTGAGTGGATGTGTGAGTAGCTCTATGGAGGAGTGAGTGGGTGTGTAAGTACTGGCATGGGTCTGTGAATGGGTATGTGAGTGGTTGTGTGTATGTGGGTGGGTGTATGAGAGGTTATATGAGGGTATGATTGGGCATGTGAGTGGTTTTGTGGAAGATATAATCAGTGATGTCATTTGATATGTCATCAGTGATGTCATTGACCATGCCATGAGTGATGTAATATGTGAGGTCATAAGCAGTAAATTGCGGGGGCGTAAGTTATAAGAAGCTCAGGTAACTATACCTGCTTAATTTTACTGGTTTTGTACAAGTGAAATCTGAAACTAACTATAAAGTCCCTGTAACCTTTTTAATTTCTTTTCAGTGAATTTATAAGGTTTTTCAAATTCTATTTCCTAACTATAACATCCCTGTAACCTTCGTTTTTTTAAGAGAATTTCTATGTTTTTTAACTAGTAGTCACGTTTGCAGAGCGGTGGAGAAAGGGGGCGGAGCCTCTGACCAGCTCTCAGGAATTCTGCTATGTGGGACTTACTGGAGGTAATAAGAGGGCCTCTTGGCCCACAAAAACCTAGAACATCCAAGAGGACTTCATCCTCCAACCAGTAGTGCAGCATGAGGTGCATTTGCAGAGTGGTTATTGTGCTGTATTGGACTTACTGGAGGTAACATGAATTGTTCTTGGCCTCCAAGGACCCTCAACAGCTAAGGGATGTTCATCCACTAATCAATAGTGCACCAGGAGGTGCGTTTGCAGAATGATGGCGAAAAGGCTGATTTTATTGGTGTGTTTATTTTCTTTCTCAAAAGCTATGGCCAGTATTTCCAGACAACAGGAGGAAGAAGAATTAAGATTGTTAGAAGAAGAGCCACCTAGAAAAAAGGAGAGCATTGTGTGGCAGTTTTTAGTATCCCAGAAGGAGAAAATAAAGTGAATGCCCGGAAAGTTATGTGCACCATCTGTAAAAATGTTGTTTCCCTGGGTAGCGAAAAAAATATAGCTGCGGCACCTCCAGCATGCAGAAGCACCTTAGAACTATCCACTGACTTGCCTTGCATGGGCTGAGATGGTGAGACTTAGAGAGGAAGAGGCTGCTGTTGGAGGAAGCACTCCTGGAACATCTTCCGGAACTGTAGTGACCAATATTCCTGTCACCATCCCTGAATTTGGGAAAATTGGTATATACTGTCCGAAATGCAATACCTCTCTGGGAGTGGGTGAACAAGTTGTTTCAACCCTAGTTCAAAGAATCAATGCACGTAAGTGCTACTTTTTTGCATTATTTTTAAAGTATAGATGGTTTTTCTTGTGCTTTGTTAAAGTTTCTTTTCTTAGTTTTTTGAGAAATAAAAAACATTCCAACAAAAACTATTAGAAAAGTTTTTTTTAAAACTGTTTTAAAAAAACGGTTCTCTTCAGAACCACCAAGTCTGGTTAAACAAAAATGAGTTATTTGTTAAATATATGTCTGTATATGTGAGTCTGTCACTGAGGGCTCATTTATAAGGGTCCTGGTTGCACGTTTACACCACTACAGTGTCATTGTTTTATCCTTGGAGGTGTAAAAGGGCTAGGTAAAGCCACTTCAGATGGCTTTTCCACTCTTTGTAAATATGTGCCCCTTTGACGCACAACACTGTGTTAAAGGAGTAATTCATGATTGTTGCTATGGGTGTACCTACAGAGCACTCATGAAATCTGAACCATTCCCAGATTTATGAAAATCGTAAATCTGGGAATGTGTCAGAATCTAATACCACCCCAATGGTAAAGTAAGCAGGGCACAACAAGAAGAAATATTTTTCTATGTGTGCTGTATTGTGCACTATATATAGAAAATTGAAATTGTCTGAATTGATTGATTTTGTAGAAGAAGGTGTCCCTTCCAGTATAAAATTAATATAGTCTTAGAGCCCAACGTAGCAGGCTTCACTGGCCATTAAACGCCCACTTTACTGTTCAAGGCCCAAACCAAAGGTGAAGGTGTTTAACAATTAAAGCGGGCTTTTAATGACTGGTAGAGCCCTCTTCAGAGGGCTTTAAGACTATTAGAACATTCTCCTCTTAGTAGCCAGAATGTTTTAATTACTAAAAACAAAGGCCGCTCAGAGCCTAAGGAGGTTTGAGTCCCCTCACAGTCTGAGAGACCTTTATTCAAAAGAACACCTCTAAAAGGAAAGAAATATAGTTATGTTGTGGCTTAGGGCTTCTACCATCAAATACATCTGGCAACATGTTTCAAAGCTTACTTTTCTGTACCAGTTTCATTAGCGAGTCAGAACTGACAATGCCAGGTCTAAGCCACAAGGAAAGGGCGACCTAAATCATGCCACTCTTGTGAGTGTCAGCATATCTCTACAGATTTAAATGTGTGTAGTAGAAGCTGCATGGATCACTTGAATGCATCTATTAGTTAAAGGCTATTTTATATTTGTTATATTACCCCTAAAAGGCACTGGCAGACTCATTGCGAATGTATGCCCCCCTGCATTATTTATGATTGAAGCACTAGGGAGGTGGCTGTTCCATGGGCAGTGGGGAAGACTCTACGGCCTAGCTAAGTCATCTGTGCTTCTGGAACTGAATGGTAAAGAAGCTTACACATGATTTGTGCAAGGGTCTGATAGACTGTATAGTTTTTAAGTTAGGGTGATCAGCTACACCACACGTATCAGATTACATGTACAAGTGCAGACATACCTAAGACATAGTAGGAGTCAAACATTGGAACGTGACACAGTACGCTTTCAGTTTAAGGCACACACCTCACTATGTACAACCTACTTGCAGTGTTCCATTGCAAAAATGTATATGGACTGGGATAGAGGTTAATACATGTGGCAACATCTTCTAAACCTCACTTTTTTCTACCAGTTTCATTAAAGAGTCCTAGCTTGCAAATCCAGGCCTAAGCCATAATGAAAGGTCTACTCCTGCCAAGCCACTCTTGTTATTGTCAGCATCTTTCTAGAGACATCAATGAATGTGCCGGTCCTTTTTAGGAGTGAGATGAGAAATATAATGGATCCTTTAAGTGACAGACTTTCTTTCTATCACACCTCTAAAATGTCTGTACATGTTGAATGTTTGCCCAGTAGATGAGTAACATATTTCTAACACATATACAGTTCATCGTCAGTATTACATGCTATATTCTTACATTTCAAGGAATTTAGATAGATTGTCTAGTAAAGATATTTTTGCAGTAGTATTTTCCTAAACATTACTAAAGTCATTTTCAATCTTGCAGTATAACTGTTATTTAGAAGAGAAACAAATATATAAGTACATTATATTACAAAAATCTTAATATTATTATTTTTTTAAATCACATTGTATTGTATTTAAATACCAGTATTAATGTCCCTTTTTCACTGTTCTCAGATGTTATGTAAGTTTACCATTCATGGTGGTTTGATTGTAGCATCATCATTGAACAGTGAGGAAAAAGCAATCGAATGAATTGTGTAAAAACATAAGTACATAGTACATCATTATAAATATGTGTAACTATGCTTTACAGTCACTACAATTTTTTAATCACTTGTTTCATGTATATTATCTGTACTACTTATCTTAAATAGATTTTAAAACATTAACTATTACTATTATATCTAGTACAGCACTAAAAACATGTATATATATAGTCTGTATTTTAAAATAATTGATAAAATATTTGTGTCCATTAGCCAAATAATATTGTGAATACTAATTATGAATATTGATAGAATCCAATCCATTGTATTTTTTAACAACATCACTCCCAATAGGCTAAATGATGCTCTTAGAACTTTAGCTGAAGAAATAGCATGTAAGAACTTGGTAATTGAAAAGGCAATCTAGCTTTGAATTTCAGGTTGCTATCATTGCAATATGTCCATCCACTGTTACATTTTAAAAACACAGTATAGTCCCCAGATATTATAGTTGCTCTTTCATGAAAAATTATAGCCAGTGTTGTATAAGTTCTTCCTGAAATAGATATTTGACCTGCTTTAAAGTTTGTAATTTCTGTTTGTAATTTTGTTCCATCTGATCTACAACGTTGTAGCATTAAAATTAGATATTTTCCAAATATTTATATGTGCAATTTAGACAACTTGTCTGATCTACAATGTGAACACATCATATTTTGATTTGCTTTTTTAATCAATTTGTTAAAAGACACTGTTTTGCAATCTGGTATTGTTAAGTATAGGAAGTGTTCTGCATGTACTTCAGTGGTAGAAGTGAATAAACATTCTTAACACCTATGCTCCTATCTGTAACTTAGCCTAAATAAGATATCAAAATTTACTTTTTCGCATTCTAATACTTCAAGCATAACTAGTATAAATTCTTGTGATTCTTGTTGTATGTTGAGAGTAAATATCACTGTTCAGCTACATATATCCAAAGGATGTCGAATGCCAGAAGCAGTATGTATTTACTTCTGTCTGTAAGCAACTGCTGAAATAAATGATGTAGTGCAGAACAGAATCTTTTTTCACGGTTTTCCATGATTTCATTAAGAAGATGTGGTAAATTAAGATTACATTCAGAACCACATTTAGCATAACAGTTGATACCTGAACTGTTTTCTAACTGGTATCCTTCAATATCACCATCAGTTTCCACTTCTTTATTTTTACGCCTTCAACTTTCTCTTCAATGCTTTTTTTATCTTGAACTTCAGTTGAATATTTCATATATTTCCATTTTGGACATAGTATATGTTTCTCATTTATTGGGTATTCCCCTAAATGAGGAGTATAACGTTTTCCTAACCGATTGTACTCTCTTACACAACTTGCATCAGCACTAACCTTTTTCTCATCAAATTCTATCAAATTCAAACTGGACAATGTTCTTACTCGAGACAATTCAACATATTCCATTCCCACTTTAAATACAGTGCTTCCAATATTTACAAAAGCTCTGTCTATACTTAAACCTTGAGATTTGTGAATAGTTACTGCATATGCTAGAGACATAGGAAACTATTGTCTTCTAACATACAAGTCCTTTACAAGCAAAACACGTATGATACAACGCCCAATCTGTTTTACTTCATTAATCTGGTCAAATTTCACAATCAAAAATTCTATTCCATCTCTATCTTGAAAATGAACAAAATCAACAACTTTTCCTGTAGCTTCATTTACTAATCCTTCCTCTACATTCACATTACGACGCAAAATTACTCGACAGTTTTTTCATACATGTAAACACTTTTCTAAACCTGCTGTTTTAGGTACAGACTTTAAAAAAAAAAACAATTTAGCTTGTAGTTTTTCAGTTAGTAGAATTGTTACTCTCTGGTGTTTCATTTTGTCAATAGCTTAAATTTCCAGAATTTGTTGTTTTTCCAGTTTCAGTAACTGTTCATTAAAGTTAGAACACTCTTGCAATGTAGGCATTAAACAAACTATGGATTTGTTTTTTTACAAGCATATTATACATTTAAAGTTTCAGTTTCTTCAGAACTCTTGAGACTTCATAACAAGCTTCTCCAGATAGCTTCTGATATTCTATTTTGTTATTCTGTTCAACAGGTAGCATAAGTAATTGTTGTAAAGTAATACCTTTAATGCTGTGTGCTGATAATCCTGTTGGTGCTGTTGGTCCTGTGTAGATAACTTGTCAGAACTTTAATTAAGAAACTTTTTCCTGTCGCAGCTTGACCACTAATGTATAATAGAATAGATTGAAATGATGAACATTGACATTCTTGTTTTTCATGGAAGAAGCCATGTTCTACTTGTTGTTTCACTTGGAGATATATTTCTTTTTGTTCAATATTCAACTGTTCTTCTAACTGGTCAAACTCAATAATATCTTGTTGTGCTTACTAAATTGCAGTTTCTACCTCATTCATGGCTATTGCTGCTTCATTTTCAATAATTGGTTGAACAAGTGGATCTTGAGTCAATGAACCGGGAACTTTGACTGCTTTGTGAACTTTCTCTAGCTATTTGCAATAGTTCCTTCTTGTTCAATCTCATCATTTATCATTTTTAAATAAGTAGGAAATACTGTACACTGAATCGTATCTTTTGTTGCATTTAAAGAATCTTTTAGCAGTCAAAATCTCCAAGTAATTCTGTTTCACTACGCTAAGGCATGAACAGTTGCAGAAGTGCTAAATAGAAAAATTCTCTCTTATCTGTAGTTTTGCAACTGAGTTTTCTGTGGTTAATAAGATTTCCTTTCACATGTTTCACTAAACATCCATCACATCCAATTACTGCATATGTTTCTTCTTTTATATTTTCTGTGACATTCCTTTTAAATTTGTAGTGTTGAAGTATTTCATACAGACATAAGTTTTCAAGATGTGAACTCCATTTTGGATAGTATGTATCCAACATATTAGTTTTGACAATATCAGTGCTTTATGGCTCATACTCTGCTAAGTATTGGATTTCTGGAAAAGATTTCAATACTCTGTTCCGTGTGGAAGCTAGGCCTAGACTTACCCAAATGATTCCTCTTGATTTTGAATACAAACTGGCTGAGCTCAAGCGATCCGAACATTCATAAGATCCTATCTCTCTTTGGGAAAGCATCTTCAAGCTAAAGCTGTACAACTTTTTGCTGAGGCTCTTTTCTGCAGAGATCTCTTCCCACATTTCTTTCATCTCTCACTTCTTAGATGTTGTAATATACAATGTGACATAACGAGCAACAGCAATTGAGTTGTCTGCAACAAACTGAATATCCATGTTTGCATTCCACATTTTCAAAATGACTGGATAATATTGCACCTATCCTACTGTGGCACTCTGTTTGGAGAAAGGAATTGTTAAATGTAACCAGATATATTTTGAAGGATTGCCTGACATCAGAAGGGGTAGGTAAGATAAAATGGCTAAAATACATTGAGACCAATTTGAGGGCAATTAGCTTAGATAAATTATGCAAGGTTCCGAAGCAAGGTCTGACAGTATCAAGAAAAGAATTGAAAGGCTGACTACTAGATAGCCTTGGAAGAGATAGGTGGGAGCTTAACTGTAATAAGAATACCTTCAAGCAATATTCCCTAGTCCCTAGTATAAATAATACTGTAACCTCACATCTGACATTTGTCACAAACCTCCAACATAGATATGTATTATTGAGGTTTCGATTGAACTACATTCCGCTCATGCTAGGCTATCCTTTCAAAACATATTCAATTGATGCCCTCCCTTCCTGCCCATGTGATGCACAATCCCCTCAGAGTGATCTTCATTTTGTATTTTTTTGTAAGCTGTATACTGAGGAAAGGAATAGATATATTCTGCTACTTATGCATAAACTAAACTTCAGACAATGTCATCCAGCTTTTTATGATCTTCAGTTACTAGCTGATCCCCTTGTCTGCTACTGCCTGGCTTCATTTTTGTGGTCTGCCATAGAAAAGAAGAGACTGTTCTCATAGCCTGTGCTCCATAAACAAAATACGGGGCAAGTCATCTAATACTGTTTACATCCACCAGATTTGTCTGTTTATTGACCTGGCTTGTTTTATTTTTTTATGATTTTAAATGTATTTTTATCTTACGCAGTGCATAGTGGTATGTGTTTTTTAATCCTTAATGTTTTGAATACTGATGATAGTTTGTTTGTAGAATACCTTTTATGCCGTTATTTTAGCAGCAAAAAAATTATTATGATTGGCTGGATAATTGTCATTAATATACTTTGAAGCTTCCGTTCTTCTTCAGTTCTATGAATTTTTGGCAGATTTCTGAGTTATTGTATGTCTTACTGCTGACAAAAAGTAACCCTGGGCGTAGTTCGCGAAGTAGCGCTTCGCGAAGCTACGCAAAGTGAAGTTCGCACTACGCGAGCTTCGCGTAGCACTACGCGAACTGCGTAGTGCGTGTTCGCAATGATTACACAGTGCCGGATGCTTGTCCGCACTGTGCAATCATTGAAAACGGCATCTTGCACAGTGCGAGCTGTCTTTTACTGCCGCTCGAGTAGATTTTTACTCGAGCGGCAGCTTTCTCAACGCAAACTGGTAGTTTCTCATCGCGAGCATACGCGACCACTCGCAATGAGAAACCTGACCTCCCCGCGTTGAGAATCTCGCCGGGAGGTTTATTTTCCACGCTCGCGATCGGCAACTTGTGTTGCTGATCGCGAACGAGGAAAAAGTCTCGCCGGGATGTCATTTTGCTTGCTCGCGGTCGCCAACTTGACGTTGAGGACCGCGAGCAAGCAAAAAATGACCGCTGCACTACGCTACGCTACGCTACGCGTGTTTGCACTGTGCTACGTGCAATTCGCGTTGTGCGAAGTAGCGCAAACTTCGCAAACTACGCGAGCGTAGCGTAGTTTTCCGCCCAGGCCTAACAAAAAGCTGTTCACTTTTCCTTTAGAAATTATAGGTCGTGGGAATCCAAAATGACATTTTGTATAAAATGTTCCTTTGCATTTGTATTTACATCTGCAGTATTTTTCACATTTATGACTTTGAAACCGTAAAACTTGTTGTGTCAAGCTGTTTTCTCCTCCTTCTCTTGGGATGGCGCATGTAACATACTGTTTGATGAAAGACAAAACAGGCTCATCACTATCTGTTCCAAATTTTGGTGCATCCTTTATCCATAATAGCATGTGCATAGGAGGAGCACCTCTGGCTTGGTACACTTTTCGCCAAACGAAATCAGTTACCTCTCCAAGAGGTGGACTGCTTTTATTACAGATAAGTGATATCATAACTTGAAACCTATGGTTAAAATATCTGCAGACATTTGTGGGATCCAAAGAACAGAGTTCTCCAGCTGTCTTCAGTTCAATGTTCAAGGCCTTGATGGTATTTGGATTCAAGTTCAACGCAATGTAGCTATGCCAGCCTTCTTGCTAGTCCACTTCCCCTCACTGTCAGGTAGCCATAGGCCCGAGGAGTTATCAGGGTTGCGTGGGAGGAGGAGTATTTGTAATGGCTACAACTCCCATCAGGCCCTGTCCTACATACCTTCCCACCCTGCATGAAAAAGCCCAAAAGGAACTATGCTTACCTCACAGTGGTTCAAAATGTACCAGCAGGATGTCTGACACTGGGCGCTGCTGTTTGACTTTACCACAACTACCAACAGGGCCTTGTGCTCCAAACACCAGGCACCAGTGTCAGCCATCTTTGTTAGTACATATCCACTCACTCTCAGGAAAGCATAGTTCCAGGGGTGCTGTTTGGGCAGGGTGAGAATAGTGTGTGTATTACAGGGCCTGATGGGAGATCCGGCCATTGCAAATACTCCTCCTCCTACCCAGCCAACAAGCCCACTATGAACTATGCTTTCCTGACAGCAAGTCGAAATGTACTGCCAAAATGGCTGAGACTGGGGCCTGTTGTTTGGAGCACAAAGCCATGATGGGAGTTGGGGTCGACGCAGACACCAGGCACCACTGTCAGACATCTTGAAAGGACACTTCCACTCACTATCAGGGACAGCATAGTTCCAGGTGTTGCTGTCTCGGCTGGGTGGGAAGGGTTGTTTTGGACAGGGCCTGATGGGACATGTAGTCAGTGCAAAGACTCCTCCTCCCACCCAGCCCAAGAGCTCATCTGGGCCTATGGGTAGCTGACAGTGAGGGGATGTGTACTAGCAAGATAGCTCACAGTGATCCCTGGTGTCTGAATTGAGAACAACTGCCATCATGGCTTTGTGCTCCAAACACCAGTCCCCAGTGTCTGCCATCTTGCTAGTCCATTCTACACGAACTGTCAGTTAGCCATAGGCCCAGATGAAGTGGTTGTGCTATGTGGGGGGAGGAGTGGTTGCCATTACTCCAAATCCCATCAGGCAATGCCATACACACACTCATCCCACCCATCCCAAACAGCACCCCTGGAATCCAGTTTCAATGAGAGTAAGTGGAAATGTATTATTGAGATGTCTGACACTGGTGCATGGTGTCTGGTGCACAAGACCTTGATGGGAGTTGGCTTCAACTTCAACACCATGCAGCAGTGTCAGCTAACTTGCTAGTCCACTTCCCCTCACTGTGAGGTAGGCATAGGCCCAGAAGAGTTAGCAGTGCTGGGTGGGAGGAGGAGTATTTGCTGTCACTAAAAGACCCATCATGCCTGGGCCTACACACACCTTCCCACCCATCCCAACCAGCCCACCTGGGAATCAACTTTCCTGAGAGTGAGTGGAAATGTGCTGGCAAGATGGCTGACACTGGTACCTGTTGTCTGACTTGACCGCATCTCCCACCATGGCCTTGTGCTCCTCACACCCTGCACCAGTGTCAGACATCTTGGTGGTACATTTCCACTCTCTGTCAGGTATGTGTAGTTCCAGGTGGTCTGTTTGGGCTGGGTGGGAAGGTGTGTGTAGGACAGGGCATGATGGGACACGTAGTCATTGCAAACAGTACTCATCCTAAACAGAGCATCAAGCCCACCTGGAACTATGCTTACCTGATATTGAGTAGAAATGTACTTGCAAGATGGCTGACACTGGGGACTGGTGTGTTGTGTGGCCACTGCTCTTAGTAGATCCTGACCTACCATTCTTACCACCCAGTCCAAACAGCCCATCAAGAATCATGCTTTCCTCACAGTGATTCCAAATCCACAAGCATGATGGCAGGCAATGGTGAATGGTGTTTCACCTGTCCCCAACTCACATCAAGGACATGTGCACAAAACACCAGTGCCCAGTGTCAGCCATCTTGCCAGTACATTGCCACTCACTGTTAGGTAGGCATAGGCCCAGAGGAGTTATCTGGGCTGGGTGGGAGTGGGAGTATTTGCAATGGCTGCAACTCTCATCAGACCCTGTCCTACACACACCTTCACACCCAGCACCAAAAGTCTACCTGGAACTCTGCTTTCCTGACAGTGAGTAGGAATGTACTTGCAAGATGTCTGACACTGATGACTGGTGTGTGTTATCTCCACAACTTCCATCATGGCCTTGTGCTCCAAACAACAGGCCCCAGTGTCAGACATCTTGCTACTACATTTCCACTCACTGTCAGTAAAGCTTAGTTCCAGGTAGGCTGGTTGGGCTGGGTGGGAATGTGTATGTAGGACCGGGCCTGATGGGAGTTGGAGTAACAGCAAACACTCCTCCACACAGACAGCATAACCACTTCATCTGGGCCTATGGCTACCTGACTGTGATTTGAGGTATACTAGCAAGATGGCTGACACTGGGGACTGCAATCTGACCTATCACAACTACCAAATTTGCCTTTGTGCTACAAACACCAGCCATTAGTGACAACCATCTTGCAAGTACACTTCCCAGCATTGTCGGGACAACAGTCTTCCTGGTGGCCTAATTGGGCTGGGTGAGAGTAGGAGTGTAAGTTTCACAAATAGAGCATAAGCACTCAAACCTCAGTTCATTAAATTAGTTAGTTACAAAATATGAGTTTGGAGTAAATTTACAAAATTCATGATCTGTGTAGGCACAAAGCTAAGCAGTCATGAGATGAGATCAATAAGTACCTCACTCACACCACGACCACAAACTTCAGGGGAAAGAAACAGACTGTGAGTGTGTAGGCAGCCACACCTATGTGACTGCTGGAACATGGACTAAGCCCAGTAAACAGGCCTGACAAATGCCAACATTGGGAACTAAAGAGTAGGTATGTCACCATGAAAGTACAGATGTGGACAGCACCAACCTACCTGCGTCATCCACAGAGTGTCAGGTACCAGTCAATGTCTTTGGACATGTAATGAGAACTAAACACAACATGCCCATTTATGCACATAGCTGCACATATTCACCAATCCCCATCTTGTCAGAATTGCATTGTTCTCCAAAAACCTAGGCCAGCATCATGCATGACGGAGGCCGATCTATCTTGTTAGAATAAAAAGAATCCTACTTACGCATTGTTATACGTATGTTAGCATTCGCGGCGCCATTTTATATGTTGACGCCATTTTGGGTTACAATCGAAAATTATACTCTGCGATTTCCTAGAAAAGGCCTCAGTTAGGTTCGGTTTCTCCAAGGTTAGGTTTTGCTTCGCTAATAAATACACTGTTCTTATTAACGCATACCTTTTCCCTTAGATAGAAACTCTCTCCCACTTGTCTAGTGATGGGCACCGGCAGAATGACCTTGACTGTTAGATAGTGTGTGCCTAGCTGCAGAATCGAAACTTATTTTTTGTATTTCACAGTTTCGCTGTATCTGCTTGGAAAATTCCATTGTGGGCGTGCCTTCATTCATTCTGAAATGTACATAATGTATCTTTATGCTTGCTGATGTCAGTCCCTCTGCAGTACTCCTTAGAGACTGGGCAGACTGGGCTCCGCTCTGAGCGTACTCTGAATAAACAGATATTGGTTTGTATTCTCTACTGTCTGACCGACTCTTCATTTGGTATGGAAGGCTGAGAGGTGGTCTTGTGTGACCCGGGTGACCCGAATCGGGTCACTTCTTTCAGTTGGCGCCTGAATAGGGACTCCTTTGGGTGAGTGACCCATCCCCTTCCGCGGACAGGGGGGAGGTCGAGGCCATCATCGGGTCAGACTGACGGTTCAGGGATCCCTGTATGAGGAGCATTGATTGCTCGCAGCTGCCCCTTCCGTCCTGCCGGACGGTGCCTCGCCCAGTGGTCATCCCGACTGGAGTTCTAAACGGCGAAACCCTTGGATCTGACTGTTTGGTCTGAAGAGTCGGCAGTGGAGAATTAATTCGCTTCGACCTGCATATATCAGGTGAGTTCGTTTTGGTTCTTCATGGATATGGTAAGCACTTGCAACTGCTTTACCAGGCATAGAATAGTGAACTTGTTTTCTTTTGAGAATGCCTGGAATCAGTAATCTGTTTTCTTTGTGTTGTCGTTGTTGTTCTACAGATGCTCGATTGGAAAAAGCTCAGCCGGCGCCTCCAGAAGGCACCCCAAATTTTGATATGTACGTGAAACATGGTCTTGGCCCTATTACGTTTAGTACATTATGGCACAAATATACAAGGGACAATGCCGAGTTGCAGTGGCCATTAATGGGCACTTTTGATGAACAAAAAATTGGGTATTTACAGGAACAGTTATTCAAGAGGCGAAGTAGACAGTCTATGTTTGATTCTCTTAGGACGTGGCAGAAGGCAGCTAGGTAGAGACGATTGAAGTCCAAGAAAGAGGCCCGGAAAGGAAAAATGCAGACACTGACTCAGAAAGCTGTAGCATAAGATAGAGAAAAACAGGAAAAGGGAGTTGAATGCGAAGATAGGAGGTTCCGATTGCATATTGATAAATCGTATTTGGCTCAGGAGGAAACTGATACTTTTGTGGAAGAATTGTTAGATACTCGACCCCGCCCCCATATGCTCCACAAAGGATATATCCCACTGTTCCTGGGCCATCACAGCTGCCTGTTACCGCTGTTCTTTCTGTTCCTGTGGTTCTATTCTGTCGTTTCAACTGCTGTGGCCTCGGCTCCTCCTCCTCCCTCTCTTTCTTCTGTTTCTTTACCGTCTGTGGCAACGATGACTGTTAGTACTCCTTCCACACCTATTGTCTCAGCATCCCTGTCCCCTGCTCTTACTCCTGCGACGCACCTGGCAGCGACACTTGTGACTGTTACTTCTGTTGCTTCTTCCTCTGCGGTTCTTTATCCCCCGATATTTGTAAGCACTGAGACACCAGTTTGTGGGTTCAAGGATAGAGATTTATTAAAATTTCACGAGCGTATGGGCCCTTTTGTACGGTCTGCGGTGGGAGACGAAGAGAAGAAGGTCGTAGCTAATCAAGCCGCACAGTGGGGCTGTAATCCCATTTACAGCGTGGAGGATGTTTGGAGTGTGATGAAAGATTATGAGCCTTTTATTCAGCAGCATCCCTTAAACATATGTCCTCTACGTTTATTGGCCTTTGGCAGCAACGTTTTGGGGATGATGCGCCACAAATTTTATTGATATTAGAGACCGTGTGTATGTTAGTGGTTTGGACCCAGGCCAAGTGTTTGGGAACATTACCACGTTGGTTGCTTATAGAGGTAAGTTGCACGACAAGAGTCCTACCATGGTATCTCAGTTTCCGATGCGAGAGGTTCATCCCATATATCCTCCAGAGATACCAGAGTTAACGGATCAGCGTGGTAATGTCACTCGAGCAGGTGTAGCGGCCCGGTTTCAGGAGCAATGGGTTGGAAAGAAGCGAGGTTTTATCTCTTAAAACTCATTTCCATAATCTTAGGAAAAATCCTACTGCTTATTATAAAGAATTGACCGAAGCCGCCTCTTTGATAGTAATGACTCTTGCTGATATTGAAATGTTTTTCGGTCTTCTTGTTCCAGTTGATATTTGGAGGCAGGTCCAAACTCAAGATCATGTTCCAGAGTTGGGTGGTACTTGGGATCAAATTAAAGCATGGGACCAAGAGAGAAAACCAGGTGATAAGCCCAGAGCGGAAATTTTTAGCGTTGCCAGGCCACATTATTCCGTATATGCATTCTCTTATTCCACCGAGGAAAGTAGATTGGGATAAATTGTTGGCTTGTCGCCAGAAGAAAGATGAGAGTGTGTTTGATTTTTTCACTCAGTTCGAGGATACGTTTTTGGATTATAGTGGCCAGGATTTGTCTATTGAGGGGGGTGTTCGGCTGTTTGTTAATAGATTTGTCTCTAATGTGCTTCCTGAAATTGCGACTCGATTGCAGGAATCTGAGAGTACCTGGTCCACCTCTTCCCCTTCTGTTATTTTGAACATGGCTCAATATTATGAGCATCAAGACAATGAGGCGAAAGAAAGGACAGAGAAGAAGCATAAAGATATAAAAACAAAGGTGTTGTTGCAACAAGCTTTTAGAGGGAATGGTCGGGACGTGGTGGTTCTGTCCGACAGCTTCCACGTACTAGTAGGCAGCCGAATACGACGCCTCTGTGGCCAAATCAGTGTGCGTATTGTAAGGAGGAGGGTCACTGGCGTAGCGAGTGTCCCGTGCTTTTGCAGAAGGTGGCAGTCCCCAAAGGACGAGGTTCTCATGGACGGTGTCGTGGGGCTGGAGGGGCTGATAGGGCTCAGAATGCTGCAGCTTCACAGGGTCGTACCGATAACAGTTACTTTGACGACCCTCGTGATGGACAGTAATCTCATGATGATTATGAAATGGAGGAGGTGACAGGAATGTCTTATAGCTAGGACAGCCAGGGACAGAGTGAGGGACCAGTTCCGATACCTGTAGACCAGCGTAGACCTTTATGTAACAAATGAACTGCAAGGTTCGATTAAGGAATTTTTGGTGGACACCGGTGCGACAAAAAGTTCTGTTTCTCGAAATATGGTCCCTGGGGCGGCTCTGTCTGGCCATAATAATGTTCCGGTAGGTTTTTCTGGTGTACCGGTAGTAAGCCCCATTTCAAGACCCCTTGCACTAACTGTTGGTCCTTTTACAGTGGATTCACCATTTCTGTTAACATCTAATTGTGGTGAGAATTTGATGGGTTTGGATTTGTTGAAAAAATTGCATGCTACTATTTATTGTTCCCTGGAAGGCACTAGACAGTGTCTGTCTCTTCCTCTTCCTGCTGAATTTGCTGACATACCATCTACTTTGTGGGCAACTGGTGATACAGATGTGGGATTACTGCACATCCCCCCGGTTTCGATAAAAGTTAAAGAAAATGCTATTCTGCCTCGTATTCCTCAGTATAAAATACCACAGGCCGGAGAGCGAGCCTTATTGCAAATTATTCAGGATCTGATCAAGAAAGGAGTAGTTGAGGAGACTTCTGCTAATATTTGTAATAGTACTATTCTTCCGATTCTTAAACGGACACCCTCAGGTTCCCCTGATGATCATGAAGATGTTTATTGTTTTGTGATTGATTTGCATGAAGTTAACAAAATAGTGGTTCCTCAGTTTCCAGTGGTCCCAGACATTACTACGCTTTTGACGATGATTCCTTGTACTGCTAAATTCTTTTCTGTCATTGATTTGAAAAATGCCTTCTTTAGTATTCCTATACATCCGGATAGTAGGTACTTGTTTGGGTTTGCGCTAGCTGGCAGAAGCTTAAGGTTCTGTCGAGCTCCTCAGGACTATACTGAGAGTCCAAGTATTTATAGCCAGGCTTTAAAGAGTCAGTTGGATTCCCTTTAGCTTCCTGCAGGTAATGTATTGGTGCAGTATGTTGATGATCTCCTCATCGCCTCCAATACAGAGCAAGGTTGTAAAGACAGTACGGTTCAATTGTTGCTGCATTTGGCTCACCATGGACATAAAGTTTCTCTTTCTAAATTTCAGTATTGTCCGGCTGCAGAATCAAAACTTATTTTTTGTATTCCACAGTTTCGCTGTATCTGCTTGGAAAATTCCATTGTGGGCGTGCCTTCATTCATTCTGAAATGTACATAATGTATTTTTATGCTTGCTGATGTCAGTCCATGTGCAGCACTCCTTAGAGACTGGGCAGACCGGGCTCCGCTCGGAGCGTACTCTGAATAAACAGATATTGGTTTGTATTCTCTACTGTCTGACCGACTCTTCATTCGGTATGGAAGGCTGAGAGGTGGTCTTGTGTGACCCGGGTGACCTGAATCAGGTAACTTCCTTCAATCTTCATTAACTCATTCTTAGGTTCAGTCATCTATGTAATGGGTATGATTTGAGGTGCAGTGGACATTCACATCAATGATTGTGTCATTCTTGTACCCACAGGGCGAGCTGGGAACACCCCCGGAACAAAGCAGGATAGCCAGTCCCAGACTCTGGCCGACCAGGAGCTCTCCGGCATGGATGACTCTCAACCATCCTCGGAAAACGAAGACCAACCTGGCCCATCAGGTTTGGGTCGGCCCACAGCACCAGCAGCTACAGCAGGATCCACTGCAACCACTCCCGCCTTAGCTAACAACACCCAGCTGACCCCTACCTGGACACAGCAGCCCAGGACACCACTGAGAGCACAGCAGCACTCTTGAGTTGACGGACAACAACACCTCCATCAACGAGGAAGGAGGCTTTGTGTTGACTGTGCCACCAACAACTGGGCCTCCTTGGGTGAGTAAAGGTGGTAGGAGGGGCCATGGGGATCCACTCCATCATGCAGCTGGTGAGGCCAAGGAAGATCACCCAAACCTCTCCCAGGTGATCCATACCTACCAAAATTACCAGGGAAGGATGGACCAGGTTATAGGGATCCTCCGCAACCTGGAGCACCTGCAGGCAGGGCAGAACCAACGCCTGGACACATTTAACCAAAAATGGATGATATGACTGGTGGGCTGCAGGACTTTGGTACCAGCCTCCACCAGATTGCAAATCACCTGAGCACACCTCCCTGTGTGCCCACATTATCTGGTGCATCAACATCTGCCCAAGCCACACAGAGGAACATGGAGTCTGGCAGAGAGTCCACAGTACCCAAGGAGCCTGCAGCTGAGGGTCGCCCCGCCAAACGTGAGAAGGGTCGTCCAAGGAAGAATCCCTGAAAGTCAGATGGCAATGCGCCGCCCCCCGGGAGTGATAATGTGCCCCTGATATCCTCCATTGTGTGCCAAGCTTTCAATTTGTTGACTGTCATCAAGAACTGTCCCACTTTGGATAGAGGGTCAAAGTTGGACTTTGGACTCAAATAACTGTGGCTTTACCTTGGAAGAGTTTATATACAAACACTATCAACTCCTATCTGTACTTTTCTGTTGTTGTTGTGAGCTTGCCACCATTGTGTGGAATTATCTTCTAACTTTATGCACAAAAATAAAACACTTCACACTAAAATACTTGCTCATGTCGTGACTTTGAATTACAAATGTACAATTGGTAATGACCTGCAAAATAACAAAGAAGAAATTGTCAACAACATTGGTAACAATTTACTTCCGAGTAGCAAACTAAGGGCTCATGAGTAAATGTACCTTGGCACAGCATGATAGATATACACAACCAGGTTATCACACAACCTGTAATACATGGTACTGATTCAATGGAAGACTATTGTCTACAAAACTATCACCATTTGCCTGCACAGGCAACAATCATTGTAGGCAAACCAGCTCATCGATGTCAAATATGGATTCAAAAACTCCTTGGATGTGTGATAACAGACAATGCACACATCAATGTGGAACAGAGGTTAATTTTCAAGATACAACATGGTGCCTGAACACAAAGTCAAATCACATCACACAGAACTTAAAGTAACTAAAAACAAAATCAACTTACTATCAGGTCTGAAGGAAGTGCATGCCAGGAAGTTCCGAAACTGTTCCAAGTCGGAGTTTGTCACAGCATCATGTGTCAGGTGAGGTCACAACTTCAAAGTCCACTCTGTGGATTACATGGCAAAGTACTCTGTTAAAAAATCACAAAGAACAGAGTTAGGAAATCAGGAATAGGGTAGCACAATTCTGCAAACCATGTAATCTTAAGCACAACAATGTCAGTGTAAACACTAGCTAGGCTTCAGGGTAACACTGTACATGTTAATCTGCCCATTTCAAAGACACACCTTATGAAAAACCTCAGGACAAGTATCAGACATTCATAAGCAAACATACACATTGTCCACCAGCAACACAACAACAAACAATTGGGGATAGTCACCTCATCTCATTGTATACTTACACTCATGTGAAGATGTTGTGGATAAGCTGTTGTCTCAAATCCCCGCCATCATCACCATGTCATCATGGCCTAGTCCTGGATCCTCTCTCCGTGGCACCCCCTGGTCTCCGTCGTCCAGTATGAGAGGTATGCCCTTACGTACTGCCACATTGTGTAGCATGCAGCTGATGCAGCGCGTACAATAAAAACTATCCTCCTCCCAGGTTACTTATAGGTCATCCAGGGGCAAACTATATTTCTCATATCCACATGACGATGGGGCCCATAAACATCGCCTAAACACACACACACTCCTGGATTTCCTTTTACACCTTTATGAAATTCTGTACTCCTAGGAGAAGCATGAGAACTAAATGGAGAACACCATTTTGTGTACCGCTGGAAGAGCAAGGATATCTATTTACCTTAATTTGTCACTTTCTTTTAATTATTTCTTAAGATATTCCTGCTCATTGTTTTGTCGATGAATCATTCATTTAAGAAATTAGTTCATAGTGATTAAGACCAGCTGAATCACAATCAACCAATTACTCATGTCACAATCATTTAGGAAAATAACCACTGAGTCATTTTGGTTTTTAAAGAATCTTAAATTTTATATAATTTTAAAAGCATGAAAAGATTTAATACTTTATTCAATTATTCATTTTTAAATTCACAATTTTATTAAGCATAATCAATTTATTGCAGAAAGGAAATTTTGTCATGAAGCCAAAAACCTTAGTTACCTGCCTAGCTTCCTAATTTAGCCTAATGATTTCTAACCTAACTTTGGGATTAGAAATAGCCTGATTCTCATACTCAACTGTAAAGTTAAGACAGCAACAGCAACTTCAGCTCGTCAGCATCAGCTACCTGCAACCCGTCTTCTCTACTGCAACCATGACTCTCGAACTGCTTGGAACTTCTCTGGAACTCTCCTGGAACTCTCCTGGAACTCTCCTGGAACTGACCCCCTCCCACTAAGAGTAGGCCCTCTTATACCCCAATTCTAACTTTGTTAACTAACTGTTGCAACCTTAATATCACGCTTTTCTCTCATTGGTCCATACATGTCAGCTTATTCATTCTTTAATCAAGTTCTTTTGGATTCAAGGGTCCTTGGATCATTTCCTTTCCCATACGCTTAAACATTTCCATCCGATTCGATCAGTTCATTTGTATCTTCTTTTGACACATTCAAGAACTCCGCAGTCATTGTCCTTTCTCTTGGGCTCCTTTCCCACGGACTCTCTCCTGATCCTCACGGCACACTATCAGTTCAATTAGGTCACACCAGCCTTGACCATTTCTTGCATCCTAGCCTCTCAGAGACATCACGAGGCTCCAGATTTCATCAATCTCATCCCGTACCACGTGTCCCCTTGCGCCTGCGCACATCTTCCCACTGGCGGCCATTTTATCTCGCCACTCGGTTCTACTTTAGAAGCACTAATTTGAGGCAAACAAAACATAATTAAATAGAGAAAAATATCCCTTTCGTTTCCCTCCCGTCTACGTACCCCAATTAGTTGTTACCTAGCAAAAAGCGACATTTTAAGCTGCTCCTTACTTACCATCACTATTGTTTTTTGCAACGACACATTTTATTTCTATGAAGCACAAACATGCATTTATTTTATTTAGTACGCTTTTTATTCTTACGTTATGATTAGACACACGGACATTCATTAATAGATTATTTAGCACATACATTGGCATATTACCATTCCCACATATACAATGTTGATTAATACATTTAAACGAACATTTTTAATTAATTAATTATATAATTTGTTAGGGGTTAAAAAAATTATTTTTACTGCTCCACCAATCCCCCTTTGGTGATTTTTAAATCACCACATAAAACCCAAGTCATACTTCTTTTCAGGCAGCATGTCTTTCATCCTTTACTTTCTGTTATTCATATCTCTGTTTCCTCTTCATCTTGCCTTTTAGTCTCTTTATACATGCTTTCTTTCATTTTCTCCAACTCAATTTCACCCATTTCTCTCTCTCTTTCTCTCATTATTCTGTTATTTCTTCTTATCTTATTCTGTCTTACTTTTCTCTTTATACATGTTATTACTATTTTCAATATCATTGCTAACAATATCACTATAGTTGCTACTATTATAACTTTCCCTATTACTAGTTTACTCATCCTAGTTAACCAATTTGCTACTGAGGAAAACCCTCTACCAAGTTTTCCCAAAACACTTTCAACCTCCAGTGGGACTAATTCTTTGTGCAGACTTGTAATATTTGTAATATACTTCTGTATATTTTCACTGTTATCCGGAATGTAAGTACAACAATGTTGGACTTTCAACATTCCACAGACTCCACCCTCTTTTGCCAAAAGAATATCAAGGGCAAGCCGATTTTGCATCACCATAGCTCTCATGGCAACCATTTCGGTATTTACCATTAAGAACCCTCCCGCAGTATCTGTAGACAAACGATCTACTACTGTGGATAACTTCCGAATTTTAAATGCATTCAAAGATATTCCCACTGCTGGTATCAATGCTCCAAAAATATCTCCTACAACTTCTGAAAAACTTTCCCTCTTTCTACGTTTAAATCCATTAATCATCTTGTATGTTCCCTTTTCTTCTCTGTCCATGTGAAAGATTTTTGGAAAGACCAGGCCTACATAGCAAGTTCCATACCAATGGTCCGGTAACCTGTAATAAGCTCTATTCCCACAAATATAATAGATACCTGGAAATATTGGATCTTTTCCACCTTTGAATCCCCAACCTCCCAGAATTTGATAATTGTCATGGCAGACACTGGAACCTACAAAGTAATTGTCATAGACTGTCTTATTTCTCTTAATGCACAACTTTCCTGTTTGTGGCCAATCTAACGTCATTGCTGCATTTATCCTTTTCCCTTCATGATTTCCTTCCTCAAACGTCCATAAACGTTTTCCTTCCTCTTTTATTGCTTCTTTTTGAAATTTCATTCTTCTTTCTTCAACCATATCTAAAAATACTTTTTCTTCTTTCTTTAACTCACAGGTAAGGTTGTTACTAACTATTTCTTCTAACGTTAATTTTCTATGTTCTAAAAAGAATTCTCCTAAAACTTTTGCTGGTTTTACTTTGTTAAGTTCTGGTACTACTGGAATGTTTGCAAATATCTTATCTATATCAGTATAATAAGATTCTAATCTACCTGTTTTATAAAATAAACTTGCTATTACACTACATGTTATTCCATAAGTCAAAGGTAAGTGATGATAAGTCACACCTTCCGATACTGATGCAGGCAACTGCATACAAACATAACAATCTCTTACTTCCATTGTTTTTACGTACTCATACAACAACTTTGTAAAAACATTCTTTGAGAAATCTGTTACTGACCTATCCTTATGCAACTCTGCACTACTTCTTAAAACAACTTGTTCTTTAATATTAGTTTCTTTTTCTTGTTTAGTATCATTCTTTGCTTCTATCACAGCTACACTAATAGGAATTGTGATTGCTAAAACTATCCATATGGTCATTAATAACCCTGTACAAAAGCAGCACATTTTGCACCATCTCTTTACAAATTCACATTTATTTCTTCTATCCCTATTATTTTCCATTTTTCTTTTTCTATTTATTAAGTTTCAGAAAATTGTGTCACTACACCTCAGAAATGACTTAGATGCCACTCTGCTTCCAAAAAGTCTTTGCTTAGTACTTTCTTTAATTCTCTCCAGAATTCTTTCGTTGTCACATCCGGTGATTTGTCACGTCCAGTAAATTGTCACGTCCGGCAGAAGCACTTTAAGTCTTCACTTCAGTTTCGTTGCATCTCACCTTTTCCCATCCGACTTCTCAGTCTCTGGTTTCCGTGAGTGTTTTCTTCTTCTCCTTTGTAATCTGTTAGTGCAATATACAGCCACTCAGGTGACTTAAATTTTGAATTTATTTTCCTTGTCCTTTTGGACTTTTGTAATCTTTTTCCACTGGGTTTTTCTTGTCCCTTTTGACTTGTTACTTCATTTACTTGTTCAGCATCTTCATCTTCTGCTCTTATTATTCTATATCTCAATTTTCTTACATAGCTGTTGGGCCAATTATCTCCTTTTCTTGGCCTTTTGACCTCACCCTCTCTTTCTTCTCTTTCCGATCTCCAATTTCTTTTTCTTGATTCAGTCTTTGCTTTTTCCTCTCCTCCACTTTCTTCTGTTTCTGTTTCAACTGTCTCACTATTGTTTCTTATTTTGAAACTTATAATCTCGTCATCTCCTACTGGTGGATCTGTCTTCTCCTTTTTGTTTTCCCTTATCACTGTCCCTCCTCGGGGTTCTTCCGATTTGGTGTTTTCCTCCTTATCTGCTTCTGAATTTCCCTGTTCTCCTGTTTCTCTATCTATCCCTATTGCTCCTCGGGGTTCTTCTCGATTTTCTAACTTTTTGTGTACTTCTTTCCCTACTTCATCTATTAATATTGTTTCTGAAGGATTTCCACCATAACTTGTACTTGGTTGTTCATCTAACTCAATTTCTTGCTCAGTTTCTTCTCTAATTGGTTTATAACCCCAAGTTCCCTTTCGGAATTCTTCCCAATTTGCAGCTGAATCATCAGATCCTGAAGTTGTGTCAGATATTTCCAGATGTCGACTTACAGGTCGATCTTCAAGTTCTGGAACTTCTGAATTTCTTTCTTCTTCTTCTTCTTGTTCCTCTTCTTCTCTAGAGGTGTTTTCCGTTGGGGTCTCCAGATGTCGACTTTCAGGTCGATCTTCAAGTTCTGGCACCCTTTCTTTTATCTTGGTTGTTCCCGCCGTTAAACTTTTATCCCACACTTCCAGACGCCGACTCACATGTCGATCTGTAGGTTCTGGAATTCTGATTGTGTGGCTGGCATGAACCCAGTTCTTTACTCCTGCACACTTGACAGCAGTCGTTGTTACTAGGATTACCTGTCTTGGCTCATCCCAACGCGGAACTAGACAGTTTCTTCTCCTGTGGACTTTAATACGGACCCAGTCTCCTGGATTCAAGTCGTGGGCTGGTTTTCTTTCAAGAGTGGTCGCATCCGGTCCAACCTGATGAAACACAGAACGCACCACATCAGCCAGTCCTTTGCAATAATCCAGTATTAGATCATCAGTTATTGTCAATAACTTGTTGACTGGTACGTGGGCTTGTCTCATTGCTCGTCCCATGATCATTTCATGAGGACTGAGTCCCGTTTTCTTTTCAGGGATGCTTCTGATGGTCATCAGAACAAGAGGCAGTGCATCTGGCCATTTGAGTCCTGTAGCTTGACACATTTTTCCTAATCTGTTTTTAATCGTTCCATTTATCTGCTCTACTACCCCAGAAGCTTCGGGTCTGTAAGCACAATGTAGTTTTTGTTTAATACTCAATGCTTCACAAATCAATTGGATCAACTCATTTTGAAAATGTGTTCCTCTATCTGTCTCAACTGTGACTGGAAAACCATACCTCGGAATGAACTCTCGTAGCATAAGTTTTGCCACTGTTGTTCCATCATTCCTTCTTGTGGGGTATGCCTCCACCCAACGAGAGAACAAACAGACGACCACCAGAACATATCTTAATCTGTTACTAGGGGGCATCTCAATAAAATCCATCTGTATCCTTGTGAATGGACCTCCTTCTCGTCCTATTGTTCCTAGACTCACTACTGTTTTTCTTCCTGGGTTAAATTGTTGACAAATAAGACATCTTTGACAAAGACTTTCAGCAATGGCTCTGAATTTTGGATTATACCAAGTTTGTCTAAAAAGTCTGATCATTGCATCTCTCCCAATATGAGCTTGTCCATGGTACATCCGTGCCATGTCTGCAATCATGCTATCAGGCATAACTGGTCTTTCATCTCTGTATACCCACACTCCATTATCTTCCTGTCTTCTACATCCTGCTTTAATCCAGTAATCCTTTTCCTCATCTCTTGCTGTTTCTTGTAACTGCCTTACTTCATCCCATGTTTCGACTGCATTAGTGAAAAGCAAAGGACAAGAGACATGCTCCCTTTCTCTATTTCTGTTCAGGGACGCCATGTTTTCCGCACAATATCTAGCGATCTCGTCAGCATAATTATTGCCAACCGCTATGTAATCTTCGTTTTTCTTATGCGCCTTGCACTTCACTACAGCTATTTGTTTAGGCAGCTGTATCGCCTCAAGCAGTTTTTTAACATAATCTCCATTTCTGATAGGTGTTCCTGCAGATGTCAAAAATCCTCTTTGTGACCAAATCTGACCAAAATCATGTACGATGCCGAAACCATATTGGCTATCGGTCACAATCGTGATTCGTACATTTTTCCCCAATTTACATGCTTGAATCAAAGCAATTAGTTCCGCAACTTGGGCAGACCTAACTCCTTTCAGACAAGACGCTTCCATTACAGTTGCCACTGTGCATACTGCATAAGCTGCGCTTAACACTCCTTCCTTTGTGCGTAAACATGAACCATCTACAAACATGACATAATCGGATTCCTTTAACGGTTCATCTTTTATGTCAGCTCTTGGTTTTGTGCAATATTCCAGCACATTCAGACAATCATGATCTACTTCATCTTGTTCAATTATACTCTCTTCATCTGGCAATGAAGTCGAAGGATTTACATTTATGCATCTATCTATGGTCACATTTTCTGCACTCAAGATGACTTTTTCGTACTTAGTCAGCCGACTATGTGTCATGTACTGTGTTTTTGTTCTTGTCAAAAGAATTTCTACTGAATGGGGAACATATACTCTCAGTGGATACCCCATCACTATACCTTCACTTTGTTCCAGACTTACACAAGTAGCAGCAACTGCTTTCAAACATCCAGGCAATGCCTTTGCTATAGGATCTAAAACAGCTGAAAAGTAAGCTATAGGCCTCTTCATGGTGCCATGTTTTTGTACTAGTACTGAAAATGCACATCCATCTCTTTCACTGCAGTATAACTCAAAATCTTTCTCATAATCAGGCATGCCTAATGCAGGGGCCTCACACAGTTTCCTTTTCAATTCTTTGAAAGATTTCATTTCTTCTTTGTTTAACTCAAAAGGGTCTTTTACATCTTTCTTTGTCAATTTTTGTAATGGTTTTGCAATCAAAGAAAATCCACTTATCCATTGTCGACAATATCCAACCATTCCCAAAAACATTCTTACCTCTCTTTGAGTCATTGGTGCTCTCATTCCTTGAATCATTCTTACTCTTTCTGTCGCTATTTTCCGCACTCCTTTCTCAATTTTATGTCCTAAATACTGGACTTCTTTCTGACAAAACTGTAATTTTGAAGGGGACACCTTATGTCCTCTTTTCTCCAAATGGTTCAGTAAAGCAATTGTGTCACTTACACATGCCTCTTTGGTTTTCGATGCCACCAATAGGTCATCGATATACTGCACCATCACTGATTTTTCTGGCATTTTTAAATCTTCCAGAGATTTCTTTAGAATCTGATTAAAAATTGAGGGGCTCTCTGTATACCCCTGAGGAATTCGGCACCATGCCAAAATACGCTCTCCAAAACGGAATGCAAATAATGGCTGGCTATCTGGATGCAAAGGAATAGAGAAAAATGCATGACACAAATCTATCACAGTGTACCACTCAGCTTCATGCGGAATTTGATATAGAATCACTGCAGGGTTTGGCACTATTGGACAGCATGGTACAACTATTTTGTTGATCTTTCTCAAATCCTGTACTATTCTGTATGTTCCATTTGGCTTTTTCAGTCCCATAATAGGTGAATTACATGGACTGCTCATGATTTCTTTCAGAATTCCCTGTTCAATCATCTTATTTATCACAGGAGTTATTCCTTCAATTATTTCTGGAGTTAATTTGTACTGTGGCGTGTTTGGATAACTTATCCCTTCTTTCACTGTCACTTTTACAGGATCAACTTCTCTCATTAATCCAATGTCTTCTCCTGTAAAATCCCACACACTTTCTTTCACTGCACTTCTTAACTCTTCTGGAAGTTTTCCTGCATCAAATGCAGGAAACAACCCATTCATTTCAGGTTCCTGATTCATCAAAGTTACTTTATACAAAGCATCTTCATCTGAAGTCTGAAAACCAATTCCATCTGGTGTACAATAAATTGTGCAATTCATTTTACACAAGAGGTCACGACCTAGAAGATTTACAGGACTACAATCGCACACTACAAATTTATGCATTTTCCTAAAAGAACCAATTTTTACTTCTACCAATTCAGTAAGTGGGGTTTTAATCTGCTGATTGGCAACTCCTACCACTTGGATGCATTCACCTGAGAGAGGAAGGTTCGGAATTTCCACTGACCTAACAGTAGAACGGGTAGCTCCAGTATCGACAAGGAATGTTACGTTTGCTCCATTCACTTCTCCATCCACAAAGGGACCAGACTGATCTACCTCTAGAGTTGCGCCAAGCACGCACTCTTTCCCCTCTCTTGCGCACCGTCAGAAACTTTCATCTGGGTCATCCTCACTCTGATGCAACCAATACTGGGAAATGTTAGCTGCTCTCGGCAACTGTGTTACCTGCTCTCCTCCGTAGAATCCTGTTTCTGTACTGTATCTTTGCTGGTTAACAGTGTTGGGAAGTGGTGGTTGTGGCACCTGACTTTGTTGAACAACTACCTCATTCTGCACCTGTGGAGTTAATGATTGATGTTCCGGATTAGGTTTAGGTGGGAACTTACACTCATTTCTCCAATGCCCTAATTTTCCGCAATTATGACATGGCCATTTCTTCTTTGCCTCTTCTAGACTCACTTGTCCTTTTCCTTTACCTATATTTGGTCGCATCTTATTTTGTCCTGATTCGTTTCCATTATTATTATCCAATTGAGCTTCTTGTTTTTCTGCCACTTTCACTTGTGCCCACATTGCTTTTTCTTTCAACTTACGCTGTTTACTCTCTATTTCATCACTACAATACTTAGCATACCTCAGCACCTCATCTACACTTGCATTCTGCCAGTTTATCATATGTTGCTTAATCATATCACTTATTTCTTGTTTCAAGCCAAATACAAATCGGTATACAAAATGACTCATATCCTTCTCACTTAATTCCTCATAACCACTATACTGTTTGAAAACCAACAACAATCGCTCATAATATGCATGTACACTCTCCTTGCTTTCCTGTGTAGTTCTATCAATCTTAACCCAATCTGTCTCTTTTGGAGGAATCTTATTTTTCAAAAAGGTAATCACCTTGTCATATTTCTTCATCACATCTAGTCCTGGAGCTCCTGTCTTAGGATCTCTTGGATATTCTGTAGTTGGCCAGTCAACTGTAATCTTACATTCTGACCATAGATCCGTTGGTACCACTATGTCAAACAATCCATCCAAATCTATCCACAACACTTTCGAGACCTTTACAAACCTTTCTACCTGTCGGTACCACTCAACTGGCTTTTCTCTTAACTTTGGAAAGTCATTTGTAAATGACAGGATGTCCTGCCTAGTCCAGGGAACATGCACATAACTACCACCTGGAGTTTCTCTCATAGGGTACTCTTTAACAACATGTTCCTTTTCTGTTATCATAAAAGCCAATGAACCTTTGTCTACACTTTTCTCATTCTTCTTTGTCCATCTAACCTTCCATCTGTCCACATCACCCCATTTTCTCAACAAAACAATCAACTCTTTTATCTGTGTCAGCCTCCCTGCTGTATTCAAATTTTCAATATCTTTTTCACAAAAATCTACTCTGTATGGTTTCTGCAACGTTTTTACTTTTGCAAAATCTATTCCAATCTCACCGGCCACTTCTTCTAGTTTGTCATGTAAATTCTTTGCTCTCCATGTTATACTTTTGCACAGAAACATTATTTCCTCATCCTGATAATTCTTTATCTTTTCTGTACCAATCGTTCCTAGAATTAATTCTTCCATGTCAATCTTCAATCTGATCACATCTAATGGTTTTTCTTCCGTTTCTTTTATTTTAAAAGCTTTTATCCACTCATTTAACTCATCAGGAGTCGGACCTATAGGAGTACTATTTATTTCTGTCCAATTTCCACTCTTTTCAGGTGTCACCGTGGCAGATTCAGTTACCATAGGCATTTTCCTACCGCTACACTCATTCACTGTCAAATTTTCAGGTGGACTTGGTCTGTAAGCACTAGTCAAATTGCTCGTACCTGGACTTGTTTCTATTCTTTCCTTTTCTCTTTGGAATTGCGAACTCAAGGGAATCACCAAAGATCGTTCATCAATTTTCTGATTCTCGAAAACTGGTATTACTGGACCTATTGTTACGGGTACGGTAACTGCTTCCATATTCTTTGTTAATTCTCTAATTTTCTCAGTTAGTTCTTTTGTTGTCCTTGCCAATTCTCTTGCACTATCATTTTCTATTCCCTCAATTTGGGAAGTTCTTATTTGTTCTTGTGACCTATTTATTTCTTGTCTTTTTTCTGGACTTTCATTTCGCATAGCTTCTATTGGTGGCGCATTTGGTGTCACCACTGTAGAATTCTGCTGATACGGAGGTGGATTTTTATTTAATATATCTTCCAGCAACTCGTCATCCGTTTCGCTCTCATGCATATACTTTTCTCTCTCTAAATGTTTCTTTCTCTCAGTCCGTTTTTTCTTAGTCCCTTCCTCAACTGTAAAAGCTGGAAACAAACCTCCTGTCATGTTAGCACATCTCCATCGTTTTATTCTGTCCTCATGATTCATTCCCCACATTCTTCCGGGCACAAACTCATAACCTTTCATACCTCTGAATCTTTCTTTCTCGTACATCTCATCTTCCCATTCTGTTAAAGCCTCAAACTGTGTCGGTCTAGGTCTAGGTTCCAATTTAAGCATCTTTTCTTTTAAATTCCGTAAAATCGCTACATTAAAAGAACCATTTTCAGGAAAAGCCAATGCTCCATCATTCTTTGTATATTTTACCCAATTATCCAACCATATGCACGTATGATATCCATATTTCAGCATCATATGTGAAGCTGCTGATTTTGGCGGAGGAATTACTTGTCCCTCTCTAGTCACAACCTTTTTGTCTTTCTTAAAGAAATTCTTTAATTTCGTTGTCCATGACGTTCTCTCCCTTTCATACTCGTAATATGGCATGTTTTCTATTTGTTTTCTCTTTACTCTAACGCTGTTTCTGTGTACGGAACTTCGTCCAATTACAGCGCGATTCACACTAACGTACCAATCAGAACAATTTCCACCGTCCGCGAACCAACCAATCCTAGCGCGGCACTTTTCTACGTCACTCCTGCTCTGTATTCACGTGACTAGTGCACTGACCAATCCTAGCGCTGCACTTTTTCACGTCACTTCTACTCTTTACCCCTCCTTTACAAAATTTATCGGCAATTTTTCTTTTTACAGTTTTCTTCGTTAGTTACAACAAATAAACAATTCCATAGTCTGATTCGCTAAACAAAGTGACAGCTTTGTCCTTTTACACAAGAATCCTGTTTTTCCAGTAGGCAGCGCTTACCTCTACCCTACCACAGAATTATTTGCTTTTGCCGATAAAGTAGCACTTCCCTCTACCTTACCCTTCTTTCAAACAAACAATTTACTCGTTTCTCTGGGGATAAGACACATGTGGAGACTAGGCTCCTGAGAATTAAGGCCAAAGTTTCACAAGTAAACGTGATTTGCTATTTCATTTACACACTTTTCACACCGAAATCCCTAACATAACACAACCTGCGTTATAACCAAAAATGAATTCAGACCATGTACCAAATTCCATGTGACTTCTCTTGCCACACGTGTTCCACTTCCTACATCCCAGAAGCGTGAAAACTTACATATAACATAACGCGACTCAACATATAGTGTTAGTCATCAAATAATCAATAATCAATAAACAATAATCACTAAACTAATCTATAGAAAACCATAACTCTGCTACCAAGAAATCTGATGCAGCGCGTACAATAAAAACTATCCTCCTCCCAGGTTACTTATAGGTCATCCAGGGGCAAACTATATTTCTCATATCCACATGACGATGGGGCCCATAAACATCGCCTAAACACACACACACTCCTGGATTTCCTTTTACACCTTTATGAAATTCTGTACTCCTAGGAGAAGCATGAGAACTAAATGGAGAACACCATTTTGTGTACCGCTGGGAGAGCAAGGATATCTATTTACCTTAATTTGTCACTTTCTTTTAATTATTTCTTAAGATATTCCTGCTCATTGTTTTGTCGATGAATCATTCATTTAAGAAATTAGTTCATAGTGATTAAGACCAGCTGAATCACAATCAACCAATTACTCATGTCACAATCATTTAGGAAAATAACCACTGAGTCATTTTGGTTTTTAAAGAATCTTAAATTTTATATAATTTTAAAAGCATGAAAAGATTTAATACTTTATTCAATTATTCATTTTTAAATTCACAATTTTATTAAGCATAATCAATTTATTGCAGAAAGGAAATTTTGTCATGAAGCCAAAAACCTTAGTTACCTGCCTAGCTTCCTAATTTAGCCTAATGATTTCTAACCTAACTTTGGGATTAGAAATAGCCTGATTCTCATACTCAACTGTAAAGTTAAGACAGCAACAGCAACTTCAGCTCGTCAGCATCAGCTACCTGCAACCCGTCTTCTCTACTGCAACCATGACTCTCGAACTGCTTGGAACTTCTCTGGAACTCTCCTGGAACTCTCCTGGAACTGACCCCTCCCACTAAGAGTAGGCCCTCTTATACCCCAATTCTAACTTTGTTAACTAACTGTTGCAACCTTAATATCACGCTTTTCTCTCATTGGTCCATACATGTCAGCTTATTCATTCTTTAATCAAGTTCTTTTGGATTCAAGGGTCCTTGGATCATTTCCTTTCCCATACGCTTAAACATTTCCATCCGATTCGATCAGTTCATTTGTATCTTCTTTTGACACATTCAAGAACTCCGCAGTCATTGTCCTTTCTCTTGGGCTCCTTTCCCACGGACTCTCTCCTGATCCTCACGGCACACTATCAGTTCAATTAGGTCACACCAGCCTTGACCATTTCTTGCATCCTAGCCTCTCAGAGACATCACGAGGCTCCAGATTTCATCAATCTCATCCCGTACCACGTGTCCCCTTGCGCCTGCGCACATCTTCCCACTGGCGGCCATTTTATCTCGCCACTCGGTTCTACTTTAGAAGCACTAATTTGAGGCAAACAAAACATAATTAAATAGAGAAAAATATCCCTTTCGTTTCCCTCCCGTCTACGTACCCCAATTAGTTGTTACCTAGCAAAAGCGACATTTTAAGCTGCTCCTTACTTACCATCACTATTGTTTTTTGCAACGACACATTTTATTTCTATGAAGCACAAACATGCATTTATTTTATTTAGTACGCTTTTTATTCTTACGTTATGATTAGACACACGGACATTCATTAATAGATTATTTAGCACATACATTGGCATATTACCATTCCCACATATACAATGTTGATTAATACATTTAAACGAACATTTTTAATTAATTAATTATATAATTTGTTAGGGGTTAAAAATTTTTATTTTTACTGCTCCACCACAGCAAGCAGCGATGATCTAGCACACCTTCAATGGGGCATATTGGAGGGCTCCTCCCGTCCGATCCAGATAGCAGAATCTTGTCTTCAGGAGGCTAAACGTCCGCTCCATGACTCATCTGGTCCTACCGTTGGCCTCATTGAAGCGCACTTCTGCTGGGGTGCCTGGGTTGCGCAGAGGTGTCAGTAACCAGGGCTGGTTGGGGTATCCAGAGTCTCCTGCAGTGAATACAGAACATACTTGAGTTGTCTGACAACAGATCACTATCTGGCATACAATCAACATACACTGCAACATACACATACAACATCACCTACCAACAAGCCAAGCACGTTCAGGTTGCAGTTGAGACATCAAATGGGGGATGATGCTGTTTTGCATGATGTATGCATCATGTGCCGAACCAGGGAAACGGGCGCAGACATGTGAGATGGACATGTCAGCCAAACACAGCACCTGTACATTGATAGAGTGGTAATGTTTACGGTTGCGATAGACCTGTTCATTGGCCTGTGGTGGGATCAACTCAACGTGGGTGCCATTAATGGAGCCAATGACATGGGGTATCCGTCCGAAGGCATAGAAGTCACCCTTGATGTCAGCTTATGTGGCTGCTTAATGTCACGGTGTAGTCATTCCTTCATAAATGCATTATCCAGGACATGTAAAGCACACCACCTTTCCAGTATCACATCACACACAGTGCACACTGGGTCACACTGTCCCGTAAAGCAGTGACTAGGTAAAGACTGTAATTGTATTGCCCCAAAAACACATTTTGACTGTGACCCAGCCTAAGAGGCTAAATTAAGTTGTTTGCTTCCCAGTTGGTATAAACCTCCTAATCAGTGAGTCATGGGCCCCTCAAGGTTAGGGCCTCATGGGGGTGTGAGCGTTTCAGTTAGTTGTCCTTTTCACCAGGAAAAAGCTGCCTCCAGCTATGTATTGTCACAAAAATAAAACATTTCCAAAACTGTCTGCCCTGCCAATCGATCATTCAAAGTACGCGGTAGGCGCATCAAAACCGATTCAGACACAGCCATAGGCTGTCAGTTGTTATGGTGACAGATGCGAGTTTCCATTTTAAGGACCCGCTAGGCGCATCATGACTGATTCGGACACAGCCATAGTCTGTCAGTTGTTATTGTGACAGACACGGATTTCTATTCAAAGGATGCGGTAGGCGCATCTTAACAGATTCGGACACAGCCATTGGCTGAATACCAAAATACACAGAAAATCCACCTCTGCCAATTCAATCCTACACGCAACAAGCAGTCATCCAAATCATACCATCATTAACATTCCTACAGGAGAATATCGCCGAGCTCGCATGAACTGCAGCTCAAATGAGGATTACACTACAAATTCTAATGTAATAACCCAACGTTTGAAACAACGAGGATACAAAGATCAAGTCCTCAACAGAGCCCAGAAACGGTTCGCTGACACTGAACGACATTTGTTGCTGCATAACAATCACGTCATAGAACATAAACCAGTGATTCGTTTTACCACACAGTATAACAGTGGTCATCAATATATATGGAAAACCCTCAACAAACACTGACATCTTCTCAAAGAGAACCCCACTTTATCTAATGCCCTCCATGACAAACCACAGCTAAGTTTTTCCAGAAGCAAAAATCTGAGGGACATTCTGTGCCCATCCTTCCTGGAAATCAAACATGAACCGACTACCTTTCTGCAACAACCTAAAGGCTTTTTCACCTGTTCGAACTGCTCGATCTGCAAATTGGGCAAATCCAGAACAAAGGACGTCACAGTTAATGGTCACATGTACAAAATAAATGATTTTATCAACTGTGAAAGTACCAACGTCATTTACTTGATCACCTGTACTTGTGAACAACATTATATTGGGAGCACTATCAGACAATTGAAAATCCGCATTCAGGAACACTATCACAACATCCATAAATCAGACATCAGGCAGCCTCTGGTGGAACATTTTGTATCACATCACTGTCACCAACGTACATTTTCCTTTATTGGTCTTAAAAAACTGAAACAGCATAAACGGGGCAGTAACTTAGAACTACGTCTCCGCAAAGAGGAAAGTGCCTTGATAATAGGCCTGGAAACTGTGGAAAAGGGCCTAAATAAAGAACATGAGTGGCATCACTGGCTCTAAGGGCCTAACTTGCTAGCTGCTTCTGCCAAGCTACCTCAGATTGAGAAGTTACAAATGGAAATGAACTTAACATCTACCTCACTATTCTCATTCAATTCAATATTTTCGTTGGACAAACTGTGCACTACATGGTGCAATCATTATGCACCTCTTAATTGTGGCTCTTTGTATCTGTTTATTGAAAAAAGTGGTTGTGTGATTAATTGAATCCTCACCATTACTCGCTACCTTAAATGTGCCCGTTCTGAGCAATAATCGTGGCAGAACAGACTTGACGTGCATGTTTTTTTTACAATGCTATTTCTGTATAAATCATTATATTCACGTATATTGAATGTTCAACTTACGAATATATTGCTGCCCTCTGTACTAAAAAGGAATTGCCCTTTTAGAATTGCCTTTTCTTCAATTCCTATTGCTAAAGGGACTGTTTCCTCAATTCGACCTCTGCATGAGGGTTTGCTATCTCACGCTCACCTTCAATTCGTCTAGGTTTTCGTTTACATGCAATTCGATCATACATGCTGCCTCCCAATCTTTGCCGTGGACATAATTTAACCTGGGAAAAAAATGCAGGTTAGATTTATAACTAGATTGAACATACTTCACTTTGCGGTAAAAATACGAGTTAGAACTGTATTTGATTATACAATCTTTGTAGGACATTTTAATCTCGTCTCTAATTACTTAATGTCTTTTACGGTTATATCCCACGAGCAAGGACCCATTGTGCAATGGCGGCTGTTTTGATTACACAAAAGCCGCCTCTAGATATCTTGATCTCCGTACATTTACTTGTGCTGACGTCTCATGACTCCGCTCTTTACGCTAAGGGTTTCTTTTCCCCACGCTGGAGGTTTGAACTTGGACGACATGTAAATCAGAATACTCAACTGCGCTTAAGTAAAATAAAGAGTAAATGCGTGTAGTGGCGTGCTTTTAAAATAATCAAAAATAATTTTAATAATCTAAATTTAACCTAAAAATAATTAACGTATCCATATGTATTATCTGAAATACACCTTCCGGTTCAGATGGACGCCAAGTTCCGGGTCATATTGCACACCGGCATCATTTAAATATGGCGGCGCAGACGGAATGCTGTCAGATCACAGCAATACCGCATGAGAGGGATTTATCCTGGGACTTAAACCTCGTCACTTCGAGTAAGTTATGCGCGCCACATTTACTTTTAACTCTTAAACGGATGCACAGCTGGTAACTTTAACCTGTCAGCGCAGGTCAAATGTTGGTTTTAATTCACAATGTGTTCCATGGGTTACAAAAACATGCTCCGGTTCCGTTTTTTCGAGGAGTTGCCCGTACTTTGTGCAGACTGCTCAATCCTGACTTAGGAGTGTCTGGGTCAACTGTCCTTTTCTTAAAAGCCTCGTACAGTACTTAAATCCTGTTGCCTGTGTGCGCTCAAACTATACGCTCTTGCTTTCCGCACGCAAGATTTAACCCTACCCAGGCGGGGTGGTACCTTATTCAATAATGCTGTGTTTGTGATACAATATGAAATTTACTCGAGAATTGATGGTCTCTGACTAAAACTTCACAGACCATGCGACACTCACTTTTAAATTGAGCGCTTTAATACAGACACCTTTTTCTGCCGTTAGTCCTCAAATACTGCTTCCTTTAAATATCGTTGCCGTGGCACCTCTCTTGAAAAACTGAACACATTATTATTTCTCAAAAATAGACCACCATAGGTGAACACAAAATGACGAATTGGATTTTACCCTTTTCTTTGCTACTTGTTTATATTTCCCTTCGTGAAAAATGCCTGCTTTGTTGCCTATAATGTTACATTGCAAATAGAAATGTTTTAGGGATTGTATGTTGTTGACCCTATATTCGTGTAAACCTGAATGTACTTTACTTAATATTTGTTTTCCCAGATTGTGAATATTCTTTTATATAACAAGGAAGAAATCTGGAATTTAATATACTACCAAACGACTGTATGATATTTGAACTTTACAAACTAGGTACTGTGGCTGTTCACTTTCTGCAATAATCTCTCTTTATGGCATGTCTTGACATTGCATGAATTCACCCAAGCTACTACTTTTTTTTTTTTTTCCTTCAATCTTCATCATCAGTCGTATTTTTGGTTATATGTTCTCTGGTTATTCAGAATATTCCCTCTGGAATCCTGTTCTTGCCAGCAACCTACTCCGTCTCTTCCGTCCCTTTTTTTCTTAATTTTCTCTTTCATATTTCCTTCGTCTCTCCCGGTTCCACAAACGGACGTTAAGCACTTTTGGGTTACCTTCTTTTCACCCTTTTTATTCACAGCTGCGTTTATTATTAAAGCCTTAGTTCTTTCTACTTTTAATTATTAAATAAAATCAACAAATATTTTTAAATTTCCAATTCTCACTATTTTCACTTATACATCAAAGCTGGTGTTTCCCTTGGGGTCCTTTTATCGGTTATCCTTAGTACTTATTGTATTTTGTTTCCTTTACAGCCTTCAGAAAGCCCTGGCTCAATCTGCCATATAGGGCGAAACACGTGTCGGCTGTCCCCTTTTCTTAACATCCTGCCATTAAAAATGTTCAAAAAAAGAGTGGAATGGCTTTAAAAAGTGATAAATGGAAATAAAATATCTTCCTTCACTAAACTTTAATTGGACTACTGTGTTGTGTTACAAAATAAAGGAATGAACCTAATAAAAAGCAGATCGACTGAAGGGAGGAACATATGCTTACACCCATACCCCCACAGCCATTGGTTGTGGTTGTTATGGCGACAGACGCGAGTTTTAGATTGTGGAGGTATCGCTTGGAAACCGACTCAGTAACCTCCAATTACCAATGTATCAAACTCACTCGCGGTTCGATGATATTTTTTCTAACCGCGCGGTAGGAGTGTCATCTGCAGGCAATGTAATGCATTGGACTGATCCTGAAAATGTGACCGACGTGAACCTATCGCTTTGGCCGCAAGGAATGAAGACCGCCTCTGCGGTTTAGATATAAGTCTGTCTGTTCCATAGAGGCTTCACTTGCCTGCACTACCTGCATTATTCCTGCATTTCCCCATCTCTCTGCTGCTGTGTCCACATCCTCTGGGAGTAACTATGGCATGTACAGATGGCAGGGCCCCAGCCTTCAGTCAGTATGAGAACCAGGTCCTGCTGGACACCCTCCTGCCTCTGTACAGCCAAATCTATGGCAAACCAGAGGAGCAAGTGAGTGATGATCACACTGCATTGTCATTGGACATGTGCAATGACCATGTACTACTGGGATTAGGAATCTAACAGACAAGCATGTAAACTGCTTTTTGTAAGGTTAAACGCGTGTAGAAAACTGTTCTGGGCAGGTACACTGCTGTAGAAGTGTGCGTACTGGGGTAAACATCTTATCACTGTTTTCATGGGATGGAGTCATCAGTGCACACAGGACAACTGCACATAATGCCACTTGCCTACCCCTTAAACATTGTTGCCAATCTGACCATGACCTATGTATACAAGTGTTTGACTCAGAAACATGTGGCATGTGAACTAAGGGTCTGTCACCATGCCATCCTTACAGGTCAACTCCCATCAGAAGGCCGAGCTGTGGAGGACCATCGCCAGGAAGGTGCACTCTGTGGGGGTTGCCAATTGGCGCCTCCATCATTGCTGCTAACGGTGTCAGGACCTTCATGGCTGGACCAAGAAGATCGCGGAAGTCCAGCTGGGCCTGTCACCTCCAGGCAAGAGGTGTGGGTACCGAACACTGACCCCCCCACATGCTCCACATCCTAGCGGTCGTCTTCCCTGACCTGGATGGGAAGTTGAAAGCAACTCAGCAGCGAGGAGGGGGTGAGTATGTGCCTTGTTGCACAACTTTTTTAACCATGCATGTTGTAGTATCTTAGCCTGCTGGCCCTTTTACAGGCTGTAAGACACCCAAAACCACTGTTCAGTGTTAAAAGATGCATGCCCCTTTTGTCAGGAGCATGTGAGGAAGATATGTTCTGGGTAGTGACAGTACTGCCATGCTCATGTGATCTGAACAAATTACAACAACATATGCCTGGAGATAACCTTCAGGAATGATGTGATTGCTCAACATATATCAGCACATTGACTGATGTCTGAATTGTTCTCAGTGTTCTTAAACCAAATCTGTGAGGTATGTTGTTATTGGAGCACTCAAGTGTGAAAAGCCCATGCTATGCATCCTGGCAGCAGGTGACGTCTATGTTGAGCCCTTGCTGAGTTTTGCTTGGTCAGTGTGCCAATGTTAGGTCCCAGCCGTGGTGCTCAGTGTATTCAAATGTATCTCATGGGCTAATTACAGGTTTGCTAACTCAGGTCACCTGTCACACTGGCCTTTCACGTGATTGGGTGTAAGATTCCATTCTCTCCAATCAAAAGAGTGAGTTCATGTGTCTGACTCTGTAACGGTGACAACACATGCCATTGAGTGGCAAACAGGTGGTCCCTGGAGGAAACATGGCTGCAATTGTATGGTATGATGTTAGATACACATTCACAACGGTTCACATGTGTGTAAATGCTCTTGACTATTCATACTTGATGGCTTTGTAAACCATGTGTTCGATGAATCACTGTCAGATTCAGGGATGACAAATGTGCATCATTTTGGAGTAAGTTAACAAAATAAGATGGTAAACAAGATCAATATAAGCTGTACAAAGTGTGCACAATGGCAAAAAGAAGTGAGGGACATTCAGACTTGCCCTCTACAAATGGGGACTTTGCAGTCTAGACAGGATTGGTACACAGTGTTGACTGAACTTTTAAAGAATAGAGGTTCATTACTAATAGTCTGTATAGACGATGCACCCAGATGGCCCAGTGGCATAGTGATCCACCTGAAGCATTTTGAAGATGCAGTCATTGGACTTGGAAGTGTGTTGACCATTGTTCACATCTGAAACTGGTGAGCTGTTTCCAATGTGCACAACATTCTGATTCATCGTCATAATACTGTGCATAGATGACACAAGACTGTGGGCCACGAGCCTCTCACCCTAGCTATGCTTACTACCTTGATGTCTCCACAATAAGAGTTAGATGTGTAACCTGACAGGAAAGAACCTAAGTTACAGGACAAGTGAGCACAATCACTGTTATCTGTGTGATATGACTTATGCAATGACTACGCCAGCTTATTGTATAACAATAAAGTTATCTGACCTGTAACATCAGAGCCAATGGTCTCCAATTTGATGACTAGAGATTGCAGAATGGATACCATGTCTCAATTCAACTGTGTGAATCATATTTCCATTGTGAGGTCTAAACTCCCTTGCATTAGATGAGACAGGTATGTCATAAGAGAAGACCGTAAGGAGCAAAAGACAATACATCACCTGCTACATTGTGAAGTAGTTGACATTGTGGTTGTGGTTTTTGATACTGATACACCCAATGCTTCAGATAACATCATGTGTGAGAGAGCAATGGTTAACTGGCATACTAACAAGTGCCTTATAAGGTACAATATTAAAATGTAATAGCACAAGTCCAAATGATGTATTTGGTTGATCTGTGAAGATTTGTGATGATACCTATGTGTCAAGTACATACAGATGACTCATGTAATTCTTTTTCCTTCTTGTATACAGTATCAGCACCGGCCAGCAGAGGAGGCAGTGCCACAGACCAAGGGGAAGCAGCTATCCAGACTGGTTCCAGTGCTGAGTCAGGGCAGGAGGGAACCAGTGGCACAGAGGGTGAGGGGAGCCTCACTGAGGGTGCATCTGACATTACATCACTTGGATTACCAGCCAGCTCAAGCTCCAGTGAGGACTCCCATGTGGTGGTGGATGATCCAGGAACAGAATCCTTTGCATCTGCGTCTACCACCACCCATACCATATCCACCCTCCCAGCTGCTCCCCATCCCAATGTCCGTGGCAACTCCCCTAAAAGGGGACCAATCTCCTTCACGCGAGGCACCTCACCCCCTGCCCCTGTCTCCCTGCTGCCTTGAGTGTGGAGGCCATAGGTATCCTGAGGCAGATCTCTATGGGGCAGACAGCAGTGCTGAATGTCCTCCAGGTGCATACCACTCACCTGACTCAAATTGTATAATTTCTGGAGGGCAATCACTCTGACATGTCTGCCCTACAGAGGTCCAATCAGCCTCTGGCCTCCACACTGATGGCAGCAGTGTCCCAGCACCAGCTGACCCCCCCCTGCCTCTACCCCATCCATAGTCCCAACTACCCTCCCTGACCCAAGCACACGCAAACGTGTGCATGCTTCCACCTCAACAGCCACACACAGCACACAAACACACAGACACAAGGACAAACCCACACATACGCACACTCACAAGACAGACAGCACACTCACCACCACAGACATACCACAAGACAACACACATGCATCCACAGACACTCTGCAGACCTCATAACCCTCTGCCTCCACAACCCCTATTGCAGTGTAGTTCCTATTTCCCTAATAGGCTCTGCGCATTGGAATAATATACCCTATAGGCTTGACATAGGACTGAGGTCGGTATGTCCCTATCGAGTATATTAAACTTAATTACTTTTGTGCCAGCTAGCTCAGAGGCCACTAGAAACTCCTTGAGAACAAGAAGGGAGTAGTTTCTGGCAACCACATAAACATGACTACTTTGTTTCCCTTTAGAATCGGAACACGTCTCAGAATCGTGGAAACAATAGATAACAGTTTCACTCAGTCAATCGTGCATGCTTAGTTTCTACAGAGTTACACAGAAAGGAAAGACGGGCGTTTCAATAAAAGGTTTTATTGAACAGTCTTGTTTCTCGTGTAAGAGATATGTGCTGTTATGATCACAAGACAGTATGCAAGCTAAATAATGTACAGTGTAAGCAGTAGCAATAAATAATACTGCGCTAGCATTATCTTTTAGCATATATTCACGTACATAAATAACATGAGCTAAAAATGTGAGTACTCATACGATGCATCTCTAAGCTAGTTCTACCCCAATGTACCTAACCTAGTCTAGGTGTAGGGAAAGGTAAGAAGTAGGTGGAGTATTCTCTAGTATGGTATACTAAGAGTATGTTAAGTCTAGTAAGCCAAGAGTCCCTCTAGGTTCTAGTCAGCTCCATACCTTGAGAATGAGAGAGGTGGGAATCTCCTGCCGGATCTGGAACTCTAACACCCCGCGAAGGGAGTCAGAACACTGGAAGCTGGATTCTTCTGTGAGCAGGAATGACAGCGTCTTCTCAGTGCGTCAGGCCGGGATACGGGCTCCTCTGAAGTCGAGATCTCATCTAACTTGCTTGGGCAAGGGAAGGTATATTTATACCTGGTAGGTGCCTCGGAATGTTAGCATTGACGTAAAGTCGGACAGAGGAAGACGTCAGGAATGAACCCTTAAGGTATAACGGTTCATACATAATAGATGAGTTCTTGGAGAAATCAATAATCCTGTGCTAGGGGAACTCCCGAGAGCTTAAGGGTCTGGTTTCTAAGAACTCGTTGTGACGTTAGGGTGGACGGATGTCGGTGACCATGCCTGTATTTGGAGTGCACGGCTAATGCCTAAATAAGGACTGGGATTCTATGCCTATATAAGGGCAATGCGAATTGTGCCTATATAAGGACATGTTTCAGGGAAACTGATATACGGACACCTGAAGCGGAATACAACACCCACTCCACTTTCGAATGAACGATAATAATAAATGCTAAACATTAAATGCTAAACATTAAATTGAGTACCACATGATGCTAAAAACATTTCTAAAAGCATATTAAAAGAAGTTTAAAATAAACTGTTGAATGCAATAGGTACTGTACTTTCAAAGCATTGTTGTCATTCTAAGCATAGTACCGAAATAAATGCAACATGAATGAATAAACAGAAATATATACATATGATGAAATGGTTGATAAGTTTTCAAAAAATCAAAGCCATTGCATATCATGGTATTAAATGAAATGTTAGACAAGTAAGGTGACAATGTGTCCCTGGAAGAATTCAAAGAAGCAGATTGTTTTGCCACGTATTTTCAAAAATTAAAAAGAAAAAGTTCAATTCTGGGAAAAGTTCCAAGTTTGGAAAATATGAAGGCCAAATTTCATTGCTTCCCTGGTACACTGTGAGCCGAATCAAAGTCTGTGTATGGGTCTGGCGTAAACATGAGATCATCTATTTCCTTAGCCAAAATATCATCTACCGAAGTTGGTGACATTTGGAACACCTCGTTCAGAAGGTTAATTGCACAGAGATGAGAAACATCGCCTCCAGCATGAGATGCCGCAGCAATGTTTGCGTCCGTTGTTACCTGTGTGCCTGTTGATCCATCTCGTACCTCAGCAGCTGCAGGAAGCGTCTGTGAGATCTTAATGAATGCCGTCATCAGGATTGGTAGCCTCTGGGGACAACACAGAGCATGGGCCGTTATCGGGTCCAGCAGAGTATCGATATCCGTTGGCATGACTGATGGGAGTGTTAGACAGGTGTCTAGCACGCATTCTTCACCGCAAAGCAGGCAGCGTAGAACAGGTAAGATGCAATCTTGCCAGATTGGTCTGAATGACAGGAACCACGTTGTATTAAGTTCCCGTAGACGAGGCATGCCCAAAAGCTGTACTATTCGCTAACGGCACTTTCGTTCAAGGAGAGCTTTCTCCACATCGTTCGGAGTGATGTTGGCGAATAGGCTTGCCATAGCGTACTAGTAGGAATAGAAATAGGATTCCTGCAACAAGTGCTAGAATTAACGGCACACCACCAAACACCGAATGTGCGAAGTTTGGGATGATTCCGAGGACTGCCTGGAAAGGTGCTAATAGTCCGGAACAGATGGTCTTAAATACATGTACAATGCCGCTCGTATCAGACATGTTAAAGATATGTCCCATCATTTCTACGAAATGTATAGGGCAGTTTGTACGAATTAAAGCCTGTATCTCAGCCGAAGTCCTTGCAACTTGTAAATCATAGATTTCTTTGGCCGAGGTCAGAGGCACTGTTTGTTGTATAAGCATGGCTTTCATTCTGCTTAAAGTATCAAATCGTATAAAAGAAACATTCAATGAAGGCCATAAAGGCGACTCCCTGACTGTGTCTATTGGGGGGAACAATACTTGCATACAGCAAGTGACCCTGGAGTCCACTGTTACTAGATATGGGATGCCTGGCAACATCCACAGCAACTCTGATCATTCAACATGAGGTAACTCCCGTTAGAAAGTTGGCCAAACGTTGGATTAATCACAGTAGCTGGTGTACCCTGCTGGTGGCAGGACAAATTTGCCACAGCACCATTACAAGCCCCATGTAAAGAAATGTCCTGACAAATGAGTGAACCGCTTAGTGCACTTTCACAGTGTGTACCGCTTAGAAACACTTCACGATCCCCACTCCAACATCTGTATGCATATGGTAAATTCCAGGATGTCTTAATGTATTCTTTACCCAACCTTTCATATGTGCCTGCTTGCATTTGTTTGAGGCAATACTGAAACTGAAAAGTTGTGACAGGCAGAGTGATTTTGCCATGAATAAGCCATTCTGTAGCTGGTTTTTCTGCCACTGTGAATGGTAATTTTTCCTGTTTTTCAATGCTCAGCACTGTATACTTTGCTCCTCTTTGTGCCAGTTCGATCTGTTTATCAGTTAGATTGTATTCTGCAAACAGAGCCAACGTGTTGATAAAACGCCAAGGCACATAGCCTGCACGCAAAGATTGCAGCATCCAGCTTAATAACATAATAGAACGTAGCCGAGATTGGTCTTGCTGTAACATGGCTAAATCTTGTTCCAGTATGTCAATAGCAGAGGATACAATGTTGTCCAATGAATAAATTCTGGATGACAAAGTTGTTAACCCATTGTCGACCACAGTGAGAGTTTTCTCTAAGTTAATATGATCAAGTTCACGTATTCGTTCTGCGGCCTCTGCCTGTGAAACCTTCCATGCTTCATTATAAGCAGCATAGATGCCGGCATATATGAAACGTTTTTGACGTGGTTTTCTTGGTCCAAGCAAGAATTCCCTAAGGTCTGCGTCTTCTTTAAGTAAAGATAAGTGTTGTTTCTCATCCTTAAGTGTAGATTTTTGCAGCCAATCGAGGCATAATTTTCCTACACTGTATGTTGTTACTGCCCCCGGATGTTGTCTTTGGACATATCGTGGGTCTGGCCTATGAATAGTAAACCCCTGTGTTTTATTCAGGAATCTTTCTTGACAGATGTTTGTGTCTGTGGGCCAGATCAACCATTTTCTCCAATCAGGATTTGTTCTGTTGATTTGTAGTATTGTGTCAACTGTAACCGCTGCCTTTGTATTGTTATTACTGGCAGGTGTTGGTACAGAAGGAGTTTTCATGTCTTTGATCTTGGCTAAACCAAGGCAAGACGTTTGTTGCACAGTGTCATTCAAAAACATCATTTGCTGAGGGATGATACATGCTCTAAACAAAGCTTCTATCCCCTGCACTTGCCAATCTTTAGAACCCCAGACGGATTTTGTGTCTATTGTGTCTTTCCACAAGTCGAAACCATGTCTAGACAGTTGGGCAATAAATGCTGCCGAGTAAATCTGTTTTGTATTAGTTAACATAATTTTCAGTCCTGTTTTGTTTACATTTTTATAGTAAAATGTTTCTGGATCAGATGTATTGTATCCTGAAAAATATGGAAACTTTTTAGCAAACGTTTTTGAACTACCTTTTGGCGGTGTAGGACAATGCTCCCATTGGTTAAACATAAACACATTTCTAGGTGTTGCAGATTTATGCAAAAAATGATGACCATAGTGGTTATAGCAAAACAGCTGTTCATAGTCTGATGAACCCTCTAAATATTCATTATTCGAAAATGCAGCAGACCTTTCTAGGTCAAACATCATATCATTTACAGTTTCAAATTCCCAATCATCAGAATTGGTACTGGATGAAATAAAATCACTTAGTGAAATTTTAAATAAATGTGGAATGTTCAAAAGTTCTGTAGGGCCGAAGATATCGAAATCTGTTTTGTCCCACACTATACCATCCTGTATAGGAACGGCTGTGATGTTCACTGCTGACAAGTCTCTTGCTTCATGATGGGATGATTTGTGTGGTTTTAAAAGTAAGTTCACATTTTTACTTTCAGTGTCCAAATGGATGTATCTGCCATTTATAAGCACGCTCATAGTCATAACCAAAGCTAGCCAAAGCAGAAAGAAAAATATTCCAGAAATAATCCACAGTTCAATCCATGGTGAAACCAGATAAGTCTTTCTCCAAAAATGAAAAAAGTCTTGTACTTGCTGTTTAAAAGATTTTGATGCTGGCGTCGTTTCAGGCTCACTCGGATCCTCAGAAAACGTATCAAAGTTAATGAAATAGCCAGAAGCAGTTCTGTCAATTGTTGGAATTGCATCAGGATTTGTCGAAATCGCTGGAACCAGTTGATCACTTGTTACATTGGTGTAGACAGGTGTATTTGGACGAACTGTTACTTGAGTTTCAAGAGGGATGAGTTCCATAGCATTGTTGCTCAGTCCTTCATCTGTTACTGCTGAATTCTCAATGGTTATCAGTCTTTCAGTCTGAACCTCTTGGATAGTAGCGAGAGGAGTGTGTCTGCTACTAGGTCGGAGTCCACGAGGCCTACTATTTAGTATTGGCCACATACTGTGGTTTGATGAGGTAGATTGACACAAATCTTTTCTCCTTTTTTCCAGCAAAGGGCGGCAGAAGTACAGTTCTTGTTCCCTGTACGGCTAAGACAGGTACTGGTTGTCTGTAAGAAGGTCCAAATTCCTTCTTGTCCGCAATCTTCTCTCTGACTAGATCCCCAACTTTTGGAATCCAGACAGGCCTTGCTGGGACTGCCGGTTTTTCCCCAGTGGTGGTTGGCTTCAGGAATACGTTGCTTTGTTTCGATCTTAGTTCATTTAGATCCTGTAAAACAGCCAATCGATTTTGATATCAAAGGGTTTATTTTCCACCACTGTGCCTTTACATTCGAGATCAGGAACCCACATACTTGTCCCAAATAGGACCTCATATGGAGTGACCCCCCCTAGAGAACTTCTTGGCAAATTATTTAAAGAGCGTTGGACCCCATAAAGATGTTTGACCCACCCATCACCCGAACCTAATACCCTAGCTGTTATAGACTGCTTTATGTCCCGGTTTTTCCTTTCCACAACAGAATTTCCCTCAGGATGAAACGGAGAGGAGTACCGCAATGCAACGCCCAAACTGGCCATGGCTTCTTTGTAAGCCCGAGAGCTAAACGCAGGGCCCTGGTCAGAATGTAGTGTGCCTATTGCGTATGTGCCGATAAAGACTCGCAAATCTTTTATAACAGTTCGAGCGTCAGCCGAGCGCTGAGGCCATATCCATAGGAACCTAGAGCATGAAGCCACTGTGACCATTATATATTTATAGTTACCGTCCCTTTGCAAGGGACCGCAGTGGTCCAGGTAAACACAAGCTAATGGTTTGTCTGAAATTAACAAGGGTGTCTGCGCAGGACGTTTCACTGTGGAGACTTTCATCTGTTGGCATATTTCACATTCTAGAACATAGTTCTTGGTCTGTTTCCTAATGCCAGGCCACCAATATCTTTGTTTCAGTAAAGATACTGTTGCAGAAATACCTGCATGGGCAGAGGCTATCCCTTCATGTGCTGCTAGGATTAGTCCTAATCTACGTTCCTTGTTTGGAATTACCCTATCCCCCACTCCAGGGATTTGAGCAAAAGGAACGTTGTTCGCATCAATTACATAAGAGTACTTGAGTGGAAACTTTTTTGGTATCGCTGCACCACTGCCTTTGCTCGTAGCATTGACAGCCAACAATATCTCACTGTCTATTCTCGTTTTTGAACGAGTGATCGCAGCTACGGAAGCCGTCTGAACAGCCCGCTTTGCGGCTTCGTCAGCCAATGAATTCCCTGCACTGTGAACGCCATCACGTTGATGACTCAGCGTGTGTATCACGTGAGCCTTTGGTAGTTCGTATTTTAACTGAACTACTTGTTCCCAAAGCGTTTTATGCTTTATTGTGCCACCTTTTGCATCTTTGGACCCATTTTCAAGCCAATTTTGTATATATTCATTATACGACTGCACACAGTAGAAAAAATCGCACACTATTAGTGTGGGGAATTCGCGATCTGTACTTTCAAGTGCCAGTTTGAATGCTTGTAGTTCAGCTCGCTGAGCTGTGCAATCTCCTAGAGATTGAGTTTTAGTGACCATAGGTCTGAAGTTACCATCGCGCATGCGGCCTTTAACGATTGCGCACGCTGCACTGTAAGCTTGCTTACTCCCTGTAGCGGGTAGTGCGGATCCGTCAGTGTAAATTATGAATTCGTACTGATCGAGAGGCAGAATTTCAGTGGGCAGAGGACATTCATGTTCATATTGCAGGAACGCTTGTGTTTTTAAATCAGGATCAAAAACATATTCAACATCTGTTGCAGCATGAGAATTAACCCATTGTATCCATCTAGGATGTAATGCTTTAGCATTTGGAATGCTCGCTTTAGTTACCGCCTCTAAGGCCGGTACTGGGGTTACGACAATAATGCGTTTCCCTTGGGCTAGAGCTCTTTCTTTTGCTACTGCAGTTTGAACTGCTGTCAGTATTTTTTCAGTTGAAGTAAAGCACATTTCTGCTTGTGTATACAAATGTGATTTGTATGCTATTGGTACTTTTTCACCCTCATTAAATGTTAAGTAGGTGAATCCGCATTGACCCGAAATTATTCGGATCACCAAGTTGCGTTGACTTACGCGTGTTTATAAGTGATTTGTTGCTGACATGTTAGTTTGGAGTGAACGCAAGATTTCTGTGTGTTCCTGTGTCCAATTTTTGATTGAAAAATCAGGTTTGATTAATGCGTACAGAGGTTTAACCCTTTCTGCGTAATTTAGAATGTAAGTTCTTCCAAAATTTAGGAAACCCAGGATGGATTGTACATTTTTCAGCGTTTTTGGAGGTTGGAGCAGCGCACACCTTTCTAAAAAGTTAGCTCCAAGCTCCTGCCTTCACTTGAAAGCTCATATCCTAGAAAAAGGACATTGAGATGGGCAATTCTGGATTTTTTAAAGTTGAACTTATAGCCCTCAGAGGCGAAGCCCAATATAATGGTACTCACCCTGTTCAAGTGCCTATCTAGGTCGTCGTCTGTCAGATAGATGTCATCGACATATGACAATGCCTCATTATCAAAAATGTGTAGCAACTCTGTTACCCTCGCTGAGAATAACCCCGGGCTGTTCTTGAACCCTTGTGTGAGTCGACAAAATTGACGCTGGGTTCCCATTATTGAGAAAGATGTTAAGTACCTGCTTTCAGGTGCTATGTTTTGACAAAAGAAACCATTTGAGATGTCCAATGTGGTTTTATATTTTTTACGCACAATGTTATTTATTAATGCTGTACTATGTGCATTTTGCACTGCAAATGTTTTAGAACACGTGTTTAAGTGTCTGTAATCCAAAAGTAGACGATATGTATTGTCTGGTTTGGAGACAGGAAACAAAGGATTGTTCATTGAGGAGGTGCATGTTTCTATCACCCCTTGGTATTCAAGTTGATCTAAGATCTCCCTGACCTGTTTTTTAGCTTCTTGCTTTATTGGGTACTGCCTTTGTGCAGTAGGTTCATTTTTTAGATGTATTTTATGGTGAGGTGAGTCCTCATCCCATCCTACATGATTCTTATATAATGCTGGGGCCTGGGCAACTGCCCATTTCCTGGCATAAGTATATTTTAGGTGAATTGGAATATGGTTGGAGAAGGCAGGCATAATAATGTCCTCGCCATGTGGGCACTCCCTGACAAATTGTGGTGGCCAGTCTTTTTCTGCTAGAAGTATATCATAACCCCTTGAAAGTTTTTCCCAAAAGAGTGTTTTCACCTTTCTTGGTATGTCTCCCTCCATTCGGAGTGTTATTTCATATAACTTTTGTGGAGTACTAACCCTGGTGTCTACAGTCTCAACTGTGATGTACTCATTCAAGTCCACTGTCTCCAGAAGTTCCTTCAGGTTCTGGCGAGCTATTGTGACTTCTGCCGCACTGTCCAGCATTGTCTGAGCCCATTCTCCGTTCTTGAGTTGTGTTCTCAGTATCCTCGGCATGTCTGATCTTCAGACCTGCTACCTTCTTTTTTGAGAATTGAGGTTTTGATTTATTTTTCGAAACGTGTTTGTCGTCTTTCGATTTCATGCGTTCTTCTCTATGTTCTGACCGTCCTCTTCTTTCCGATGTCTGTAACGATATCTGAAAGGTACGAGAGGAACGTGTATCAGTATCTTGATACCTGTCAGGCTTTTTTAAATTATCCCTATTTCTGAGGTTATACCTCCTTTCAGAGGGCTCCTTTTGAGGAGACCTACGTCAGGATTGAGAACATTTCTCGTTTGAATTTTGTTTGTTAGTTTCCCACTTCTTTTTAGAAGATGTAGGAGTTTGTTTAATAGAGTCCTTCTCAGGACTTTCAGATAGTTTTAGCTTCAATGGTCTTCCACCCAAACTATCTCTGCCTAATTCTGCATAAGATTGTTCTATTATTCTGGGTAGTTCTGTTTGATGTTCTATAACATCAAATTCCCTTAATCGTTGGCGGATCGCCACTGCTGCTGCCTCTCCTTTAATATTAGATAATATTATTGTTGAGACCTGGTCGAAGTTTTTCAGTAATTTCATACCTAAATTCAGAGCAGGCTCTGCCCCGTATTCATTTTGAATTTGTTTCAGGACATCTGGTATTACTGCAATTGACGGAACACCATGTGTTTTAGTATAGATGGCAGCAAAGACTGAGCCCCAAGTGGTGCAGTCTTCCAGTTGTGGTGTGATCCCCATTGGTAAACAGATTGTTAGGATTCTGTGTTCTCATAAGGGCTAGTATTAGGAAATACTGCTTCGATTTGAGTAATTTTTTGAGCTATCCAGAATGGAATTTGCTCACGTTTTGTGGGCATTTTACCCATGACTGTGTATAAAGTCTGTGGTGTAATTTTTTGTGTATTCCCCTGTTGAGGGGTTTGATTTGGAATGGTCAATGGTGGTTGGACTGTGAAAGTCTGCATGACATATTGGACTAATTGACTGTAAATTTTTAATAACTCTTGTAGTTGAGTAAGTAATTCCTCGTCTGACATTATATCGAGGTCAGGATGAGGAGTGTAGCCGGCTAGAATCGGCCATGTTGCTCCTGGTCTACCTAGTGGACCGAGCCTGGTAATGTTTCTGTGATGTTTTAGGGCGCCTTTAAACCAGAGCTGATGCTCCTGGTATGTTAGTGGAATTTCAATATCCTTGAAAGGAATATATTCCTCTGGTGGTTCATCTTCTTTATAGAAGTGAAACAGTTTTGTTACTGGATTTGATTCAGGGAATACTATCCATGAATAGAATGCCTCTGTCTGAAATGATTTGTGTGCCTCTATCACGAAAACTGCTCTACCGCCTCTTGGTGGTAGGCCGTGTTTTATAAGTTTTAGAGTGATGGCTCTTCTTAAGTTTGGATGGATGTCTATAACACCCTCCTCGGTTTCGTTTAAACCTGTAAAGTTAAAAGCTGCTATGACTGGGTCAGCCGCAGCTACAGCGTCCCCGGTGTTATTGACATTTTGTTTTTTGAAAAATGTAGAACAAGTTTCAAGGAAACAAAAGATAATATGCACAATATTTTGGAACACTGTATCCTTCAACGTTGAACAAACCAAGCAACTAATATATAGTTTTTTTTTTCCTATTTAGTTTTGGCGGATATTTAACCCTACCCACTCCAGACGTCTTATGGAGTATGTGAGTAGGGGTCTCTGAGAAAAGCACGACTGAGTTACTCAGTATCTAGCGTTAAATTACTGCCTTACCAAACGTTTGGGCGCCATGTAGTGTAGTTCCTATTTCCCTAATAGGCTCTGCGCATTGGAATAATATACCCTATAGGCTTGACATAGGACTGAGGTCGGTATGTCCCTATCGAGTATATTAAACTTAATTACTTTTGTGCCAGCTAGCTTAGAGGCCACTAGAAACTCCTTGAGAACAAGAAGGGAGTAGTTTCTGGCAACCGCATAAACATGACTACTTTGTTTCCCTTTAGAATCGGAACACGTCTCAGAATCGTGGAAACAATAGATAACAGTTTCACTCAGTCAATCGTGCATGCTTAGTTTCTACAGAGTTACACAGAAAGGAAAGACGGGCGTTTCAATAAAAAGGTTTTATTGAACAGCCTTGTTTCTCGTGTAAGAGATATGTGCTGTTATGATCACAAGACAGTATGCAAGATAAATAATGTACAGTGTAAGCAGTAGAAATAAATAATACTGCGCTAGCATTATCTTTTAGCATATATTCACGTACATAAATAACATGAGCTAAAAATGCGAGTACTCATTCGATGCGTCTCTAAGCTAGTTCTACCCCAATGTACCTAACCTAGTCTAGGTGTAGGGAAAGGTAAGAAGTAGGTGGAGTATTCTCTAGTATGGTATACTAAGAGTATGTTAAGTCTAGTATGCCAAGAGTCCCTCTAGGTTCTAGTCAGCTCCATACCTTGAGAATGAGAGAGGTGGGAATCTCCTGCCGGATTTGGAACTCTAACACCCTGCGAAGGGAGTCAGAACACTGGAAGCTGGATTCTTCTGCGAGCAGGAATGACAGAGTCTTCTCAGTGCGTCAGGCCGGGATACGGGCTCCTCTGAAGGCGAGGTCTCCTCTAACTTGCTTGGGCAAGGGAAGGTATATTTATACCTGGTAGGTGCCTCGGAATGTTAGCATTGACGTAAAGTCAGACAGAGGAAGATGTCAGGAATGAACCCTTAAGGTATAACGGTTCATACATAATAGATGAGTTCTTGGAGAAATCAATAATCCGTGCTAGGGGAACTTCCAAGAGCTTAAGGGTCTGGTTTCTAAGAACTCGTTGTGACGTTAGGGTGGACGGATGTCGGTGACCATGCCTGTATTTGGAGTGCACGGCTAATGCCTAAATAAGGACTGGGATTTTATGCCTATATAAGGGCAATGCGAATTGTGCCTATATAAGGACATGTTTCAGGAAAACTGATATACGGACACCTAAAGCGGAATACAACACTACCCTTGCCTCTCCTGTTCCCCCCTCAGCTGAGGTACTCCACCTCATACCCCTTGAGCTCTTCCCTACCCAAACCTACCAACCCCCTCCCAAGAAGAGGAAACCCACCACCGGACCAGCCATCTACAACTGCCCCCGAGAAGAAAAAAAGCCCCAAATCACCCCCACCAGAAAATCCCCCCGGTCTCCTAAGTCCACACCCCCTCCAGTAACCCATACTTTCCCAGCCCAGCCCAGTAACTCCAAACCCAAAAAAAATATCCCAAAAAGTCACTGCCCCTCCCTATACCTGTTCACACCATTCTAAATTATAAAATTCCCAAAATTGTGAAGCCCAGCCCATCCCCCTCCATCTGGCCCTCCTTCTACAGCTGCCCCCTCAATCTGAACCTACCACTGCAGTGGACCCACCACCCCTCCATCTGAGCCTATCACTGCAGTGGACCCACCCCCGCCTGATTCCATCCCTCCCCAAACCCAACCCAGTCCTCCCTAGTGTTGTCCCTTTGGTGCCTGGCATGCCCCCTAGATGCCACTCCCAAGGGAGGTGACCCTTAGCAGAAATTGTGCAGGCAAGAGTAGATGGGCATGCTGTTTTAGGTCCATCAACCCATTGAACATTGTTGGACTGGTCATTGGCCTTTTGCTATTTATTTAACTTACTTTTCATGCTGAATAAAGCATGTTCACATTTTTGTGTTCAGATTTCTGTATCCCCAAAATAGTTTTTTTAGTTAACTGTAAATCATGTACAATTAGTAGTGTAAGTATGCAATGATGTTACCATGGGATGGATTGCATATAGTCCATGGAGTATGAGCACTTTGACAGAATGTAGTCAAGATTTTGGTGTCTACATTTGCTGGGTGTCATCGTCAACATTAGTTTTGACATGAAGTCACAAACTGTTTCATTTTTAAAACACACTTCCACATAGGTCATGCTTTCATATGTCAACATAGTGCAAGTGTCTCAAAGTGCAACAGTTTAGGAGAAGTATGCTGCATATGTTTGTAATGTGCAGAAAGACCACTGTCTCATCAATACATCTGGGTACATATGGAGTTTGACTACATGGTAGTGACTTTGGACACACCCATGTAAACAAAGTAATGGTAGAAATCTTTCATGTGACTTGGTAGTGGTGAACCCATGTCTGTGTCATCTATAGATCTGGTAGACTAGTGACAATGACAACCTTGCCACAGGTGGCATGCCACTGTAGGCCAATACCCGTCAAGGCTGTGTACTCATCTGATACATTTCCTGTGCCCATGGTGAGTATAAGGTAAGCATTATTCTCACAGTGTTCCGACCCAGTTGCCTCCAAGGACTCCACTTTCTGCAGATATTCCTGTTAGGCAAAGTGTCTGTGGTCTTCATTGTTCAGTGCCTTTAAATTTAGATGTCAGTCATCCTCTCCTGCTTTTGTTTGGGTACATCGTGTGGATGGTGTGTGTCCAGGACATGTCTCAGTAAGTTACAGTGTTTTACTGTCTTTACAGGGACACAGTTGTTGTATGTGTTAGCTGAATGTGTATACAGTGTATGGTACATGAATGTTTGTCACACAATTGGAATCATAGTGATGAAATGCTGTGACTGCAAAGTTGTACAGTAGCTAGTGTTGTCATGTAGAGCTCATTCTGGCTTTACGCCACAGTTATGGTGTGAGAGTCTGGGCATTTCCCAATTCTGTGAAGTGGACATAGGCAACATCATGCTCATGTGATATTCAATTTGATTCTGTATTGGTGTACACATGGCCGTGCTTTTGCTTATACAACCAGAAAATGATGCACCAGACCAAACTATGGTAAGCAGCAGGATAGGGATCTATTGTCTATCCCAGGTTGATGTTAGTTGCAATATGTTGGCCAAGCTTTACAATAAGTATTTGTGCGATAAGTGAATTTGAGTGTGTCTCCATGGCCAGAGTGGATGTGTGACAAGCTAACTGTAACCAAGTCACAATGGGGCCGATTCCGATGTCGTCCGGAAGCACACCTAACACTATTCGTCCGGAAAAAAAACAAGCCGAACGCGTGTTTTCCGACCGATTTAAATACCACACTGAATGAACAAGTACGATGCGCACAACAGCCCAGATTCCGAGCGAGCCGTACTTACCCAATCCAGCTCCTGTTCCCCGCCCGAGCCGGATCCGCAAATGCCGATTCGAGCCGCACGGAAGCAAATACACAGCACCTTCCGGCCGGACTAGTACGATGCGCGCTCTGTACGCGCCGACCCCGTCGCTACGTCCGGCATGTTTCAGCATCCGGGAGAGCCGCACATAAGCTCTGATTCGCGCCACAAGAAGATCCACGGCTACGAGACGAACAAGCCAGCGACGAGTACGAGTCGAAGACACGCGAAACCCGAACGAGACGACCCAACCATGAATCCCATCGCGCAGGTCCTACCTATACTATACATCTATTACCGGGACCGGTTTGGACGCGTGCGGCGCAGACGGTAAGTCAAACACCCACAACACAAACAAATGACACGTACCCGAAATATGTCACACACACATAGGGATGCACAAATGACGTACACTAGCAACAGCACAATCATAGGGGTGGGATGGGCATCACCAATGCCATACACACCCATAGGGGCCTGGATGCCTGCCACCACCACCACCCCTACTCAGGGGGGCCTGGATGCCTATCACTACTACCATCCCCACTCATGGGGTGCTGGATGCCTATCACTACTACCATCCCCATTCATGGGGGGCTGGATGCCTATCACTACTACCATCCCCACTCATGGGGGGCAGGATGCCTATCACTACAACCATCCCCACTCATGGGGGGCTGGATGCCTGCCACTACTACCATCCCCACTCATGGGGTGCTGGATGCCTGCCACTACTACCATCCCCACCCTTGGTGTGATGGATGCCTGCCACCACTACTACCCCTACTCATGGGGGCCTGGATGCCCATCACTACGACCATCCCCACTCATGGGGGCCAGGATGCCTGCCACCACTACCATCCCCACTCATGGGGGGCAGGATGCCTATCACTACTACCATCCCCACTCATGGGTGCCTGGATGCCTATCACTACTACCATCCTCACTCATGGGGGGCTGGATGCCTATCACTACTACCATCCCCACTCATGGGGGGCTGGATGCCTATCACTACTACCATCCCCACTCATGGGGGGCTGGATGCCTGCCACTACTACCATGCCCACTCATGGGGTGCTGGATGCCTGCCACTACTACCATCCCCACCCTTGGTGTGATGGATGCCTGCCACCACCACTACCCCTACTCATGGGGGCCTGGATGCCCATCACTACTACCATCCCCACTCATGGGGGGCAGGATGCCTGCCACCACTACCATCCCCACTCATGGGGAGCAGGATGCCTTTCACTACTACCATCCCCACTCATGGAGGCCTGGATGCCTATCACTACTACCATCCCCACTCATGGGGGGCTGGATGCCTATCACTACTACCATCCCCACTCATGGGGGGCTGGATGCCTATCACTACTACCATCCCCACCCATGGGGGGCTGGATGCCTGCCACTACTACCATCCCCACTCATGGGGTGCCGGATGCCTATCACTACTACCATCCCCACTCATGGGGAGCTGGATGCCTGCCACTACCACCACCCCTACTCATAGGACGGGTAATGCATGACACAACCAGCATACTCCCACATAAGGAATCACAGAAAAATACATCCACCCAAACAACATGACAAGCGTGTGTAGTCCATGTCAAATGCCAACAACACAAAACATGACAATGAACATACAATGTGACCCACTATCACATGTGTGACACATAAAAGTGTGTGGCCTCCACAATACAAGCCGACCATGGCCACTGTGGCAATGGGGCCCAAAGCCCCATCACCACAGTCACCAAAAGGTAAGTGTGGGGTCCATGGCTGATGCACCTTTTGATCAGTGTGGCAATGGGGCCCAAAGCCCCATCACCACAGGCACCAAAAGGGAAGTGTGGGGTCCAAGGCTGATGCACCTTTTGATCAATGTGGCAATGGGGCCTAAAGCACCATCACCACAGTCACCAAAAGGTAAGTGTGGGGTCCAAGGCTGATGCACCTTTTGATCAGTGTGGCAATGGGGCCCAAAGCCCCATCACCACAGTCACCAAAAGGGAAGTGTGGGGTCCAAGGCTGATGCACCTTTTGATCAGTGTGGCAATGGGGCCTAAAGCACCATCACCACAGTCACCAAAAGGTAAGTGTGAGGTCCAAGGCTGATGCACCTTTTGATCAGTGTGGCAATGGGGCCTAAAGCACCATCACCACAGTCACCAAAAGGGAAGTGTGGGGTCCAAGGCTGATGCACCTTTTGATCAGTGTGGCAATGGGGCCCAAAGCCCCATCACCACAGTCACCAAAAGGGAAGTGTGGGGTCCAAGGCTGATGCACCTTTTGATCAGTGTGGCAATGGGGCCTAAAGCACCATCACCACAGTCACCAAAAGGTACGTGTGGGGTCCATGGCTGATGCACCTTTTGATCAGTGTGGCAATGGGGCCCAAAGCCCCATCACCACAGTCACCAAAATGTAAGTGTGGAGTCCAAGGCTGATGCACCTTTTGATCAGTGTGGCAATGGGGCCCAAAGCACCACCACCACAGTCACCAAAAGGTAAGTGTGGGGTCCATGGCTGATGCACCTTTTGATCAGTGTGGCAATGGGGCCCAAAGCCCCATCACCACAGTCACCAAAATGTAAGTGTGGGGTCCAAGGCTGATGCACCTTTTGATCAGTGTGGCAATGGGGCCTAAAGCACCATCACCACAGTCACCAAAAGGTAAGTGTGGGGTCCAAGGCTGATGCACCTTTTGATCAGTGTGGCAATGGGGCCCAAAGCCCCATCACCACAGTCACCAAAAGGGAAGTGTGGGGTCCAAGGCTGATGCACCTTTTGATCAGTGTGGCAATGGGGCCCAAAGCACCATCACCACAGTGATCATAAGGTAAGTGTAGGCATGGTAAAAGCTGCCAAAGACAAACTGTATGGATGAATCCTGGTCACACAACAACTAAAACATCTGTGGCATAGTAGTGCTTGTGTCCCATTGCAACATAGATTGAGCGAGGCTAACAGTGCAGTGACACAGAAACATCGTTTTGGCCATGTGCATACAAACATCACACATGGGGGACCACATTGCCAACAATCAGCCAATTACACAATGACAGAAGTGACCATCATGATGCTGACCCACATATCTGCACCTATGGACACACAAATGTATATAACCTGTGGAGACTGTCGATGTCAGGTGAACAAATACCATACCATGGCAGCAATGGGACATACAAACCATGATCATTGTGCTGACTGATGACCCAGGAGTCCCAGGGAGAGCAGGGGAAAATCACCAAACAACATACAGCCAATGGCACACTACAGAAATGCCAATGCAGTGATGCAAATGCACTAACACAAACAGGCAGACTCACACTGCATATCAAACACAACAGGTGATGGGGGTGTGTGCCAGTGTCCCCAGGCAACTACACAACACATGAGGAGGCCTGAATCCCAATTACACAGATGTGTATACAGTGCCACACACAAGTAACTCATGGATTGGATTCCCCTATGTGGCCAATCTGGCATTGTTAGATGAGAGGGAGCCCAAATTACACATGTCACACAAGCTTGTAGGAACAGCAACTAACACAGCAAGAGACACACCCACCACAGCACTACCCCCAGGGACCCCACATTGTGCAGACACTAGCCTGCATGACAATTCCACTGTGATGACAAAGGTAGATGTTGATCACACTGTGAACCACAGCCATGTGTCCTCAGCTACAAACTACCATCACACCTACACAAGCTCCAATCAATCAGCAGGGCCTGCCAGCCAAGGCCAATATGGAGGTAGTGGTCTAGCCGTGCAACAACTCACATTTGCACACTCAACACCACACACCCTGATCTCCACCAATGTGCAGCAGTGAAGCTCACATGGACTGGTGACATTGCACATGCACCCATGACAATCCCAGGGGTGGTGGGGGAACTAAGGTGCAGAAACCCATCACACATGCCCACTCAACATGACTCGTCTATGTATGACACACAGCACAGTACGCCGTACATGCGCATGATGTGAAATCCACCACAAACAATGGGATCCTGGCCATAGTCACACACCAACGAAGAAGCCAAGGTGAGACACAAAGAACACACGTACACAACTTCCAACATTGCAGCTCTGACCCTGAGGAGTGGCAGCAGTCACACACACAACGCGTCACAATCACTGAAAGCTACCACAAATTCAAAATCACATTACTTGTGTAAACAACAAGTGCCAAGGGGAATCCTGAATGTGTCCCATCAGCGTTTGCCCACATCCCCAGCCCTGACAACAAAGACAACCTGGGATGACAACCTCATGAACATCAGTTTGCCATGCACCCACATCAAGGAGAAACCAGGTCCAAGATGCTGGATGAACACATACCAACTCTGCAAGCATCACAAACAGGAACATCCCTAGGGACACAGCCTGTGTATGAAAAGGGAAGGGAACATGCACAGACATGCTCACACAACACACAACACGGGCACACGCAATGTCACCAGATTACACACAGCCATGAGGGCACTCCACTCCTGTGGAAGGTCCACTGTGCCAAACCTTGTCTGTGCACGACTCAAACATATCAGCAGGACACTCCGTCAGTGAGTCAACAACTACAACACACAGAAGCCTCTGCTCACATCAGCCTGGGAACGGGAGTGTCACGTCAGTCATCTGCATACACCCAAAACACGTGGCAATCCAGTTGTACTGTATACACAGATGAGTCCTCCAAAATTGATGTGCAAAACTGCATGTCCAGTGGAGACGGGCACACAGTCAGGGTACTAGGAACATTGGACAGTGGTAAGCCCAACAGATGTGCAACAGTGTAGGACAAAGATGGTAATCTACAAATGCTAAACGTACATCCCTGTGTCAAATGCTGAACATTACACCCTCAGACTGCAGCAAGGGATGCTATAGATCCAGACTAGATTAGGACACATATCCCATGGATCACATGGAGCCCATCACAGCAAAACTTCATTTACCTGATCTGAACACAATTACAACAGCAAATGCATGATTCTACACATCTACATCATGTACCACCAAAGATTAACCACAAGTAAACAAAAAGAGGCTTTATTCAGCAAGTGTGCAACTGAAATCAAAAGTCCAAAATTAACTACGGCCAATGTCCAGTCCAAATACACAGTCCCAACAGGGTGATGTGTGACAACCTGTCACCAATTGCTTGCCTGCACAGGTACCGACAGGGGACATCCCCTTGGAGGGGCATACGAGGGGCAGGCCAGGCACCGCAGGGACAGGATCAGGGGATGCCAGAAGGAGGCATGGAAGGTGAGTGGGTGCAGGAGTGTCACCGGCAACTGCAGTGGAGGTGTCTGACTCAGGGGGGGCCGGCACCACCGCAGGGCTCAAGTCCGATGGTGTTGGTGCTGCAACCACTGCAGTGGGCTGGACAAATGGAGTGGACTGGGTCCCCAATGCAGTGCCTGAGTCAGACGGGGTTGTTGTGGACTCCACCGCAGTGCATGACTCCAAGGGAGTGGAAGGGGGGGCAGAAGAGCTGGGCAGGACAGAGGGGGGACACGGTCTCCACACCAGTGGCACATACAGGCAGAGCGTCTGGTTTGGGGGTGGAAGAGCAAGTGGCAGGGGGGGAGGGCCTGAGCAGTTTGGGGATGCGGTATCGGTGTGTGGGGGAACCTGGGGCATGGTGTGGTGGTGGAACCTGTGGAGTGGTGGCCTGGGGGATGGAGGTGAGAGACTGGGTGGGTGACTTGCAGGGCGGTGGCGGGGTCTTGCTCTTCCGGGTCCGGGGGGACTTGCGGGTGGGGGGCTCACTCTGCCTGCGCCTGGGGGAGGGTGTCCGGGGGCGAGGGGCACTCCCCTCTCTGTGTGTGGACTTCCTCTTCCCCCGGTATACTGGATCAGTGGGATTGGAGGGGAAGAGGCCGAGGTCAGAGAGGAAGAGCTGCTGTGTATGTGGGGTTGCAGGTGAGGCAAGGGAAGGGGTCTTGGAGGGAGAGGATCTTGAGGATTGCGGAGTGACTGTGGTTGCCTGTGTGTGTGTCAGTTCCCCATCCCCTGTGTGTGTGGAATCAGTCCCCTGAGGATGCTTGTGTGCACGTCTTGCCTTGGTTTTGGGTGTGTGTGTGCTGCTCGTGTCTGTGTGTTTGGGTGATTGTGCAGGTGTGCATGTGCTTTGGACAGGTAGGGTGGTAGGAAGTGTGGATGGGGCAGAGGTGGGAGGGGTGAGGGACTGTTGGAGGAGGGACACTGCTGCCGTCAGGGAGGAGTCCATGGACCTATTGCTCCTCTGTAGGGCAGACATACCCGTTGAGATGCCCTCCATGAACGACACCAGCTGTGTCAACAGAGTGGTGTGTGCATGGAGGACAGTCAGCATTGCTGTCTGCCCTACATGGAGCTGCCGAAGGAGGTACACAGACTCCTCACTCAGGGCAGCAGGGGACACAGGGGCAGGGGGTGCGGTGCCTGGCTTGAAGGAGACACGCTCCCGAGCACGGGAGCCTCCACGGACCTCAGGAATGGGATCCAATGGGAGGGCGGTGGTGGTGGTGGTGGTGGCGGGGTCAGACAGACTAGCTGGGGTGTTGTGGCTGCTGACACCCGCATCCACAAGGGAGTCATCCTCCGAGCTGCTGTGGTCCCCAGCTGAGGTGGATGGTGTTGAGGACTCCTCGGTATGGCTCCCCTCGCCCTCCGTGCCACTGGGTCCCTCTGACCACTCGTCAGACGCTGACCCAGAATGGCTCCGCTGCTCCTCCTGGTCCGTGGAGCTGTCCCCTCCTGTGGCTGTGGATGTATCTGCAAACAATTAGGGAAACAGACAAACATCAGTCACCTGCACTGACCGCACACACCACAGTAAGTACAGCACATCACAGAGCAAGTCCTGGCATCTCTAGTAGAACATTGCCAAAAGTCATCACACAGATTAGGAGAAGCCAATTGTCAGTCTGATGGTCAACCATGGAACAGACACCCCTCCTGCCCTTGCACCCATCTGTCTGGTGCCTGTCTGATGGTAAGACCCCAGTGTGGACACATGCACCACCTACACAGTAGTTGGACATTGCTGAGAACACGGTGAAGTATGTGAACATGCCCATGTCACATCTCTTGCCACTGAGTCAGTGCAGGTGTCTGTATAAATGGACGGCCAGAGTCTAAATAGAAATGCATGTGATGCATACCAGCACCAGACCCCATGAAGCACCCATGTCCGGATAGTCAATGCCACAATGGGGTGCATGTTGCACATGTCACTCCCCTGCAGGATCACTCTTAGGAAGTTTAATGCCATGACACAGGCATGCCTGCAAAGTCATACATCACTGTCTCCAGTCACATGGCCATGGCAGCCAGCCAACAACAGTCTGCACTGTGTCACAATCCTAGGACATGACATGGGGAAGGCAAGTAATGTAACTGACAAGTGCACATGTCCATCCCCCAAAAACCACATCATCTGAACTACTATTTGTCCACGTCATACCAATTGGACATATGGGGGACATGAAACACAACTCTCTGAACATGAGCACCTCACAGTGTGCTGAGAGTGAAAAACAGCTGCCTGAAAGTCACAGTGGCATACACCTGTCTGCACAGTCATGTGATCAAACACCTATAAGTCACAGAAGTCTTGTCTCACATGGTCCAATAGCAGATGGCATGCTGACCCCTAACCGATAAACATCACAGGAGTCCCGACAACGTAGTCACAGCACAATGACACAGAGGCAGACACCTGAGGGAACATTTCACTGAGCACAGCATGTCAGCTGATACACGGGAGTGGGAGTACAGAGTGTATTGTATGCCCTGGAGTAGGCATGACTGTCCGGCTCCACCTGCAAGATGGATGAGCCCTGGTCAGTAGGCAGGTGGCTAGGCACGTGTGACACACTTGACATACATACTCCTGAGGCCCAAACATTTTACCCACCCGCAGCATGGGGGTGTGGCAAATACCCCAGGGACATGTGGTGATTCTGATCTGCAAGTGGATAACATATCAAAGTTACACCCAGACTACATTGCACAACTCAGGCATTGTGTGAGCAATTGACCCACCCATGAAGGCTAACACAATATCACGGGAACAAAAGCTGTCACCCACCTTGAGCAAAGCAAAATGCAAGGACCCTGTACCCGAGTGACACAATTATCCTGAGCGTAAGGAGCACACCGGCCTATCAGATGGGTAGTGGCCATGTCACAATAGAGGGACATGGGTACTGGACAACAAGACTGATGTACTGGGGAAGTTTAACCATGCCACAGGAGGGCACATAGAATGTCAGACAGAGTTCACAGTGCAGTCTTTGACTCACCCCCTCCTTGCTGCTGTCTGCCCTTCAGCTGCCCATCCAGCTCCGGGAAGACCACCGGCAGGATCTGGAGCATGTGGGGGGTCAGGGTCTGGTGTCCGCCCCTCCTGCGAGGAGGCGACAGCTTCAGCTGGACCCTTGCAATCCTCAGGGTCCAGCCCCGAAGGTCCTGCCACCTCTTCTGGCAGTTGCGGATCCGGCGCTTGTAGACCCCCACGGATCTGACTGCCCGGACGATGGCCAGCCAGATATCCTGCTTCTGATGGGCATCAACCTGTGAGGATGACAAAGTGAAAAGGCCATTACTACACATGCAACATATCCGTGCATCACACAGTTGGAAATACATGTCTCAATCACAGGGGCATATGATGTACACAGGCAGTGCAACGAGGGCTATGGACAGTTTGCCAGCAGTTACTACATGGTATCATTGCATGGGAAGTGAACCTTGTTTGAATGCACTGTTACTCCACTGTACCTGTTCAGTGCATGTGACTACACACTTTGGGGGGTGAGTACTACTCAGTGAGCATGCTAGCCAGTGGTGTGCACACTGTAAATCCTGCTAGTCAGACAACATGCACAATTAGTAAGGCAGTGGACAGCACACTCACCTGCTCCCCTGGTGTCCCATACAGCTTGCTGTACTGTGGAAGGAGGTTGTCCAGCAGGGCCTGGTTCTCCTCATGGGTGAAGGCTGGGGCTCTCTCCACAGTACGTGCCATTGCAGTAGCCAGAGGATGCAGAGACAGCAGCAGTGTAGTGGCAGATGTCGTCCTGGAGCATGTAGTGCAGGCAAGTGAGCCCTCAGGGGAACAGCCAGCATTATATGTGTGCTGCAGAGGCAGATACGGTGCCATGTGTCCAAAGTGATAGGTCCAAGTCGTATGCATCTTATGAATCTGACCAATCCAGGGAATTGCAGCACCAAGACACGCCCACAGCATCCTTCAAAAATTTCAACTTCATGACACCCATGAATTTGCAAAATTGTTGTGGCTGGCCAACTGAATTCGCTGCATCAGACTCGTTGAAGCTTCAAAAACGCGTCCGTTGCCATGCCAGGGCCCAGCCAATGCGTGCGCACCGATCGGACCATTGCTGTACAACGCGTACCAGGCATACAATGCGTACCTGCTCACATTCAATGCAATGGTCCGTGCGGGCACACCGATCGGACCATTGCTGTGCAACGCGTACCAGGCATACAACGCGTACCCGCTCACATTCAATGCAATGGTCCGTGCAGGCACACCGATCGGACCATTGCAGTGCAACGCGTACCAGGCATACAACGCGTACCCGCTCACATTCAATGCAATGGTCCGTGCGGGCACACCGATCGGTCCATTGCTCTACAACGCGTACCAGGCATACAACGCGTGCCCGCTCACATTCAATGCATAGGTCCGTGCGGGCACACCGATCGGACCATTGCTGTGCAACGCGTACCAGGCATACAACGCGTACCCGTTCACATTCAATGCAATGGTCCATGCGGGCACACCGATCAGTCCATTGCTCTACAATGCGTACCAGGCATACAACGCGTACCCGCTCACATTCAATGCAATGGGCCAGCCGGGCACACCGATCGGTCCATTGCTGTACAACGCGTACCCGCTCACATTCAGTGCAATGGGCCGGCCGGGCACACCGATCGGTCCATTGCTGTACAACGCGTACCCGCTCACATTCAATGCAATGGGCTGGCCGGGCACACCGATTGGTCCATTGCTGTGCAACGCGTACCAGGCATACAACGCGTACCCGCTCACATTCAATGCAATGGTCCGTGCGGGCACACAGATCGGACCATTGCTGTGCAACGCGTACCAGGCATACAACGCGTACCCGCTCACATTCAATGCAATGGTCCATGCGGGCACACCGTTCGGTCCATTGCTCTACAACGCGTACCAGGCATACAACGCGTACCCGCTCACATTCAATGCAATGGGCCAGCCGGGCACACCGATCGGTCCATTGCTGTACAACGCGTACCCGCTCACATTCAGTGCAATGGGCCGGCCGGGCACACCGATCGGACCATTGCTGTACAACGCGTACCCGCTCACATTCAATGCAATGGTCCGTGCGGGCTCACCGATCGGACCATTGCTGTACAACGCGTACCCGCTCACATTCAATGCAATGGGCCGGCCGGGCACACCGATCGGTCCATTGCTGTGCAACGTACCAGGCATACAACGCGTACCCGCTCACATTCAATGCAATGGGCCGGCCGGGCACACCGATCGGTCCATTGCTGTGCAGGGAACAGGGTCAAGACTGATTTGCATATGGCTGGGTCAAAACTGGGGTGGTGTGGTGAGCAAAAGAATGATGGATTTAACCCAGATCTTTGTGACTGGGGGTGAATGTTTGCATTGTCCAGCATTCCGTCCATCATTTGTTTCTTTTGCATTTGTCGCCCTAAGTGGGAAGGGTATGCCCAGACGTGGGTCCCGTGCTCACTACACCACTGGATTCAAGCTAGCCTGGCTGAAGAAGGGTGATGCCCTGAAACCGGTCCCAGGATGCTTGTTTCCGGTCCAGAGAGGACCTGGCTTGGCAGTTCGGGCTGGACTGTTCCCACAAGGAACAGGGTCAAGACTGATTTGCATATGGCTGGGTCCAAACTGGGGTGGTGTGGTGAGCAAAAGAATGATGGATTTAACCCAAATCTTTGTGACTGGGGGTGAATGTTTGCATTGTCCAGCATTCCGTCCATCAATTGTTTCTTTTGCATTTGTCGCCCTAAGTGGGAAGGGTATGCCCAGACGTGGGTCCCGTGCTCACTACACCACTGGATTCAAGCTAGCCTGGCTGAAGAAGGGTGATGCCCTGAAACCAGTCCCAGGATGCTTGTTTCCGGTCCAGAGAGGACCTGGCTTGGCAGTTCGGGCGGGACTGTTCCCACAAGGAACAGGGTCAAGACTGATTTGCATATGGCTGGGTCCAAACTGGGGTGGTGTGGTGAGCAAAAGAATGATGGATTTAACCCAGATCTTTGTGACTGGGGGTGAATGTTTGCATTGTCCAGCATTCCGTCCATCAATTGTTTCTTTTGCATTTGTCGCCCTAAGTGGGAAGGGTATGCCCAGACGTGGGTCCCGTGCTCACTACACCACTGGATTCAAGCTAGCCTGGCTGAAGAAGGGTGATGCCCTGAAACCGGTCCCAGGATGCTTGTTTCCGGTCCAGAGAGGACCTGGCTTGGCAGTTCGGGCTGGACTGTTCCCACAAGGAACAGGGTCAAGACTGATTTGCATATGGCTGGGTCCAAACAGGGGTGGTGTGGTGAGCAAAAGAATTATGGATTTAACCCAGATCTTTGTGACTGGGAGTGAATGTTTGCATTGTCCAGCATTCCGTCCATCAATTGTTTCTTTTGCATTTGTCGCCCTAAGTGGGAAGGGTATGCCCAGACGTGGGTCCCGTGCTCACTACACCACTGGATTCAAGCTAGCCTGGCTGAAGAAGGGTGATGCCCTGAAACCAGTCCCAGGATGCTTGTTTCCGGTCCAGAGAGGACCTGGCTTGGCAGTTCGGGCGGGACTGTTCCCACAAGGAACAGGGTCAAGACTGATTTGCATATGGCTGGGTCCAAACTGGGGTGGTGTGGTGAGCAAAAGAATGATGGATTTAACCCAGATCTTTGTGACTGGGGGTGAATGTTTGCATTGTCCAGCATTCCGTCCATCAATTGTTTCTTTTGCATTTGTCGCCCTAAGTGGGAAGGGTATGCCCAGACGTGGGTCCCGTGCTCACTACACCACTGGATTCAAGCTAGCCTGGCTGAAGAAGGGTGATGCCCTGAAACCGGTCCCAGGATGCTTGTTTCCGGTCCAGAGAGGACCTGGCTTGGCAGTTCGGGCTGGACTGTTCCCACAAGGAACAGGGTCAAGACTGATTTGCATATGGCTGGGTCCAAACTGGGGTGGTGTGTTGAGCAAAAGAATGATGGATTTAACCCAGATCTTTGTGACTGGGGGTGAATGTTTGCATTGTCCAGCATTCTGTCCATCAATTGTTTCTTTTGCATTTGTCGCCCTAAGTGGGAAGGGTATGCCCAGACGTGGGTCCCGTGCTCACTACACCACTGGATTCAAGCTAGCCTGGCTGAAGAAGGGTGATGCCCTGAAACCGGTCCCAGGATGCTTGTTTCCGGTCCAGAGAGGACCTGGCTTGGCAGTTCGGGCTGGACTGTTCCCACAAGGAACAGGGTCAAGACTGATTTGCATATGGCTGGGTCCAAACTGGGGTGGTGTGGTGAGCAAAAGAATGATGGATTTAACCCAGATCTTTGTGACTGGGGGTGAATGTTTGCATTGTCCAGCATTCCGTCCATCAATTGTTTCTTTTGCATTTGTCGCCCTAAGTGGGAAGGGTATGCCCATACATGGGTCCCGTGCTCACTACACCACTGGATTCAAGCTAGCCTGGCTGAAGAAGGGTGATGCCCTGAAACCGGTCCCAGGATGCTTGTTTCCGGTCCAGAGAGGACCTGGCTTGGCAGTTCGGGCTGGACTGTTCCCACAAGGAACAGGGTCAAGACTGATTTGCATATGTGCTGGGTCCAAACTGGGGTGGTGTGGTGAGCAAAAGAATTATGGATTTAACCCAGATCTTTGTGACTGGGGGTGAATGTTTGCATTGTCCAGCATTCCGTCCATCAATTGTTTCTTTTGCACGTGCAACGCGTACCAGGCATACAACGCGTACCCGCTCACATTCAATGCAATGGGCCGGCCGGGCACACCGATCGGTCCATTGCTGTACAACGCGTACCCGCTCACATTCAATGCAATGGGCTGGCCGGGCACACCGATCGGTCCATTGCTGTGCAACGCGTACCAGGCATACAACGCGTACCCGCTCACATTCAATGCAATGGTCCGTGCGGGCACACCGATCGGTCCATTGCTCTACAACGCATACCATGACAGGTCACACGCATATGTCACCATGCTGGTCACTGGTGAACCTATGCCAGCCACATTTACTTTCCAGGGACTCTGGGGCACACCTACAACACCACACCCAGTCCACACTGTCTATGAGGCATGTGTGGCAGCATAACCTTATCTGTGTATGGGGGTGAACATGTGGATTTTGGGGTGGCACTTGGGGGCATACACACCCAGGCTATGCACGTGTTAATGGGGACAGGGTCCTTTGTGTGTTGTGCACATGACCACTGTGGTGTGCAACTTTTCATTTCTGAGCATGTGTCATGGTCACATTTCCAGGTTGTGTATGTGTATGACATGTCACATACCCCCAGGCTCACATGTGGGAAGGCATGTACGTCACAGGGTGGCCCATTCCAACAATAGTAATGTCCCTCCACAGTCTGTGTGCATGTTGTGTATCACATGTCTCTGACTCCATGTGCACAATGGGAGACAGTCTCCACATCCACGTGGTTTGTGCATGAACTTTGATGGTGTGTGTGTGTGTGTCACAGACGTCCATGTCTGTCCTGCAGAGGCTACAGGGGCCACCACCTTTGGGTGTCATGTTTGTTTTTCTGACGTGTACATGATACGCCATGTCATGCCAGTGTCCATGTGGCAAGACAGGCTCCCTGGGAATCTACCTGTCAATGAGCTGTGATGCCTGTGGAGCATCTGTCCAGACATGTCACTGTGGTATGTGTGTGGAACGTGAGAGCAGTTAATGTGTACTGTGACACAGCCTAATGGTGTCCCATAGCACACCCTGGAACCAGTTGTCAACACTTGTTGAACAGAGAGATGTTAGATGATGTCCGTGTAGGTGCCATATATGTCCAAACGGGACGACACACACATCAAGTACTTGTGTATGTTGATGATGTGTCTTGTGAAATTGAGTATGGTGAACGGCACATTGGTGGGATGACTGACAATCTTGCTTTCTTCACCTATGCACTGCAGGGCTCCTGCTGTCCATCGACCATTCCCAGACCTGGCAACGATGGTGGAACGTGACAGCATCCGACGGTACCGCTTCACCAGGCAGCTGATTGAGGATTTGGCAGTGCGGTTGGCCCCACATTTGCAGCCTGGCCGGCCGTATCCTACAGCGCTGACCCCCAAGGTGAAGGTGATGGCAGCCCTACACTTCTTTGCCACCGGTACCTTTCAACACACTGTGGCAACTACTGGTGGGATGTCACAGACTATGTTCAGCCGTGTGCTACGCGATGTTTTGGGGGCAATGTTGAGATACCTCAACCAGTACATCTATTTCCCAACACGTCAACGACTCACTGACGTCAAGAGTGACTTCTATGCCCTGGGGAGGATGCCAAATGTAATTGGCTCCATTGATGGGACACATGTGTCTTTGATACCACCACAGGCACATGAGCAGGCATACCGCAACCGTAAACATTACCATTCGATCAATGCTCTGGTGGTATGTCTTGCAGATATGACCATCTCACATGTGTGTGCCCGTTTCCCCGGTTCTGCACACAATGCCTACGTGATGAGGAGTAGTCGCATCCCGAGGATGTTGTTACAGATGCCGAACCAGCGTGCCTGGCTTGTTGGTGTGTACTGACTTTGTACCATTGTGTGTGTTCTGCTATGTTGTTTTCCGCACACATTTTCAAATTGGCTAATGTGCAATTGTCTGTCTGTAGGTGACTCGGGATACCCCAACATGCCGTGGTTGCTGACACCCCTCAGGAACCCTGTGACACCAGCCCAGATGCGCTACAATGAGGCACATGGTCGGACGAGGAGGGTGATTGAGTGGACCTTTGGTCTCCTGAAGAGCCGCTTCCGCTGCCTGGACAAGACAGGAGGGGCCCTCCCATATGCCCCAGCAAAGGTGTGCAAGATTGTCATCGTCTGCTGCATGCTACACAACCTGGCAGTGCGGAAGGAGTTGCCTCTCATCCTGGATGACGATGACCAATGTCCGCCACCTGTGGAAGATCCTGGCCTGGGTTACGATGCCAGTGAAGATGATGATGATGATGATGGTGATGTCCGCACACAGCTCATCACCAACTTCTTCAGCTGAATGTGAGTCTCCAGAGGGTTGTAATGTCAATGATTTGAGTTTGCATGATATGTGTGTGTGGTGCTCTGGTGCTGTTTGAGTGTGGCCATGTGCTACTTGACTGGATGCGTGCAGCGATGTGTCCTTGCAGGTGGTCTGTACTGCCCAACAGTGTTGACATGCTAACTTGGTTTTGTGTAGTTATCTCGTGACATGTATTAGACATGAGTATTGCCGTTCTGTGCTGTTCTTCAGTGGTTTTGACTGTGTGTCATATCTGTCCTTCACAGGGTGCTGCTTGAGTTGTCTGATCAACTTGGATCCCCCGAATCCATGATTCAACTTCCAAGGTGGAAGCAGTCGTTTCCCTACAGGTGATGTGCCACACACCCCTGGACTTTCTATCTTCTGCACTTTTTGACTTTGTGGCCACAGCCAGGTTGGATTAGCTTGCATTTGTAGTGGAAACTACATGTTGGAAATGTGTAATAAACCTGTGCTTGACTTTGGGATGTGCGTTGTCTGTAGTCACACATCTGACTGACATTTGCTTACTGCACCTGTTGTCTAGTTGACAGTGACTGTGAATAGGTGGCGTGTCTGTACATTCCACTGTACTTCGTTGCAACATCAGTATAGGTGATGAGTCTGATGGCCCTGGTGTGTATGTGTTTTGTGGCCCTAGTGGTGTGACTCCCTCATATGTGTCACGTCGCCATGACTGACATGACAGTGTTGGACTTGCTGTAGCAGTTAGCATGCACAGTGTAATTTAGAAGATCAACATCTACATGACAAAAACCACGTTGGAATCACAACAGAGGCAGATATGGTGTATTGGTGAGTTTATTTACATACAGGTGTGAGGATGGTGCACAGGATGGTGGGTGCTGTACATAGAAATTTGGATCCAAAGTTCCCATGTGAATTGGCAATCTTGGTAGCTGAAAAGTCCAGAGTAAAGTCCACAGTCATCTGATACATTTGGTCAACTAGAGCTCCCCATGTCATGTGGGAGAGTTGGCTTGGCTTCAACAGGGCGTGCAGTATGCACACAGAGGAAAAGTTCCAGAACAGGTGTTGGCTTCCTGGGGGATATAGATGGCCATCGGCCTCTCAGTTTGGCCTCCTCGGATGGCCCCTCTTCTTGGGGGGTGGGGACCCTCAGGTGCAGGCTGCGGCGGTGCAGGGGACTCTCTGCCAGAGTCCTCCTCCCTCCCTGTGGCATTTGCAGTTGTTTCAGCAGCAGATGTTGTGGGCACACAGGGAGGTGAGGCCATGTTGGTGCTGATCTGGCGGAGGCATGTCAGTATGTCCCTATGCACCGCTGTCAGTTGTTCCAATGTGTCCCACTTGGACTCCATGCCACACATGTGTGTCTCGACAAGTGACATGTGTGTCTCGACACGGGACATGTGGGAGTCCAAGCGGGCATGATGGGCAGCCTGCTGCTGTTGTATGTCCTTGAGGATCCCCACTACCTGGCTGACCTCTCCGGTGCTAGTCTGGTACGCATCCGCGATGCGTGCCAGTTGTGGGTCATCATACAGTCCAGACCCCTCTGCAAGGAGAGACCTATGTCTCCCACCCCTCACACCACCCCTGGCGACACGTGCAGGACCTGCAGTGGCACACACAGGTGACCGTGGGCCCACTTGGGTGTTGTTCCTGGGCTCGTTGTCAGCAGCTCCAGTTTGGGCCTGGGTCGTGCGCTGTTGTCATCTGTGGTCCTTGGTGTGTCCGTGTTGGCAGGGGTGGCCTGTGTGTTGGCAGTTGTTGGAGGGGTGGGTGCAGGGGGTACAGATGTTGGTCCTGCTGGTGCTGCATGATGACTCACACCGGAGGGTCCAGCTGGTTCTTCGCCATCCGAGGAGTGCAGAGGCTGATCCACACCAGTGAGCTCAGTGTTCCCCGGAGCCTGGGACAGGGAGTCCTCCTGGTCTGCTGCTGTGTCCCCATCATCTCCTGTTTTGGGGAGAGACACAGATTGTATGTTATGTTTCTACTGGCATCAATTGTTCAAACACCTGACAGTTGTGACTGTACCTCTGGATGTGGGCCAGGACATTGCATTCTCCTAAATAGTGACAGTCAGTGAGTGATATTGGTGTAGCACATTGTCCTGCCAACCTGTGGCATGTCAATGTGAATGTTGAGGTGTGTGCATAACCAGCATTGGTGGTATTTGGTTACCATCCAGGCCTCCTTCTCCCCCCAGCCCAGTTATCCCACCATGAAACGTGCTTGCATTGCAGGGAGTGCAAGTTGGCTTTCAGGATGTCAGGCAGTGGTGTCCTGCTGTTTGTTGTTGCACAGTTCCCAGCAGGGCCTTGTGCTCCCCACAGCAGTACCCAGTGTCAGCCATCTTGTGAGTCCTTATCCACTCCCTGTGATGTGAGCATGGTTGAGAGTGGTGTTGATGGGCCAATTGTGAGGGTGAGCAATATCTGTGCCTACAACTCCCATCATGCTATTGCCTCCACCCCTTCCCAGCATGCCCATCCTTCCTTCCTTTTGACTCTGCTTCCCTGTGGGGTGGGGTGCCTGTGCTGACAGGATGGCTGGGAGTGTTGTCCTGGCAGTTGTTTGGCTACAAGTCCCAAGAGTGTCCCTGTGCTTCACACAGCATAACCCAGGGTGGTGGTTCTTTGTGGGATCTTCAGTTAGGCTGTGAGGCATTGCATTCTCCCAGGTGGGTTATGTGGAGTTAGTGTTGAGGGGGTGTGTGAGGAGAGCTGCTTGTAACTATGGTCAGTGCTGTGAGTCCTCCTTCCCACCCAGCCAGATATCCCACCATGCAACATGCTTGCATTGCAGGGAGTGCAAGTTGGCTTTCAGGATGTCAGGCAGTGGTGTTGTGCTGTTTGTTGGTGCACAGTTCCCAGCAGGGCCTTGTGCTCCCCACAGCAGTACCCAGTGTCAGCCATCTTGTGAGTCCTTATCCACTCCCTGTGATGTGAGCATGGTTGAGAGTGGTGTTGATGGGCCAATTGTGAGGGTGAGCAATATCTGTGCCTACAACTCCCATCATGCTATTGCCTCCACCCCCTTCCCAGCATGGCCATCCTTCCTTCCTTTTGACTCTGCTTCCCTGTGGGGTGGGGTGCCTGTGCTGACAGGATGGCTGGGAGTGTTGTCCTGGCAGTTGTTTGGCTACAAGTCCCAAGAGTGTCCCTGTGCTTCACACAGCATAACCCAGGGTGGTGGTTCTTTGTGGGATCTTCAGTTAGGCTGTGAGGCATTGCATTCTCCCAGGTGGGTTATGTGGAGTTAGTGTTGAGGGGGTGTGTGAGGAGAGCTGCTTGTAACTATGGTCAGTGCTGTGAGTCCTCCTTCCCACCCAGCCAGATATCCCACCATGCAACGTGCTTGCATTGCAGGGAGTGCAAGTTGGCTTTCAGGATGTCAAGCAGTGGTGTTGTGCTGTTTGTTGGTGCACAGTTCCCAGCAGGGCCTTGTGCTCCCCACAGCAGTACCCAGTGTCAGCCATCTTGTGAGTCCTTATCCACTCCCTGTGATGTGAGCATGGTTGAGAGTGGTGTTGATTGGCCAATTGTGAGGGTGAGCAATATCTGTGCCTACAACTCCCATCATGCTAGTGCCTCCACCCCCCTTCCCAGCATGCCCATCCTTCCTTCCTTTTGACTCTGCTTCCCTGTGGGGTGGGGTGCCTGTGCTGACAGGATGGCTGGGAGTGTTGTCCTGGCAGTTGTTTGGCTACAAGTCCCAAGAGTGTCCCTGTGCTTCACACAGCATAACCCAGGGTGGTGGTTCTTTGTGGGATCTTCAGTTAGGCTGTGAGACATTGCATTCTCCCAGGTGGGTTATGTGGAGTTAGTGTTGAGGGGGTGTGTGAGGAGAGCTGCTTGTAACTATGGTCAGTGCTGTGAGTCCTCCTTCCCACCCAGCCAGATATCCCACCATGCAACGTGCTTGCATTGCAGGGAGTGCAAGTTGGCTTTCAGGATGTCAGGCAGTGGTGTTGTGCTGTTTGTTGGTGCACAGTTCCCAGCAGGGCCTTGTGCTCCCCACAGCAGTACCCAGTGTCAGCCATCTTGTGAGTCCTTATCCACTCCCTGTGATGTGAGCATGGTTGAGAGTGGTGTTGATGGGCCAATTGTGGGTGTGACCAATATCTGTGACTACCACTCCCATCATGCTATTGGCTACACTGACTTGACCAGCATACACAGGATTCCTTCCTTTGAGTGAGCTTCCCTGTGAGGTGGTGTTCTAGTGGTGGGTAAATATCTGTGAGTGTTTGTTGGTTCTATTTGTGCCACTGCCTTGCTGTATTTGTTGTTAGGTTTGTAGATCTCATGACACAGTTACATGTCACTATGAGATGGCAGGTATTGTGTTTGTCTGACTAGCATTCACATCTTGGGATGAATATCTTTTGGTTGCTGTGTATTTGCTAAGTGTGCATGGTTTGCCTATCCCCTTGACTGTGATGTGTGTGTGTTGTCAAACCATATTGTATATATTAGTTGTGTACTCACCAGGCTCTGGGATGTCTGTTAGTCCGTATACGCTCACTGGTGGTAGGATGGCCCGCACCTTCTCCTCCCAGGGCCTGAGGTATACTGGTTTTGCAGGAGGGCCACTGCTGGTGTGCTGGCTGAGGAGGTAGTCCTTTTGAGTAGTTCCCGGACCCTCCTGCGCACATCATACCACCTGTTCTGGATGTCTTCCTTTGTGTGCAAACATGGTGATTGTGCGTTCACCCTGTCGACAATCCTCGCCCACATCTTGGTTTTCTGCGACATGGGGGTCTGTTGTACCAATGTACCAAACAACTGTGGCTCTACCCTGAGTATCTCGTCTACCAGGACTTCCAATTCACAATCTAGGAACGTATGGTTCTTCTTTGGGGGCATGGTGATGGGTGGTGGTGGTGATTGATGTGTGTGTGTGTGTGCAGGTGGGGGGTGTGAGTGTAGGTTTAGCTGGGTGTGTGTGAGGGTGCTATTTGTAGGTGTGGTAATGGTGTGTGGTTTGTGTGATGTATGAGCTGTGAGTGTGTCTGTGGTTGCTGTGTGATGGTGTTGTGTGCTGGCAGGTCAGTGGAATTTGCAAAGGATCATGGTAGGGATTTATGGCCTTTATGTAGGTGGAGTTGGAGGTGTGTCCTTGTTCCATTTTTTTCCCTCCCTGTATTTATTGGCTTAGTGGTTGCTTGTTTGGCCCTTTTTTTCTAATTTTTCCTTGGTGTTTTTGGTGCATGTACGAGTCGTTCTTGTGTCCGAGTAGGACGCTGCAGTTGTCTGGTGCGATCTTGTCCGACTCGTTCCCGCTGTGTGTCAGCTAGGTTTCATATGCGGCGTACGAGTCGGTCGCGTAGTATTGGGTTGCTTCGGCTGGGTTTTATATGCGTGTCGGTCGTACGGCTTATGCTCCGGGCGAGTTGGTCGTGTTTTGCACGCACAGCATCGTACTACGCGGGTCGGAGTTCGCGGGTACGTTTCGTTCGGGTTCAATCCGAGTTCGTGTCGGTCGGTTCGTTTCGCGTGATTTCCCGGCCGGATGGCTTGTTTACGTCCGGCTCGGTCGGTCGTTTTTTATTCCGTCCGAGTCTGTCGGATTTCACATTCATTTCATCGTACTACCCGGGTCGTGCGGCGCCGGTCCGAGTCGGTCGGACTAAATTCCCGTACCGAGTCGGTCGGTACATTTTCCGGCCCGAATCGGAATCGGCCCCAATGTGTGTTACTTCAGGCTTGTGGTTTGGTTGTTTGTTCAACTGTTTTTTTGCATTGTGATGAACTTCATGTTGTTGATTCAATGAAACCTACTGTGTATCCTGGTTTGTCAAGTGTTCGCTTGTGTGTCGTCATAGGGATATGTGTCATGAGTATCTGTCTAGCTTTTCAACCCAACTGAGCAACTTGTCAGTACATTTCACATATGTGCACAAGTTCTAAATCTTGTTGTTTCTGGAATATGATTCAGAGATGGGATATGACACACCTAACTGTGTCCCTAAGATGGCAGACAGTGTGCATGTGCCAAATGCTGTGATACTAATATCAGTTAGGCGACACACATGTGACCTAGCTACATATGGATTAGGAGTTGTCACGATACTGTCTGAAGTGGATTGTGCTTGTTGTATCCAAGATATTTCATCTACTTGTTCAGGGACAATGCTGGGTGTTGCCTGGTCTTTGTGTGTCATTTATGTTTCAGACATTTAGTCAAACTCTATTCATTTCAAAAGTTATTTTTTTTGACGATCAAATTGACCTGTTGGCAAAGATAGGCTATGTCAAGTCCTGTTAGTACATTCTGTGTAAACAACATTTGTCTGTGCTTGGCAATCCAATGCCCCTTCTAGCCCCCTTATGTGACATAGCTAAAGGTATACCTATTCATCATGACAATGCACAGCAACACTCTCCGTCTTGGCTCAGTTCATGCAAGCGGTCTGAACCTCAGTTGTTGGTAATAGGAGTGGTGTAGAGTGGTTTAGTTCAGGGTGGATGCTGTGTGCCAATCCGGGGTGACGCTGCCCATGGTCATCTGCCCAGGGCCTCACCAATGCTAATGACTACAGAGCCAAGCAACAGAGCACTGCCTTTAGTGTGCAGTCACTGTTACGAGTTACAGGTGAACAGACCCCTTCCTTGGGTTTGCCTCCATAGTTCATCAGGGTGATACAGAATCGGCACACAACACCCCTCACCTGAGACACTTAGGAATGTGCTGAGATGTCAATGTGTTTGGCAGAAACACACCTTTCGTTCATGGACTGGAATGCTCTATTTTTTAAACTGCCTTGGCATTCATGCCACACTTGACTTGTGGTCACTCCACACACAGCGCACACAATCAATTATCATCATTACGGCATGTGGCCACGTCACTTGTGAGTGCTATAGATGTGACTGCAACCTGCTCCTTCCTGGATGGACGTCGGTAAATCCTATGTTATGCCCCCACAACTGAAGTTCGACATGCATAATGTAATCGTAGTAATTTGGGCACAGCTCAACTGGACTGAGTGCCTATTGTGAAGATTTGTGAATGGTTGTGAATATGTATTTTGCACAATCTTCAACTGACAATTGTTTTGTCTGTCCAAGCTTGGATTTTAAATTTTAAACCACACACAATTTGTAGTTGAGCATATGATTTGTGTGTATGTTTTCATTTGTGCATGAATGACAATGGAGTCAATCAATCAATCAATCAATAATAACTTTATTTGGAGGCAATCAGCCATCCATAAAAGCGATATATAAAACAGTATAAATATAAAACATTAAAAAGGTACAATTCATAAGATCAGCTCAGATTATATGCATAATGATACCCTAAAAATGCATTATTAAAAGGAGGTTTTCAATTAAATATCAATGCCACAATATATTAGTACAGAGAAATGATGTGCAGCACTTAATGGTTAAAGAGTAACTGGGTGGTTTGTTTCCCTGCGTTAACACAAAGTTCCAATGGCGGTTATCCATAATTCAGCAAAACTAGAGTGAGGAAGGAGGTCAAAAACCTCATGTTGGGTCCGCCATGTGCTCCCCGCCTGCCCTAGCAAGCATACTCAAATCTAGACAATTATAGGAACTTAGAAATACAATAAATTATGTGTTAAAATCTGTATAATGTAGCGCTTCCTCTGATGATTATAAAACTTGCAAAAAAACACCACATGCATAGTGTTCTGAGCCATGCCGTCACTACAGGGGCAACTAGTTAAAAATGTGGACCAGTCATTCATATTTGGAAAAATGACCAGCTGGTGGAAAGTGCCCAGTCTTAAACGGGTCAAGTCAAACCAATCTCTTGAATTTAAAACTGCTATAAGGTAGGGTTGCAGATTTCGGATGTAAGTCTGATATTCTCCAGATGTGTCATAATTTCGTTTTTAAGAGAGTCTCTACTAATAAGGTCTAGTGTTTCAGGCTTCTCAAAATACTCCGGATAGCCCAGATCATTACAAAATCGTTGAATGTAAACTAGCCACGGGATACGGTGGTATGAGCTAGATTTAAGGCAATACTTAATTATGGCACCATTTAAATCGGTGTGTGCAGACATCCACACTTCATACCAGAGTAATATAGGCTGTAGCATAATCAGGTCAGTGATAAACGGGGCTCCGAGTTCAGCATGACATACATATACTGGTGCACTTTTAGGGGTGGTGAGAAGATACCTAAAGAACTTGTTCTCAACCAGTTGTATATCACCGCATTTGTTGTGTCCCCACACACCCGCCCCATAAAGTGCAACGCTAAGACATTTAGCTATATAAACTGACATCATCAGCTCTGGTGGATTAGAGCCCAGTCATCTGGTGAACCCTCTGAGTGCCATACAGGCTTTACTGAACTGTAGTTTCCTACTGGAGATTGCCTTATTCCATAGGCACTCTTTGTCAAATAAAATTCCCAAGTAGGAAAAAGTATCAGTAAAGCCTATAGTTTTACCATGAATTTTTATATCTCGGAATTTAGCAGTTTTCTTCTCGCATTTCATAACAAAAGTTTTTGATTGATTTACTAAAAGCCCAAGGTTCTGCATGTATTCAGCAAAGTTTGTCAGCAGGTGCTGGAGAGCAAGAGGAGTGGGTGCCATGAGGACGGCATCATCGGCGTGAAGAAGGGCCGGAACAGGGCATGCCCCTACTTTGGACAAAGCAGCAAGCACCACACCCATACTATTTATATATAGGGAGAACAGAAAGGGGCCCCGGATGCAGCCCTGTCTCACCCCTCTCTCCACCTTGAATGCTTCAGTACATTCCCCTCTAGTACCGTATCTGACCCTTGCGTTACATCCTGAGTATAAGCCCCTCAAAAAGCTAATGATTGATGTTTCTACCCCCAGCTCTTTCATAATTGACCACAGTTTGGCATGCATGATACAATCAAAAGCCGAGGAGAGATCAACAAAAGCTAAATACATGTTCCCCTCTTTATTTTCAACATACTTCCCAAGTAGCATGCTTAAGTTGAGGCTCTGCACTATTGTTCCGACCCCGGGACGGAATCCATATTGTAAATCTGAGAGGATGCTGCGTGTATCTTCCCAGTCTTGTAATCTATTCAGAATGATACGTCCTGCGATCTTCAGCAGGGAATCAAGTAGAGAGATTGACCTATAGCAGGCCGGATTTGATCGACCTCCCTTTTTATAAATAGGGACGATAATTGATTCGGCCCATGTTGGCAAAAACCCGACTGTACAGCATGCCCTGAGGACTAAGGTCAATAAAGGCCCCCATAGAGAAATATTTGCTTCAAACAAATCGACTGGGATTGCATCTGGACCTGGGGCTTTACCATCTTTGCTAGCTAATATTGCCTCATTAACTTCTTCCATACTAAAGGGGATCATGGGGGTAGTCTGTGGGGTATCTATCTATTGTTGCCATGTGATTATGTCCTTGCTCTAATGCCGGTGCCGCTTTGGATAGAGAAAAAATGGTGGTAAAATGCTCTATTCAATCTTCTTCCATAATAGCCATCTCTATCCTGGGTGCCTCCTCTGCTATCAGTAGTGCGGAGTTAATTATTCTCCAGAAAGCTTTATTATCCTTGTTGGCGGACGCCTCACATGCAAATTCCCAGACCGTCTCCCTTATCTGTGACTTTCTCAACTTCAATGCTTTCTTATAATCCATTCTGCAGGTCTGGACCTCAAGATTACATCTGGGGGATTTATGAAGTGCCTCTTTTAAACGTTTATGGGCCCTAGTACATATAGTATCAAACCAGCCCTTTTTCACCTGTCTGGCCTTTTTACTTACGGCAGACAGATTCTCCTTCACTCCCTATCACAATGCTATGTGCTATGTGCATTTCTCCAATTAAAACTGCATTTGCGTAGGGCGTAAGGGTAGGAGATCTCGTTTGTGAAGGCCAAATCAAATTTAAATAATAATTCATTAATCTTATTCCCAGGAGCATTGTAATTGAAATGAGTTTGGCCAGCATTTTCTTTATTTATCATGCAACATACCTTACTTGGCTGTACATTACACAAACGTAAATTAAAATCTCCACCACTTAGAGTAATTGTATACTTGCCTTGTTTGTATAGAGATGCTCCAAGTCATCGTTCAGTTTCTGTAGAATGTCTATGATAGCTTGCGCAGGGGCATTGTTGTAAAAATTAATTATGGCTAAGCTATTAGGACCGGACGAATCACATAATAATAACTGATAATAAGCGTTGTGTTTTACCAAAGAAATATGGAGTCCTTTTGAGCTATGCTTGATGCTGTTCAAGATCACACAGAGCTGAACTAGGAGTGCTGTTATGTCTATTGTATTGCCCTGTGCTACACGTGGTAAGCCGATTGGACTGGGGGGGCACAGAAGTGTTGTGGGCCCGTCTGCTGTGCAGATGCTACAGGAGCCTATGTCACACCCATGCTCTTAGTTGCCACACAGGGGAGGAGGTGGATTTTGGAATTTGAGGCCTAGCTGCAGATGTGTTTTACAAGGTTAATGTTGCATGGGCAAAGCTAGCTTAAAAAAGGGTAGAGGTGAGAGAGACTTGTGTTTCCATTTTGGAAATGGAGTGGAGACTCATACGTAATGGGGGCAGGACAAATTTAGAGTTTTTCAGAGAGTGTAAGGAAGGAGTTAAGTTCAGAGAGAGTTCTTGTGTAGGAGACATGAAGTATCCTCATTGTTCCAAAGTGAATAGTTTGAAATGCGGCGGTGTGATTCAGAGAGTGCGACCTTGCAAGACTGGTTAAATCCTGTGCAAGGTATGCTAGGAATATGTAGATGTGATAGAGGTAGAACCAGCTAGACAAGGTTGGAGTCTGGCAGGAGATGAGAGCTGTAGTATGTGGCACTACGGTGAGAGATGACTGTGTCAGGGCAGTGTCATTGAGTAAGGATAGTTGTTAATGTGCACAAGTCAATTGAGGTATGGAGCATGGAACTGAGATGTGGATGTGACAGGGCCACAGTGTGACATGGTTAAACTTGTCATTTGTAACAAAGTGGATAAGTGTATGTCATGGGTATACACCTATAGTGTAATTTAGGGTGCTGTATGGTGAAATGTGAGGTGTTGTCCAGTTGATGTATGTTGTGTTTGAATCTGTGGATGCATTTGTTTTTGAAATGACTATCTGTAGAACTTAAATAAGCAGAGTAGGGTGGGTGAATGGTGAGATGCGAATGACTGGGGACATATTCATTGAGCAATATGAGTGTCTTGTTGAGTGATGTGGTGATGTGTTAAGTGTGCATGTCAGAGTTGGCTGTGATGCTGCACATTGTGATACAAGTGCAGTCCAAGACATTACTGAGGGTAAAACTGGTGATGAGAGTTGTCCATTTGCCATTTTACAGTACATTGTGTACATGTCATGTATGTGAGAGGTGTTGTGTACATAGTGATGAAGAGTGGTGCTGTGAATGTAGGTGTGGATGTAAGAAGGGCAGCGCCAGTATGATATTGTGAGATTCAGGTTTGAAGAGTTTGAGTATAAGGCTGGAGCTTGTGGGGCAGACATGCTTTTCCGGATAGCCTCACCAGAGGGGATTATGGCGTACTTATGTATGTATGATAGTTTTGAGAGATGAGCATGTACTTTGAGGTATATGTGAGATGGGTCATACCCGCACAAGTAGAGATTATGCAGATCAAGAGGTAATGTTGAAATGTACATATGTGTAGATTATGTGATTGTAAGTATACAAAAACAGTTGCCAGATAAAATATGAGGATGTAGTGTGTGTTTGCTGCAGCTTGCTGTCTGCCCCTGACTGTTCATGACAGATTTTTGAAATTGCTTATTGAGTACACTAGCATATGCAAAACCTATTGGCATCACAGGATAAGTTGCCTCCACCTAGCCTTGCCTTGTCTGAGTTGTGTGCGGGCATAAGTGGCAAGTTACCCTTTGTAGGTAGATGTTGTCACTGATTGATCATTCTTCCCCTTGAATACTGCCCTGGGATGGAGGTGTTGATTGCTCATATTGAACTGTCCTGATGCAGAAACATTGGATAGCAGTCCATTGCTTAGAGGGCTATAGTCTCCCCCCCCCCCAAGTGAAAAGTCAAAGATGTGTGTTGTTGGGCCAGACTACTCCAGAAATGCATCTCCACACTTCCCAGTAGACTACAGACACATGGGTACTAATGGCATTCTGACTCTGAATGTCAGAGGCATGGGGACACCAAGGGAGATGGACTCATTGTAATGATATCTCTGATTGTGCTAATGAAAACACATTGCACTGTTACAAAACACACATGTGACACCGGAACATTACATCCAGTTCCATAAATGTTTGCATTGTCAATATTTTTTCCTCCTCTAATCTGGTTTGGGAAGGGTAACCCTTGTGTGGGTCCATACGAGGTCTTATTTACCGCATGGAAAAGTGGCACTGAGCCTGAGGACAATATGCCTTTGTAGAGGGTCTCCTTGAGGTTTTAAAAGATTAGGGGGCAGTGTTTCATTGCCAAATGTGGACAAAGCAAGCTTCATTCTGCACATATCCATCATCCTCACAAGGTGTACCCATATCCCCTGGCTTGAGGATGGCTATGTAAGTTGTGTCCGAGAGCCACAGGTTAAGCCCCCCCCCCCCCCGGCATCCTCTCCAGTGGTGGCAGCTTATCTTACACAATGTGCTGCACACTGGTCCCTCAAACACTTTCAGTGCATCCTACGTCCTGAGACTCATGAGTACTCCTACTACTCTGGAGTACACAATCCGCCCATTCAGAATGGAATTATTTATTAACAGCACACACTACAGCCTGAGGAGCTAGATGCTGAATTGCTGTGAATGACATTCTCAGAAGATGACCCTATATACATACAGATTGGGTGTAGGGTACAGCGCCCCCAGTCCGCACATGGTGACTGTATCCTACAATGTTGTTGACCCATGCATTTTTCTCATTCCTGAGTGATTTAATCTCCAAATATTTTACTGACGACTGGGGCACAACAACTTCTGGGTTGTTGGAGTGGGAAGCACTGACATCAGTACTGAGTGGCTAGGTCTGGGGACTTGTGAGTTGTCTAGGGCCAATATCCTCGGGGCTTTGCTATACACAGAGGCATCACTATGTCATTAAAAGACTGCAGTTCAGTTGCAGACTGTGATGTTAGCCATGCTGACAGATGCTCAAACACACCACAACAATCTGATTGAGCAACTGCGTTGCTTTTACTTTGCAACATGACAAGCTGAGATGCACACAGAGTGGGATAAGTCAGGGCAACTCCTGTCCTGCCTTCTCTGTTGCTTAACAACAACCCAGCAGATGTTGAAGATTATGGATCACCTGCCACAGATGCACACTAGTCAGGCAACCATCCATGAATCCTTCACAGTGTATTGTTGTGGCCTACACATTGCCCCCTAGTCTGAATGCAAGGTAGACATTTCCTCATTCCTGACATGATTGAATCTACCTGTACTTGATCTGGCAGCGCGTGCAGTGATCAACACCCCATTGGCTGGTGCAAGAGATACTCAGAGTGATTCTGCACACTGCCACATTGGCCACATATGCATTGGGCAGCCTCCCGCCCAGTCTCGATGATGCATATGAACTTGTACTTGAACACAGGTGACTGTATCTCTCTTGGGCCACCTTGAGTGATTGGAGAGTGGAGACACCCACAAACCATGTGGCAATTTCTTCAGTGTACATTATTAAAACCCAACAGTGACCTAGCTGAGCCTATAGCCACACACTCCTTTGACCTTGCCTGCCAGGAATTGTTAATCCTTAGTACACCAACGGCATCTAGTGCATGGTGTCCACAAGGATTCTATCCCTGAGAGATCCACAATGCTTAACATTCTTCTGCAAAATAGTGTGCTGTAGCTGGTCCATGGGAGGTGTGCCTATGTAGCCTGCTTGGTTCTAGAATTGGTAAAAGCATACAATACCGTTGATTGGGTGTACCTGTTTGCCACTCAGTCCAATGTGGACATGGCCGGGCGGCTGCAACAACACATATGTGTTTTTGATGCCAAGCCAACTGCCCAAGTCAAGTGTCACCCTCTTTTACATTGTGTAGGGGAACTCGTCAGGGCTGTCCCCTTTCCCAACTTCTCTTTGCCCTGACAATGTAGCAGATAGTGCAGCAACAGTTTCAGGGGTGTTAATCATGGTGAGTTCCACTGGGCGATGAGGTACATGTAGTATCCATTGATGCAGACGGCATGCTGCTTTATATTCAGTCTATCTGCAGGGACATTCCAGGTATTTCTGTTAGACAATCAGATTTGCAGGGTGTGTCAAGTTTGTGTGTTAACTGGGCCAAGTATTGTGTTTTTGCCCTCTGTTTGAATTATCCTCCACAAGAGGTGAGGGCAGATGAGTAGAGTGTGATGTGTGACCTTCATGTTTTTTGGTACTTATGGATCTGTAACTGTGATGATACAAAGTATCTCATTGTGTGAATCTTAGCAGGGCCATATCCTCATTACATCAACAGATGGTTTTTATGATCACTCTTACAGTTACAGGGCAAGGCTGTATTTCATTTCCTGAGGAGATTATGCTCCCCTGCATCTTGTGTTTTTGCCATCACCACACAGTGGCTGTGCCTGGTGCCACCGCAAGGGAGTATGACACCATGCTGTAAGTGTTGATCTGCAATAGTGGCATGATAAGTGTGGCTCTGTGTAGGCTGCATCTGCCAAAGTGGAGGCTGTCAGGCTGTGCATTTTAAAAGGAATGTTATGTGGCAGGACCACTGCAATGGCCAGTGTTAAGTTGGTTTGGTAGGCAGTTGTACAAAGTGAGCATGTTCTGAAAATGCAAGGCACATGAGATTGCGGGATAAATGTTGCTCCCTGAAGCACAGTTCCCCTCTGGAGCTGATAGCCTGGTGAAAGTGTGTTTGTGGGGTAGTGGGCCTGTGCCTACTGAGGCACATAATCCCGTACTCTCCGTCTCTTATTCTGCACGTGTGGGCATACCCGGCGCACTTATGGCAAGAAAGCAAAAGACGCTCAAGTGATGGACAGAATGCAGAACAAATCAAAACATTCACCCCCAAGTCAATAGATCTGGGTTAAATTCATCATTCTTTTGTTCACCATGCCACCCCAGTTCAGACCCAGCCATATGCAAATCAGTCTTGCCCATGTTCCTCATGGGAACAGTCAAGCCTGAACTGCCAAGCCAGGTCCTCCCTGGACCGGAAACAAGCATCCTAGGACCAGTTTCAGGGTATCACCCCTCATAAGCCAGGCTAGCTTGAATCCAGTGGCACAGTGAGCCCGGGACCCACAATATTCACGTGCTGCTAACATCAATACTTCTGAAATATTATAAATGATAATATTACAAAGGGAGCTGGAGTTCATGGTGGGCATGTCCATCTAAAAGGGATGCTGCAAGTGAGGTACAACAAATGCAGGATTAATGCAGGACTGTTAACGAGAATTTTCTGCAATATAAGGAAAGATATTGTCACAAGGTCAGTTCTGAAAAGGTTTAGCCAGACTGCAACACCTATGATCACGGCAAAAATGTCAAAAGAAAAAAAATTAACACAAAATTCTTGTACGTTCGGACCTGACACAGCAGAGTTATTCTCCTGGTTGCACAGATCCTAGAGTGCTTGGCTTTTGAACAGCAGAGCTATAGCTCAGGTTTTACAAACTGTTCAGGCTCAGGTATCGCAAAGCAGAGTATACCTTAAGTAAGACAGAATGAAAATGCATTAGTATTGAAAAGAAGAACTATCAGTCAAACTACAAAGAATGATAAAGATTAAGCCTCAGACAGCAGCTTTTTCTCTCAGAATCAGGAATCAGATATATACGGGTTCTATATTGTTATTCTCCATTCCCCATGTATTTTTTTGCAGCTACCATAATGTTAATTTATGGATGCAGACCACCATACGCACACATATCAACACCAAGCTACATTTGGACAGGAATGCAACAATGCAACAAGCAACGTCAGGAACATTTAAATGACCACAAGACGCATTTTGAAATTTAAGATGCTAGATTGTATCGCATGCATATTTTCTCCTAATGGCTTTTGAGCTCTACAGGGTCTCTTAACTATAAGTTTTTTAGGTCAAGCCTAGCATTGCAGCGCATGCGCTGCTCGCTCTGCAAGGCATATTGTAGTAGGGTTAGATGTGGAAGTGCCGTGGAAGCCCCGCCCATATTTTTCATTGGCTGGTGGCATTGTTTTTGGTAAACGCTGACTTCCGATTCAATATGAGGCTTCTTAGTCCCTCCTTGTTACCGCCCTGTCTCCTTTTGTGACCGCTCATACCGACTGGATCTTTTACTTGCGGTGTTACACGGTCAGTGTTATTGTAGTCGGTGAGCACTATTTTCTTTCATGCGCTTCCCCTATTGCACCCATGACATCGCAGCTCCTTTAATGTATTTATTTACTTTAGAGCGCGGTCCGCTTCAACTATAGCGACCGCGCTTATTTATTTATTTTACGGCGGGGTCAGCTTTCAAGCGGCTAAGCCTTTATTTTCTGCTGAACTTGCTCCAACAGCAGAGCACCTATCTGGTCAGCCGTGCAGCACACCAAAAACATCGCACACATGATCACAACAAATACAGCGTTCTGGCAATCACACAATCCCCAGGCATGCAGCACGCTGCCCGCCCGTAAATTTGCTTTGGCTTCCCATAACGGTGTACGAAGCGCTAAACAAATGCTAAAATATAATTATATCCGTAATGCAATTAACATTTTGGCACAGTTTTCACTTGTAAGGAGATGTTCCCTGTGAAGCCAGGAAAAAGAAGTAGGTATGTAAATATTTATCAACTGCATTGCTTTTTAGCACACATCACAAACGGAATTGCTTCTAGGCACTTGAATAACACGTTACTATTACCGCACTCGATGGAACTCATTTGATTTCTTGCAGATGGATTAGAGGCGGAGCCAGTCCTGTCTGGACTTCTGGGCTACAGAGGTCTCACAGATGTTTGCAGCAGGCACACAACCGACTGAGGTCTCTAAGTGACACGCATCTCCTATTAAACTGGTGCCAGTAACTCAGGCAGCGCCGAAGAAAATTAATTACACTCTAGCCGTGGGAAAAGCACGTCCTTTAAGCAAGAAAAACAAAAACAGAAATTTCCGTTTTAATCTTTCACAAGCGAGAACTCCCTTACATGAGTGGCCAGGTCTCAAACTACTGCGGCGTTCCGGCTGGAACTCGGCAAAAAATGAAAAAACAATGGGTTACCTTTTAATTTCCTAAACACGTCTGCGCATTCGCACTACAAAACGTGCTTCAAAAAGGAAATTTCATAAAACCAGACCCCATTTTATATATTCAATCGCTTTCGTTAGTAAACTGTAAATGGAAAGATTGGGGTAAAAGTTACAACGCTGGCAAAAGGCGGCAGATTCCCAGAGGTCTCGTCTTTCTGGAGAAACGCTCTCATTTGAAAGGTCGTGTTCAACTTTTACTTTACTGTTTTTAAATATGTTTTTATTTTTCTGTTTTACTTTTCCACATCGTTTATTTATTGCTCTTGTCAAGGGAAACAGTCAAAACCTGCTAAAGTCCCACCTTTCTGCCTGCTGCTCGTCGGAGATTTGGGAACATGAATTCCGCTTTTTAGCTTTTTTATTGTAAACATATAATTATATAAATAATTCTATTCAGGGGGACACAGGTCCTCGTGACTTCTGTTGTCTTCCTCTGAGAAGGTGCCAGTCGGTCCTGGCACGGCGTGTATTTCACAGCATCTGTGCCGACTTATTACAGTTCTAATTAATGATTTCAATGTTTCGGTAAACGTCCTCCCGGGTTCACTATAACACAGGGTGGCAGAAGGGGGTGGATCAGAAGAAAGATTGGGGAGGAGAAGGCGACATTTGGGGGGCGGAGATGCAGTGGCGACTGGTGAGGTTTGTGAGTGGTGAGGCTGGGCTTTTTTGGGGGGGAGGAGATGCACGTTGGCTGCTCCAATCTCGTGTCAATTAAAAGAAATTTCCCGTGCTATGAGGAATGTAAAATATAATGATTTCATTGATAATAAAGAGCACGTTTAGATTTACCAGTGCAATTACTACACAGATTCATACAACGTATAACAGTGTATTCCAATGATTATCTATGCCATGAGCTATATAATTGCAGACGGTTGATGTGGCACAGAGCACCTCCTTCAGTTCCAGGGCAGAAGTGGTATAACAGCCTGCTCTGAAACCGTATAACAATGTTTGAGTCCCGGCGTCTACTGTATGTATTGTGATCTTGGGCAGGTTGCTTAAGTTTCCCTGGAAATACATTCATTAAAATCATTTTTTTTAAATCCCCAATGCCTCCAAAGGTTATTTTTTCCAGGCATTCCACAGTTGGCTGTCCACGGGGAGAACAGAGCGACAGCAGCCCAATGCTGAATGACGCCTGCCATGGGTTACCGTGACCATGGATCCTAAGATTCTGTAAATGGCACAATAAAATTGCATGTGGCTTGCTAGGCTTGCTATGTCCCGGGCCAGCGAGCGTGACTCAGCGGCACTGAGGGCCATGCCTTTCACCCAGGCAGTACAGGCCATGTTTGTTTAATGGCTGGTGACTTGCAATGTTGGGGTCTGGCTGTGAGGTGACTATGTTTTTAGCTCAGGCGTTTGTGCTCGTAGGAGTTCACATACAGATATATAAAATGATTTCACATCCATACGGCTGCCTGACTTGTGCGGTTAGTCAAAACTAATTTTACAGAACGTTCTATAGATAGAAAGGCGGACAATTAGATAGATAGATGGATAGATAGATAGATAGATAGATAGATAGATAGATAAACTGAGTCTAGCACGTATATATATGTGTTTTTATTTTTACACCGATCAGCCCCGCCCACAGGGCGGACCACCCATCACATTTATAATCCTAAACAAGCATTTGCAATGCAATAGGTCTCGCATTTTCAAAACTTTGACCTATTTGTATTGTAAATGGCAATGCTTTTTATGATTGCAGGTTTTGTAAACACATAAATAAAAGGTATTTTCATTTACAACGCCAATAGCTCAAAATCTCGCAATTGCGAGACCTATTGCATTGCAAATGCTTGTTCTTTATTCTAACAGGTGTATCCACTTAAAATATAGAGATTTTTGTTTCATGGTGTGTCTTGTGTCTTTATGTTTTCTAGTCCTGTCAATTTCACAGTTTTGCATGTTTCTTGATTCAGCAGTTAATTTCAACGATATTCATTGGTTCAAAAATATTTCTATTTTCTTTTTGTTGGTATTTACAAATCTAAAACTTATTTCCTTTAATTTGAACTATTTTTGCCAATTTCTAAGGGACTGATTACAAGTCAGGCTGTAAATTCGGATCCATGTACAAACAGGATTTTGGAAGAGAGTTGGAATTATGATGTCCCTGAAAATTATTATCACATTGTTGCCACTTTTCCATGAAATATTCTGTAGGAAAAACCTGGTGGAATATATAGGCATAAAAAGCATGGAAAAATTGGCAAAACGTGTTAATTTCGATATGATAAATATTATGGGCCTCATTTATGAGGTGTTGGCGCAGGGCAGCGCTGCAAGGATTATCAGTGCACTGCCCTGCGTCGAAAGAAAAGGGCAGGAATGTGCTCTATCGATGAGGTACGGCGCATGCTTGTCCTTTTCCCCTCCACTGGGGCACAATGGGCTGCCATGCACCAACACAAGCACCCTTGCCTTTGTTGCGGGGATGATTGATTTTGTGCAGGAAGGGACACCTTTCTGCACAAAATCAATCATTTAAGGTGATTTCCTTTTTCTATGTGTGCTGCATAATGCAGCGTTCTGCGTGAAATGAGCACATATTTACAAGGCCATGAAAAGCTACTTAAAGTGACTTTGCATGGCCTTGTAAATATGCTGTGGCACACTGAGCCATAAAGCGACGCTCCGGCGGCTCAGAAGTGCCGCAAGATGCCTCTTAAATGAGGCCTTGTATCTGCATGTTTTTCATCATTCACATATCAGAAACTCGCAAAAGGAGGTTAATTACATAACCCGGTAAATTCCTCACCCTGGCCAAATCCTAACATAATTTACCGGGTGCTGTAAGTACTTCCCAATTTTTGTGTAACTCACATCTGTCCTTTAATCCGATGCTTAAACATTTACATCTGTTCTTTTCTGTTCTCAAATCTAAAACTTTCAGGGGCATATTCTCAAGGACTTAACGCCGAGTTAGCGGCACTTTATCGCAGCCAAAGTGGTGATAGATTTATCGCCCTATTCACAAGCTGGTGCTAACAGCCGATATCGCCAGTTTACCTGCGATAGCAGCCGCAAAAAGCATTGCCACGGATGACACCGGCAACTAACGCTAATGAGATGCAGAGTAGGCGTTCCCGTGCAAAAAGCCGCAACAACACCACTTTGCAACATTCTCAACGGCCAGCCAGATCGGCGATAAGATCACAAAACATGCAGTAAGGCGCGTTAGCAGCAGGGAATTAACACCTGCTCTTTCCTGGTATTAAGTCGGACAATAACCTGCACCAGAAATGGGAGCCCAGCCCACAGCCACACCAGAAGAACAACAGATGCCATGGAGCCACTGATCATGCAGCCAGACACCCAAGAGGGCCACAACACCCACCGCCACCCCCCCAGGATCACCCCCCCCCGGGCCCTACCCCGGACAAAGATATTTCACATCAACTTTACGAAATCATGAACAGAACAATTCGCCTGATGTCGCACAAGTACAACAATTAACATTCATGTGTGGTCAGAAAAAGGAGAATCATTCATTCATCTTTGAATTTCCAAACAAATTATTTTATTCAAATTTACCCCAAAACAACTATTCGGAAGAGTCATGGCGGGTCTTCTCTGGACAATCTGTAAGACACATCCTGCAAGACAAAATCCAAGATAAGAAGGTGTGTCATGCGCTCATCAAAGGACAGAGAGAGAGAGAAAGAAAGGGAGAGAGAGAGAGAGTGAAAGAGAGAGAGAAAGAGAGAGAGAAAGGGGGAGAGAGGGAGAAGGAGAGAGAGAGAGAGAAACAGAGGAAGAGAGAGAGAGACAGTGAAAGGAAGAGAGGGAGAAGGAGAGAGAGAGAGAGAGTAACAGAGGAAGAGAGAGAGACAGTAAAAGGAAGAGAGGGAGAGGGAGAGAGAGTTGCGACACTGCGGACCCAGGCCTCACTGCTCACCTGCTGCCACCGGTGTGTCTCCAACCACGTGCCGGTATACACTGCAGTCCACCAGGTCCCTTATCTGAAACAGAGCCCAGATTTATGATTGGCAGAGAGACATATCAGTGCACACGCCATCATCGCTTGGCCTCCCCTGCGCACACAGGCTGCTGCACCCCAGCCCCTCCCGCCACCCAGCGGTGTTTGCCCGCCCCTGCGCACCCAGGCCTCACTGCTCACCCTCCGCCACCAGCGTGTCTCCAAGAGGGCCCACCATGTGCTGGTGCAAGCTCCAAGCCCGGGGCCCACAACCTTGGCAGCCTCCACATCATGCAGGTGATTCTGGGTCTTGATTTCGCAATGGCAGAGATCATATCAGTGCACACGGCATCATCCCAGGCTGCACACCCGCTCAGCGCTATAGGTGCCACTAACTCTGTGAACCGCGAGGCAACGCCACGTGGTGGTAGGCCCGCGCTTCCCGCTGGCTCAGGCCTACACTGTGGTCTAGCAGGGCTCACACAAATCCTTACCAGTCCGGACCGCCAGGACGGCGCATCATCGCAGGCTGCACACCTGCTCGGCACTTAAGGTGCCCCTACCTCAGTGCACCGGAAGTCACCGTCCCGTGGCGGTAGGCCCGTGCTGGCCGCCGTGTTTCCGGTGCCACCAACTCTGTGCAACGTAAGTCATGCACCCTTTCTTATTGACTCTCGTGATATGACAGGCGGACGCAGCCATGTCACCTCCGGCAGTGGGAAAGAACTGGGACACGTAGCGCCATCGTCCCCCCTGTATACGTAAGCCGAGTGGGCTGGGTCGGCGTATGCCAGGCCAGCGTAGGGGTGTGAATAATTATCCCTGGGCTCTGGGCGTGGTTCATTTCTGGGCTGGACAGAAAACCAACTGATGCGTGTGTCTCTGTTGCAGTGTCTGCGCCACACGGCCCACAATCGACAATGCTGCAATGTTGCATGCACCCGGAGGGCGGCCGCGCACGAAGGGATTGTACAAGGAGCACAAGGCCGCTCGGGCTCTTGGCTCATGCATGCCAACTGTTGTGTGTGTATCGCTATTGGTGCACCATAAGCCTAAGGCCTAGCCTCAATTGCAGCGCGAAAGCCACATCACCTTTCCAGAATGCAAGCAGTAGTCAGACTAACATTAGGGATGAAAGCTCCTTTGTCTCAATACATAAGGCGGAAGGACATCTGCACCTCCGACCTTGGTCTTGCATGCGGCAGGCACTCCCTGAGAGAGATACCATAGCAGATGATGACGACTCCCACACTATGCACAGCGCTAATGATAGACCAACGTATCCACACACCACACACAGAAGTCCTTGCTCGAGGTACTCTTGCATGGAATGCCCTTGATACTTACGTACACAACAACCCATACGTCCAAACGTTGCACACACATACGACTCATTGCTCCGAGCTGTGGCATATCATCCACATAACTGCCGCAGGTCAGAAGAGTGCCGGTTCTACGAGAGCCACCAACGCAATGGCAGAACATCCCGGGCGCATGCACAACGCCTGTCACGTAGAACTGTACCGTGACCGAATGCTGCCTGTTAGTGTCTGATGCATTGGTCTGCATGTTGTGGCCCTTGTCTTGCCCGTACTGACATGCACATGGCAATAAAGTCCACGCAACTTCACTAGTGTTCAACTGTGATGAGTGTTGATTGGAATGACAAATCGTGTGCCTCAATGAGCATTGTCCGTACACAGGGAGGGACTGACTGACGCATTTCACTTAGGGGTGAGTCCCTATTGCCAGCTCCACCTCTGTGAGCCAGACATAGTGGTTGGGATAGTTGCTGATAGACCTGTGCTCTTACGTGTCTTCAGCAATGTGAGTATGGTGTCCATATTCTTGCCATGTGGATCAATGCGATCCATCACTACAGGCTGTGTCTACCCAGTTGAGTGTGAGTAGGTATGCGAAGAGATGTTCTGTTGTCAAATGTGATGGGGGACACTGCTTTAGGCCTGCCAATGACTTTGACATTTCATACCCAGCCCTATTTCTAACATTGAGTGGGGCAAAGTTGAGGAATTGCGCGATTGTTGTTTCAGAGCAATGAGGCCACAGCTAGTGCACACATTCCCAGTCATCTCACTTCCCATGTGTGTCACGGTCAAACATGCGCATTGCTTTCATTTCCCAGGGTGTACCTTTTTGGGCAATCAATGTCCTTACATTCATCCATACTTTCATACTTGATCGATTATGGACATGACACATCTGTGTGAATTTGAATGATTTATTCACATTCGGTGGAGTGTCGGAGCTGGAGCAGTACATGGCCATGCAAACCCCACATTACATTGTAGCCCAGTGGAGGGCCAGCCAGAGTCATTTAGGGATTGACAAGTACATCGGAAGAGGAAGAGTACAGTCCGCAGTCTGATTGCTGTGTCATTGGTAAGCAAACAAAATATGGCAGTCCATGTCGAGGTCCAAGGTGAGTGTCGCAGAGTGTTTCAGGGGACAGTGGGAGGTGTTGTTACAGGGCATGATGCAGAGGGCAGAACCAAGCTGAAACAGGGCATATGGCAGAGAAGAATGCTACTGGCTCCTTCTTACTACAAAGGTGGAATCACCCGCATCTTCGTCTTCTATGTCATCTGTCTGACATGTGGGTGCTGATGCTTGGTCTGCAGCACTGTGTGCCTCTGACACATCAGGGGCCGGAGATGTGTGTGTGGAAGTACCAGCAGCATTCATCAGCAACTGCCTTAGTGGCAGACATGCGATGATGAGGATCTGGAGGGCATTGAAGATCCCAACAACTTTTCGCTGGTGTGCATCCGTGGCAGCCATTCTTTCCGCTTGCATCCGCTCCATGTTCTCCATTGTCCTCAGCATCTGTGCCAACTCTCGGCTGACATCGCTGAGGCCACTCTGACTTGACAGTTGTTCTCCTCTCAGAGTCATGACTCCAGCGATGTCGGACATGGATTGTTGGACATCATGGAGCAAACTGTGGGTGTCCGTTAGGGAGTGTAAGTGGTCCCTGATGGGACTTAGACACCCACGAATGTCATCTAGTTTGGCTGCCATGAGGGCGAACCCCACCCGCACCTGTTCAGCCACCTCCTTCTGGCAGTCTAACACATGGCCTTGGAATGCGATGTGTTCTTCGGTGAGGTGCTGGGAGCCAGCCGTGGTGGTGGGTGCTTCCTGCTGTGTGGTCTGTGCAGGGGGTGGGGTCTCCTCGATGCAGCTGGGCTGCCCTGCTCCTGGGGGTGGGTTGCCTAAGATGTCCATGATCAGGAAGATCCTTCCTTTGTTACCTTTCACGGTCAGAAGGCTCCTAGTTCAAGCATTGATTTTGTCATGGCTTGATTATGCCAATGCTCTATACTTAGGAGCTCCACATTCTACAACCAAAATACTACACATAGTACAAAATTGTGCAGCTCGTCTGCTATTAAATATCCCTAAACATCTCTCAGCCAACCCTGCACTGGCCTCTCTGCACTGGCTCCCAATCCAGGAGAGAATCCAGTTTAAGGCCATGGGCATTGTACACAAAGCACTTTCTGGAGAAGGATCCGCGTTGATTCGTTCCATGATCCATCCCTATCAGCCCAAGAGAGCTTTAAGATCCGAAAGTAAACATTTGGTGACAGTCCCTAAAATAAAACGAACGAGAAGTGGAGGTCATCTTTTCTCATACAATGGTGCCAAGACCTGGAACCGCCTCCCCCTCCATATTCAGTCACAATCAAATTACATGAATTTCCGTAAACTGCTAAAAACTCTTCTCTTCCCTTGATATGTTCGGAACCGCTATTTGCGTTACTATTACCGCTGGGATGCCCTCGGGTAACCAGGCGCTGTATAAATGCTACCTCATTCATTCATTCATGAGCTGTTGTAGGGCGTCGGTGTCAAAGGTGTGGAGGTCCTCTTCATCATCACTGATGTGTTGTCTGGTCTGCTCTGCAGGAGGTGTTGATTGTCCCTCTGCAATGTGAAGGGGAGATGCACTTTAACATTGTGTTGACATGTATGTTGACACATTGTTCTAGTTTACATACAGACTGCATGACAATGTACATTGGGACTGTTTGGGAGGAGCTGACTATTTGATGCGGACAGTGGACATTAGTACTACATCACGGATGTGAGGTTGTACACGTACATTTTCATCTCACAGTTTCCTGCTATGCCAGATGTGATTGGCCAGTTTCTACGCACAAGCGGAACCAGTTGTGTCCTCTGTTCTATAGTGAAAGTGTTGCACTTTGTACCACATTGTCGTCAATGTTGATGTGCTGTTATTGCTATGTGTGTGTGCTGCATTGTGGGAGAGTCGCCCCTGCAGCTGTGATTTTGCTGCCCCTTATCCCTTTGAGGCAGTGTGCCTTTGACTTCTGTGCTTCTACAGTGCTGAGATGTTGCAGACTTGGCTAATTTTGGCTCTTGTTCGTATTTTGGACTCTTGTGCATGGTTTATCCGCAGATGTGTTGTTGACGTCAGGGGTTGTTTGTGCACGTGGATGTGTCAGAGTGTGACCTGCTCCTTTCCGGATGTGTTCCACTCTCAGCCACCCCAGTGTTGTGGCTTGCACCATGTCATGATTATTGGACTGCAGTCATGCTATTCGTCATGCAGTGTCACTTGTATTGTCATGGTGCCTCACAGACACGCAGCTTTGCTGGTTTTGACAAGTGTGCATGGGCTGGTTGTGAGATTGGTGCTGTGTGGGGAGGGACCCCCTTGTACCCATAGTGGACGGGGGCCTACTTGCTGTTTGTATGTGTGCTGCAGTGTGCCAAGGGGATCAGGGACATGATCCAGAGTCATTGTGGATGTGCAGTGTGCTCTACTTAATTGTACATGTGTGCCATTGTGCCCATCTCCCCCGTCCCCCAGTCCCTGTTCGGTACTCACCCTGGTGCTGTTGTGTCAGGTCATGTCGAGCAGTGTCCGGACCCCCAACTCCTGCCACCGTCTCCCCACTGATGACTGTGGCCACCATTTCCTCCATCTCATCCAGCTCCTGGTGTTCCGCTGGACTGCCACCTCCAGTCTGCATTGCTGCCTGATGGTTGTCAGCGAGTTTCTTCTTGGTTTTGCACTTCGCATCATTCCAGCGCCTCTTGACCTCTCCAATTGTCCTCCTCCTCACTCCGACTGCATTCACCTTGTCCAGGATGGACTGCCATATTGCATTTTTATTTGCCAATGACACGTTGGAGGTGACGAACAGTTGTTGGTGGTGTTCTATCACCTCCGTGATGATGATCCTGTTTTCCTGCGGACTGAACCTCGTCTTCCTCGTCTTCTTCTCCTTGCCCTTCCGTGACCCGAGGTCCCAGGCTGGTCCTCCTGGGGGCTTGTGGGGTTCTGGTCATCCTCTGTACTTGCTCCGGCTTCCTCCATGGTGCTACGCAGTTTGAATTATTTTGTTTGTGTTTTTCGGTGCTTTTATGGTGCATTTTCCCGCATGACGCGTGGGAATTGCAGGCCTGTCGCTGGTTATCGCAGATTTTTTTATCGCGGTTGGCCACATCGCAACTTTTTTCACGTTCGTGTTTTGCGGTTTTTTTGCCGTCACGGTAATTTTATCACGGTCATTTGACGCGTTGGCGTGAGACTATCGCATGGTACTGTGGTGTTGAGAATACAACGTTGACACTGTGTTATTTTCCCGCGATAGACTGCGATCTGCAAAGTTGCGTTAAGCCAATTTTGCAATAATTATCACACGTACTTGAGAATATCCCCCACAGTCTATTCTGTCTAAACTGTTCGCTTTCTAATAGTTTTTGTTTCTAGCTTACTGTGGTTACATTCAGACTTCAAGTTATTGCTTAGAATATGTGACCCAAATGTAGCTTGTTGTCTACTGCCAACAGTCGTAATGGTCGGGAAATTAGACAGAAACCATGAGTTGCCATGTCTTTTATTTTTATTTTTACACAGCTCGAACAAGGCCAAAGTGCATTATTAGAGCGTTTTAAATTAGAGCCAGAATACATTCTACATTTTTGTTAGGCATGGGGAGATTAAGAGGGCATTAACGCTGTCATTATGTATTGCATGAGTCCTTAAAACACACAGAAAGCATAACTAACTGCTGCTGATGTGACCTGGTGTGAGTTCGAGACCCAGGACTTATGGATCCAGAATTAAACGGGCAGCACTGGAGGAGGCAGGGACAGGAAGTGCCTAAAAAAAAAGAAGGAAATAACACGGTGAACATTTTGTAGCATGGACCTAAATGCATTTGATACGGATTCTCCACAGTCATCATTGGAGATTTTGATTTCGTGCAATACAAAGGAGGGTTTTGCTTGTATCTCACTGTGGTAATTGTTTAGGGCTTTGACACAAAGGTCATGCCTAGGCCATGCTCAGTGAACCAAATGAACCGTGGTTCCAGTTAATCACGCTTGACTCCTGAACAGAGTTTCAATTTATTAAAACAAAGTGGGCTGTTCTCAGGAAATGAAAGGCTGTAGCTTTACAGCACAATCTCTTTCAGTTTGTTCAAATGCATGAGCACCAGAAGGCTCATCATTTAAAAGGTGCTAGCAGAGAAATACGAGTGGAAAACCCATTGTAACTCAGACGACAATATTCAGAGATTAGAACTCCCACCTGAAACCCACCTGTTCTGCAAAACCCAGCGTTCCCACTGTTTCCACCATAATGTGCAGTTGGGGCAATTAATTGTAAAGGGCAGCACTATACAAGAGCTGCTACTCATTCATTTACTTTTTATTTTTCTGAAAATATTCAAAATTGCAGTCTATGTGACTAAATCTTGTAAACACTGTTTGAGCTTTGTTAATATGTATAGGGCATTTTGTCACAGTCGGTTAAAGAAACCAATTAATTCTTGCAGGTTATGTCTTTGCTTCATTATTGGGTGTTGCAATTCAGAATCAAACTAAAATAGAGCTGGCAGTAGACATGTTCCCATTAAGTGCTAACCAGTTTGATCTTAACTGCAAACTGCATTGTAAAACTATATAAAATGCCCATCTTAAAATAGCAATAGTGTTCACTGAAAAGAATTGCTTGAAGATAGAACTGTCTTATTAAAGCAATGATGTCTGACAGAAAGCAAACGTTCCAGCAGGCAATGATCAACTGAAAAGGTGAGGGCTAGGAGATCAGGAAACAGGGCTATCTGAAATCCTGGTATCCCTCATTGTACAGCAAATAATAGGTCTCGTCATTGTTTGTATTGAATAAAATGAAATATCTTGCCCACACTGAAGGAGTCTACCAAACGTTAAGCCTTTTTTCTACGGTTTTTTATACTCTGCATACTGAGACATCAATTTAATTTCAGCTACTTCATGTGCAGAACAAAACTTAACTAAAGTCAGCCTCCATTTTCGCTGGTCAATATTATAGCCTTATAGCCCGCTGTAGCGGGCTATACCGGCTATTAAATGCCCGCTCCAGCGTTAAAGGACCGAGCTGAAGGCGAGGGCCTTTAGCAAGGGAGCGGGACTTTAATAGCCGGTATAGGCCAGCTACGAAGGGCTATAAGGCTATTAGAACATTCTGCCACTAGAGGGCAGAATGTTCTAACAAAGAAAAAAACAAAGGCTTCACTGAGCGCGAGGGGATTGAAATCCCCTCAGGCTCCCTGAAGCCTTTGTTCACAGCCACAGCTGTGAACAAAGAAACATTGGAATGTTGGAGCTCCGGGCTTATACCAGCCATTATAAGCCCGGAGCTACTCCATTGTTTTCAATGGAGCTCCCAACATTCCAATGTTCTAATCATGAATATGCTGCGTTTAATGAAATGGTACTTCAATAATACCATATATAGTCTTAGGATGCCTCCTACTAGTGGTATCAAATTTCTACCAAAGATCGGCAAAGCAGATAGGTGTGGCATTTGTATGGCTTGCAAATCGGGTGTTCCCATGCCATACAAACATCAATTATGTTGGCGTTGCTAATGGTTGTTTACCTAGATGCACAGACGAGTGAGCACTGACAAAGTCATCTGAAAATGGATGCCACATTAAATAAATCAAAACTTATTTTTCTGTACAATTCCTCTCTCAGGTACGTTTGTAGTGCTGCCTAGTGCTACTGGTCAGTTGAGTTCAGATGTAAAGTAGTTCATCATACATTCTAATGAAGGTAGAAGACACACCTTAAAGAGCCAGTGGAAAAATAATGAGACTAAACAAATCATGTGGGCTGAGTCAGCACGCCACTGAAAATAGCTTAAGCCAAAGGCTGATGGTTCCTGAGGAAAAGAAGCCAGTGGCTGAAGGAGGCTCACTTAATGCCCCTAAAAGTAAATAGAGAATATAATGTGTTCACCATGAGTGACGTAAGCACCATACACATCTCGGGGGCACCACAGCTGACAAAATTCTGTTTCACATGGAGAACTGCAAATCCTTGCATAGTTCATAGTGAAGAGACATATTACATTTATTTGATGATGTGTCGCGTTTATGAAACAGTAGTAAGTTTCTACAGCATCTTCTAGTCAGTGAGAGTCTATTTGTATTGCTTGTGATTTTACATGTTCAAATGCATAATGCATCAGAATACATCATGCATAGAAAGATGAAGAAACTTAGAGAAATAAAGATACTTCAAAAATAAAGATATTTCTCGTCATTATGCCTCTCAGCATTAGGCACAGTTTTGGGCATAATCCCAGGTTTACTGCCTTTAGTAAATGTGAGATTGAGTAAAATTCCACTGGTTGATGTATGGAAGCACCAATGCCCCACCTATGGAATGCCTCCCATCATGCAATGTAATGCAACACAGCACTGGGCGTTGCGTTACATTTCTTCACAAAGTTATGCAAGGCAGCGTAAATCACCCCTTGCGTGGCTTTGTAAGTCATACTGAAACCTTTGAATTGTCTTTGTGCAACACAAGTACAAAATAAAAGACTTACGAAATCTTGGCCTTAATGTAGTGGCTATAACTCTATAAGAAGTACTCAAAGCAATCTGAAGGGAGAATGTGGTCACTGGTATTAATCTGTGCTATTACTAAGCATCCACAAAAGCCTGGCACTAGAGAGCCCCTAGATGCAGATCTAATGCTGCTTACTAGCATGGGCTGAGCTCAAAACACGCTCTTAGAAATTGTTGAGGGGTTCAAGCATCAATTCAAATAGAAATTCTCTGTAAAAATAGAAAAATATAAACTCCACCACCACAAAACAAATGAAGAAAACTGAAAAAGGAAAGTATGAAAAATACATTTTATGGATGCCAGTAAAAGTCATTGTGAGCAACATTGGCCTCTGTGGAATGCAGTACAATTCTACAGGAAAGGGTAAAATTGTTTGAAAACTACTTTTTCAGTGGAACTTTCGCAAAGAAAACCAATTGCTGAGGACATGCACATATGTTGATGAGCTAGGGCAAAGATATTACTTCTAGAGTTGATTTTATTGTGGACCAATATTTTCACCAACCGCATGGAACATAAGAACATAATGTGATTTTGGCTCTATGATTTGGCCAGGTCATTGCAGCAAAAAAGAAAACCAAAGTTGAAAAAATGCCTGGTGTAAAAAACATCTATTGTAAGGGATACTTAAAGGTCTTAGGCTGTGTTTGATGGCTTTTTTAGGCATGTCTCAACAACTTTTATTCGGCTTTTCTTACTTCAAAAACCGTCAGGGGGGTTAGGAGGAGCCTGGCTTAAATATTAGTTGGGATAGTTATTTTAGATATTACTTTTCACTGATTCACATACTAATCAGTGAAATTAACTTTTACTTTTTGTGGGATTTCCAGCAAGACATTTACAAATTATTAAGTGCAAATCAAGTGCGAATCTTCCTTTTTACCTTGTAACAAGTCATACAGCAGTCTCCTGGAGCATTCTAGATGCTATGATCACATTACCAATGAAACACAACCTAACCATTGTTAAAATCTTAATGACATCCTGGAGTCTCCAGACAGAACATTAGAAGGAAAGAAGTTGAGGAGGATTCAGCAGTGATAGGGATATTTGAGCAATACATCTTCTTACACCTAAGGGACTTAACTTTTACTGGCAAGACACCTTTGACAATAGTAATGATTATCAGGATCCATGCAATGTTAACTCAACAATAATCGCTGTTCTTTTTCCTTGTAGCATAGTGGTTTAAATTGAACTTGTCTTTCAATTCAAAGCCAGTGAACATCTTTAAGAAGTCTGGCTGTAGACGTGAATTTAGGGAGCTGCAATAAAAGTCTTGCAGCAGCATTTTGCAGTATTTGAAGCCGATTGAACAAGACCTTCGAGGTGCCTAATTAAAGAATATTACCATAGTCCAGCCTGGCAATAATCAAGGCCTGAATCAATGTTCTTTAAGCTGAGACAGGAAAACGTCCAAGGATTTTCCTTAGCCGTCATAAGATTCCAAAACGGAGAGATGCAACTTTGGTGATTTGATGGTTCATAGACAGCTTGCTGTCAAGCCAAAAAACAATACTCTTGGCAATGGGTACTGGAGTTGGAGATGCACCCAGAGTCTCGGACCACAGATGGGATCCCCAAAGGTGAGGTTGGTTGCCCACTAACAGAATCTCAGTCTTATCCCCTTTCAATTTGAGGGAGTTAGCGTTCATATATCCTGATACTTTTGTAAGGCAGGTTTTCAAAGCGTTGGCACTCTGATTCTCCAGAGATGACTAGGAGACTACATTCTGGGTGATTGTCAGCATATGAAAAAGTTTGAGACCGGAGCTTTCCACAATACCTGCAAGTGGCCTTTCATAAAGATTAATTTGGGTCGGACTGAGAGTGGAGCCCCGAGGTACGCCCAATGATAATGGGTAAGCCTTTGAACAATGCTGCTGAGTATGTACCTGGAAGACACGGTCCTGCAGGAAAGAACTTAGCCAGGTCAAGGCCTTATCATGCACACCCATTTCCTCTCATCTTTGGAGAAGTATGTGATAGTTAACCATGTCAAATGCAGCACTGAGATCTAAAAGCATCAATGCAGCAGTACCACCTTTATCCAGCTGACACCTTAGATGTTCAGTGAGAAGAGCTGACTCAATACTATGGCTGGCTCTGAAACCCGATTGAGAGGGGGGAGCAGGCTATTTAGTTCTGTATATGCCATAAGGTATTTATGCACATGTTTTTCCAAAACTTTCAGCAAAGTAGGCAAAAGAGAGACTGGCCTATAATTGGACCATGTAAAAGGGTCAACATTCGGCTTTGCCAACAGGGGCATAACCATGGCATGTTTCCATTATTTAGGGGTGCTGCCTTCTGAGAGTGATGCATTCAGATGCTAAAGTAGTATTTCCAAAGATTGTAAGCCAAGTTTGCTAAACACAGAAGGCTGAAAAAGGTTTAAAGTTGAACCTGATTTGATGGCGTTAAGAAGCAAGGTAAAAGTTGGCAGTTCTAAGCGGAGAAAGGAACTCAGAGAGCAAGGCAATGGAGGTCCTGGGGTAAGATCCTCTAATGAGAAAGTGTGAGCATACCGGTCACAGGTGGTATCACAGATGTTAACACAGGTCGCAGCATAGATGTTATATAACTGCAATTGTGGCTGACAACAGTTAGGGTTGGGCATAGAGGAAAAAGAAACTTGAATCCTTGGGTAGGCAAGCACTCTATTTATCACCCAGAATAGAATAGAATAACATTTCAGAAACTTAGCTTGCTAGTTTGTCACACTGAGGTTGCGAAAGAGAAGCAAGAGGAGAAATATTTGTGGGATCTGATAATGTTTTTACTACTTGAAAAGGGTTTTGGGGGGATTTTGTTCCATGATTATTTTTACTGAATAGAAAAAGGTTCTAGTAATGCAGCAATTTTTATGATAGTCTTTTAGAGCCATCTGCTTGGTTTATCCTTTTCACAGTAGGACTTACTCCAGACTCTTTCCAAGTGTTTCCAAACCTTTTTGTTTTCACACAAGGCATCAGTAAACCATGGTGCTGTGAGAAAGGTTCTGTGATGCCTCACATGAGTAATAGGAACTAAAGAGTCAAGAGAAGACAGAAGCCAATTATCAATGGTGGTTGAGTCTAACTCCAATGAGTTACTCACCGTTGGATGATTTGACTCAAGAGTGCAATTCAAAGAAGAAGTATTGCATTTTGACCAGTTCCTAGAAAAGAAGACTGGGCGGTCCTCCTGTGTTCTGACAACCGAGGGGATAGGAATGGAGAAAGGAACAGCAAAGTGATCTGACCAAGGTAAGGGCATTGAGCGGTCTGCATGCAGACCCTTCAGATTAGAGAATAGGGGGTCAAGCAGGTGCCCAGCCACATGAGAAGGTGTGTAGTTAATACGCTGAGCATCTAGGGCCTTAAAATCCTCTACCAAGAAGGAAGCGGTTTTAGTCTTGGAGGATGCAGCATTTGACTACACCATATTTTGACATCCTTCTTTTGTCTCTAGTCAACTGTGCTGCTGGCAGTGAAAACAAAGTATGACCTTGATCAGTACTAGGGCCTGATTCACAAAGGTATTCTTACACTTTTGTGTAAGTTTACTCTTTTTTGGTATTGAAAAAACCCAAGTTTAATTTTACTAATAGTAATTTTTCGACTGCGGAGAGTCTGCAGTCATGGTGGAAAACTCAGCACATAAAAAGAAAGGAGAGATCCAGTTTCTAGTACTCCCCTATTTGTAAATGGTGCTGCGGATGTGGATAGTACAAGACTTCATTTCCACTCTGAGATACATACAATGACTGCAGATGTCTGTTGAGTTACACAATTTTAATTGAATTATGCCCTGGAAACCAAGTTGATTGCCGGCGGCTATGTGCTCCCATCATTGATGTGCCAAATGACATGTTACACAATGCATCTGACTATAACGGTATGACACTAAAAGTGGGCTTTTGGCTTTTTGAGGTCAACTGATGCTAGCTGCAATGCCTGAAATGTCAACTTTTACCTTGGCCCGAGTGAAGTAATTTTTATGTCTGCAAAATTCTCAAATTTTGTATTGCACACACTTTATGAACTTTTGGACTTTCACAACATTTCACTTGTGTGGCACTTTGAGTAATTTCTGTCAGCAAGATACTGGTTTTTGCAGAAAATGTTTTAGGAAGACATTTTCTTCTCAAACAAATTCCTGCGGGCATCTCACCTAACTTTTCAACCCAGGGTATTCCCTTGCATTCAATTTTCACGCAAGGTGCCTGCAAGTAAATTTGCTAAAACTCTGCAGAATTTTCACAAAATGTCATAAACATTTGAGAAGAAGATTTAACACAACTTCACACACTGCTACTTTCATAATATCAACCTAAATCTCCCATCATCCATTCAGAAGTGATTTGGATGTGAATTTTGTTTGCCTTAAGCTCCCTCCCAAATGTATTCAGCTAAGGCCTTTCTGTGAACTGCAATCTCATCTCTCCTTTGCTCCCTCTGCACCTCTGTGCATTCAATGTAATTTATGTTTGTACTACGAGTGTATCAGATTACACAATATAGTATTCTCTGAATAATATTTCCCTATGTATTCTGGAGTGCACAAAGGGATGTTGCTGCAACGTTTTCTTTGGATTTGATGATATACCAAAATTGTGATGAATGAGTTGATCTTGACCTCTGGGATGCCCAGATTGAAGTGAAGAAAGGACCAGCTTTTCCAAGAGTGCAGGATGGGCAATATATCTGGTGTGAGCACCAGAGAGATCCCACTGCACTCTCCCTACTCTGGTTGTTAGCAGACTACCTTATAATGACAGCAAGTGCCACTCCTATGGTGATCCATGTAATGTTTTATTTCGGCTCCCTCGGGGTAGATCAGCCTATTTTGCCACTAAGGACTAAAAATAAAACTTGACACAAGAGACTTTTCTATTACACATATTAGTTTTTGATGATGAGAGGGTGTCCTTGGTAACATGGCCTTATTTTCATCTGCCAAACTGCTCACAAGTGTTTTATTTCGACTTCCCTGGGGGAAGATCAGCATGCTCTGCTCCCTAGGAAGATCAAATAACCACTGGGCACTTGGAATTTTTATTGCCTATTATTGCCAGAAGTCTCTGGTCCCACCTGCCAGAGGCTCTATACATGCGTTATTGCTCCTCTCCTAGCAGCAGACCAGCACTATCTGTACCCTGTAGTCAACAGTGATCCTAAAAATTTAATGTTCTGTTTTTGTTGGCTGCGGGTGGGAGAAGACCGTGGTCACATGGGTTTATTCCTACCAGGTGTCCAAAGTGTAATTATTTCATGTGTCTTCTCTAGGGGCATAACAACGTCATTAGCCTCAATATGCATCCAGGGAGTAAAAATGACCACTAGAAACCAGGGCCATAGATGTCTCATTTTTGCTAATGCCTTCTGTTTCACTCCTTTGGGGGCTCATCAGTAGGTTTTTCCTCCAATATGACCACTGATGTAGTGAATTGGTGTTGTTTTGTATATGCATTGTATATCTTTTCTTTATTATGTTTTTATAGCGTGCCAATTATTGTTGGTGGAATTGTAAATCTAAGATTGTGTCAATCTCTCTCTTTCTCTGGAGCAATATTGTGTTTGCGACTGCTGTGCTGTATGTTGGTAGAAACTGTCTGCTACTGTGAACTTTGTTCCTTTGTGGCAAGTAAGGAGATGTGTATTTTGTGAGCTTCTTATGTGGTACGTTCTATGAATTTGGTAGTGCCATCATATTTTAATTGGATTTTGCATAATAGTGTTTCTAATAACTAACAACTGACTAATAAGTCCTGAAAGGGCCATATGACTTTAAATGTTACTCTTATTTTATCATGGGGATGCGTTGGACAGATCTTTAGGGGGCGTGGAAGCACAGGGGGTTGATGGTCAGACATCAATGACCGTTGTTTTTTCCCAGGTCGCCAGCTGATATAATGGCCTTGTGTAGTGCTGTTAAGGTCTGGATGGAAGAGTCCATGTGGTAGAAGCTTCTGCATTTTGTGACTGCCTTACAATCTGCATTCATGGCTGTGCACTTACAAGGCGTGATGGCCATGGATGGTGATTGGGATTGGAGAGTAGATAATGAAGTGAAAGCAACCAGCATATGGGCTACACCATTCCTCAGTGGGGGTTTCAGGTATTTTTCTTATCCCTATATAATGTGCCCCTAAGTGCATAGTAAAGACTAGCAAAATGTGTGCAGTGCTTGTTTGACTTACTTTACTTTTTTCTTAGGCTTTTTATGTGTGATCCTTTTTTTGTTGTGTTAATTGCCATTTTTGTGCTTTTCCAGCTTTGCAGAATATTGCAATGTTTCTGTGGTGGCACTGGCGCCTGGATATGTGGCAGGCAAGGATTTTTTTATGTGTGGGGTTTGTTTTAATAATCTGGTAATGCTGTCATTCCTCAAATGGCTTTGCCATATGAGTGTGTATTTCTTTGTCTGTTCCGAGAATTACTATAGGTTGCTGATATGTATGGTGCAGCTTTTTAGTAGATTTTGATCTTACATAAAAAAGGCCTTGCAGTATGCTTATATGGTGACTGTACAATGTAAGCTTTATGATAGAAGTTCAAGACATAAAGCGCAGACCTGCTTGCTTCTAACAAGAGCTGTTTAAAATTTTGCAACTAATAAAATGTGTGCTTGATTATCATGTTTTCAGCGGCTCAAGTTAACATGCCAGCAGAGAATAATTTTTCTCTGATGCTCTTTGATAAACATGTAGACTGAAAGGCATCTACAAGGAGAGATGGCCTTGCAAGATACATCTTATAGGAAGGAGGGAAAGATGTAGCAATAGGCTACATTGTATTTCTAATGTTTTGAACAAGAACTGGAATTTACTGTCCTGTGTAACAAAACAGGAACTGAGTGTGATGGTACTCCTACTAGCTCCATAAACCACCTTAACATAAGAAAGGTGTATAAGATACAGGTATTTGAGGTGGAATTACACACAAAGACTGATTGATGGAAAGATGCTGAAATACGGAGTTCTCACTTTAAACCTGGTGGCACAATAAGGTCCACAATGACGTTTTACATGACTTGGCATATTAATTAAAAAAATACAACTATGCTGTAAAATAGCTAGTTACAACTTAGGTTGAGACTAGATTAAGTACTTAAGGATGTGCGATCAAATTTGATTGGGAACTTATCAACCTTTATGTAATACTTGTTGAGCTGTTTATTCCAGATGTAGAGTGTGGACAAATAGGGCCTCATTACGATGTCGGGTGGACAACACCATTGCGGTCCTAGGACCGACCGACCTCTGGTCGGTGGTCCCGACACCGCTATTACAATGCACCCACACATGGTGCAGTCGCATACTCCCATTTCTCTATGAGAGTTTCTGATAATCCCTGCACTGTGTGTCAGGCACCGTAGGTGCCCCTTCGGCCCACAACCGGAGGCTGCAAGGAGACGGGGGCCCTGTTAGGGGCCCCAAAAATGTTGATTTCTGACATGCTTTCCATGTCGGAAAGCCTAACATGGAAAGCCTGTGGGAAACTGGCATCATGATTCTGGTGGCGGAAACACTATCTTTAAGGGATTACGTGCCGGTTCCGACTGGCCGACGGGCTCCTTGAGCCGTCGGAAGCCAGCTGGAATGGCCAGCCGGTTTCACTTCCGACCGCCGTCATTGTAATACAGTGGTCGAAAGTGAAACCTATGATGTTGGTTGAAAAGCCTCCGACCTGTGGTCGGAGGCTTTCCAATCGACATCATAATAGGGCCCTTAGTGTATAATAAATAATTATATAGAGTAAAATACTAATTAATGTGTGCCTCTCCTCATTTGGGGGTCAGGGCAGGGCTCTAAATACCACTTGTAGTTTTTTTTTACTCATGACAATTTTGACTATCTGATTATAACTCAGTAGGGAAAAATGAAAAACAAATGGCACTTTTCTCTGAAAAGTTATTGTGTCCTTTTGGGGCATAGGAAATCTACTGTTGTATCCCTCAAAATTTTGTTGTAACACAACATATTGGCCAATATGGGATCTGCCCCGGGTCCATTATCACTCTCAGTAAATACACACTAGCTTGTTTCAAATTCTACTTACGTTTTGTTACTTGGACACTGAGTGCTTTTTATTTCCCTTCTTAATAATTTAAACATGGTAATATATTTTCGGGTACACTGACAAAATATCGACACCCAAAATATTCCCATACAAAAATATTGTGACCAAAATATCAATGTCAAAAATATCTACATCCTATACTTATAATGGTAAGTACAAAATATCGAAAAAAAATATCGATGTCATAAATATAGTTGTACAAAATATCGTTTTTTATATATATGTTTATATATAAAATAATTTAATAAATGTTAAATATATTAAATAATAAAATTAATAATAAAAAAATTAAATTGAATATACATTTTAACAAATATAACAAATAAACCTAATTAAAAAAAATTAAACACACATATATAATAATTAATATATATGAGCAATATATCCGGCGCGCTCCACCGGCATCAGCGATCCAACTGCCTGAGGGTGAGGGAAAACAGAAGGAGCATAATTGCAAGACGGATATATATACTCCCAACGGTGAGGTGAGGGGACAGCAATTCATGTTTTTTGCGTGGATGGGCCTCCTCGGACTTTGCATCACAGCAATAAATTGTACTATTATCTTGGCGTCCGATCCAAAGCAACACGCCAGATGCATACTGGTAATAGTAGTTGTTGACCAGCAAGGATTATTGAGTGACATGCCCAAGACTTCCAACAACCGATTTGTCTGTTCTAAAGTTTATTTTGGACATTGTGAAGTTACGGGGTATAATTACTAGTCATTAAGAGATAATCGATGATATGTACAAGCTGTTGATATGTGCTATGTTTTTCAAATTGAAGTCATGAGCACTAAGACGACGGAATGCGCAGATGGTTAACAATAAGTTGTCCCAACTTTTTACCTTTTAACATTGATCAGATCGCAACAATATAAAAACAATATTTTCAATGTCAAGAATAAGAACTTGACTTGGTTGTTTATATTGTTATTTTGTCATGTGACATTTATTAATGACATTGAATTATTATATTATTACTTAAGCCTGCAGATTTTGATAATCATGGATGCATTTGGTAAATGTTTTTATCTTTTACTAATGAGTATGTATGTTAATAAAATGTAGATGGAACGGACTCACTGCTCATTTGAAACAAAGTATTTCGTCTGTGTTTTGCACTTTGTGATATTTAAATGTAACTGAAACATGGTGTCCTTTAGATTGACAAAGGCAGGTTTCCTGCCGAAACGCGTCTCTCTTCTGTGCAGAGTCGTGGAGGCCCATGGTAATAAAAATGTGCTGCAGTTTTTACCTACCTTGTGTGCGTGCCCTCTTCTTGTTTGGCATGAAGTAGGTTTGGTGGAATATATATATATATATATTCACTGAAAAAACCATAGGTTTCAGACACGTTATAGTTAGAAATGAGCATTTAAAAAACCTTTGAAATTCACTGAAAAAACCATAGGTTTTAGGGACAGTTATAGTTAGTTGGACATTGCACTCGTACAAAACCCGTGAAATTCCCCCGTTATAGTTAGTTCAGCTAACTATAACTCGCGCCCGCAATGCACTGCTGATGACGTCACATATTACATCACTCATGACATGGTCAGTGACATCACTGATGACAACACTGATGACATCTCAAATGACATCACTGATGACATCATCCAGTGACTGTGTGTTTCTGTAAAGTTTAATTTTGTTTTATATATATGCCAAGCTGTATTGAGGAATGAGTGGGTGTATAAGTGTCTGTATGGAGGATTTAGTAGGTACGTGACTGACTGTATAAGTGAGTGATTAAACGTATCTTACTGAATGCATGGGTTAGTGACTAAACTGGGTGAATGTCTGAATCCGTCTGTCTGTTGCTGTGTAAGTGGCTGCATGGGTTTGTGAATAGCTACATGAGTGTCTATATGAGTTATTGATTGGTTGTCTGAGTATCTGTATGGGTGCCTGAGTGTTTGTGTGGGTGGGGTGTGTGCGACTCTGTGCATAGATGTGTGAGTGGGTGATTCACTGGGTGGATGGTTTCAAGAGTGCATCTGTGATAGACTGTATGGGTGGGTAAGTGTGTGTAAGAGTGTGTTAGTGAGTGAATGTATGTCCCAGTGGTACATGTGTGAGTAACTACATATGTGAAAGGCAGTATATATGTGTGTTGGAGTATATAAATGGCTATAAGTAAGAGTGTGTGATTGTGAGAGTGGCTGTATGGATGAATGTGTGCTTGTATCAGTGTTTGTATAAGAGCGTAAAAATGTGCTAGTATTTGTATGAGTAAGTGAGCTGGTGTGTGTATGACTGTATAGGTGAGTAAATGGCAGTGTGAATAATTATTTGCATGACTGACTAGGTGTGTGAGTACCTCTATGGATGAGTGGCGGTGTGTGAGTGTCTATATAGGAGTATGAGTGCATATGATAGTCCTGTACTGAGTGACAGTAAGTTTGAGTGACTGTACGGGTGAGTTAGTGGATGTGTGTGTAGACCTAAGAATCAGTGAGTGGGTATGTAGTTATTGGTGTTGGAGTGTCTATGGTTTTGCGAATGGCAGTCTGTTATTTAGAGTGGGTGTATCAAAGGTTATTTTAGGGTGTGAGGAGGTGCATCAGATTATCACGTGCATGATGTCATCAGTGATGTCATCAGTGATGTCATCAGTGATGACACTGACCATGTCATGAGTGATGTAATATGTGACGTCATCAGCAGTGCATTGCGGGGGCGCGAGTTATAGTTAGCTGAACTAACTATAACGGGGGAATTTCACGGGTTTTGTACGAGTGCAATGTCCAACTAACTATAACTGTCCCTAAAACCTATGGTTTTTTCAGTGAATTTCAAAGGTTTTTTAAATGCTCATTTCTAACTATAACGTGTCTGAAACCTATGGTTTTTTCAGTGAATTTCAAAGGTTTTTTAAATGCTAATTTCTAACTATAACTGTCCCTAAAACCTATGGTTTTTTCAGTGAATTTCAAAGGTTTTTTAAATGCTAATTCCTAACTATAACATGTCTGAAACCTATGTTTTTTTTCAGTGAATTTCAAAGGTTTTGTAAATGACAATTTTTAAATGTATTAATTGTTATATTTATTTTTGGGATACTGATTTACTACATTTTTTTAAACTATTTATTTTTACATATTTTATTTTTTAAATTACATTGTAATTACATTATACATTACATTACAAAATATACTTTCTCTGAATGAATTATTTTAGTTTAAATACTTTGCAAATAGGCAATAGACTTTTAAGTACAGTAGTTACAGTTGTTGCAATGGGCAACACAATTTCAAACACAATGCAACATTGAGCTCAATGTGAATTTCTAGTTAAATGCAATTAGTTACTTTATGGATTACTTTTCTAACCACAGGACTGGATCCTAGATTCAGTCCTGGGACATCTCCTGTAAACAGTTGAGTAAAAGCGTTTTGGTTACAGTAGTGATTTTTAAGGAATATTATTGTATTTTAAAAGTTGACACTTAGAAACTTTTTCACATAGAATCACCAATGTTATCCTATGGGAGGAAATTCACTTAGCAGGTAAGTAGTGTTATCGTTACTTTTTCTTACTCAGTGTTGGATCCTGGATCCACCACTGGTGCATCTCCTGTAAACAGTTGAAAGAATGCGTTTAAGTCATACAGGCGATTTTTAAGTTTGTGAAAATCGACACTTTGAAACTTTTCTGCTGAAAACCAGACAATGGATTCCTATGGAAGGAAATATAAGTTACTGGTAAGTACGGTTAGAATTACTTTTCAGGGTCAGTGCTGGGCTAAAAGATGCAGCACTGGGTTCTCTCCTGATAACAGGTGAGTAAATCGGAATTCGTAGTTCGGTTGATTTTAGAGGAATATTATAAAGTTCCAAAACTCCACACACAGAAGAATTTCCAAGTGAAACCAGTCAATGTTAGCCTATGGAAGGAAATTCAAGTTGCTGGTAAGTACGGTTAAAATTACTTTTCAGGATCAGTACTGGGCTGAAAGATGCAGCACTGAGGTCTCTCCTGATAGCAGGTGAGTAAATCGGAATTCATATTTCGGCTGATTTTAGAGGAATATTATAAAGTTCCAAAACTGCACACTTAGAAGAATTTCCAAGTGAAACCAGTCAATGTTAGCCTATGGAAGGAAATTCAAGTTACTGGTAAGTACGGTTAGAATTACTTTTCAGGATCAGTACTGGGCTGAAAGATGCAGCACTGAGGTCTCTCCTGATAACAGGTGAGTAAATCGGAATTCGTATTTCGGCTGATTTTAGAGGAATATTTGCACAATGGTGAAGGAAGGGGTGGGGCCTGAGGTGACATGTCTGCAAACACACCCAGTGGCGCGTTTTAAGTTGGAGAATTAATTCCTTCTCAATCCCGAGGGTCCCTAGGGGCCAACTAGCCCACCAGATACCTCTAGTATGCCCCAGACAGCTGCGTTGCAGAGAGGTGTTCAGAGGCCATGCCCCTTTTTACAACACTCTGCAACGCAGCTCCGTGGTGCTTACTGGAGTTACCTGGTGGGCTAGTTGGCCCCCAGGGACCCTCAGGATTGAAGAGGATTTAATTCCCCATCTTAAAACGCGCCACGGGGCCTGTTTGCACACATGTCACCTGAAGCCCCGCCCCCTCCCTTCACCACTGTGCAAACGCGCCCCGTGGCGTGTTTTAAGTTGGGGGATTAAGTCCCCTTGAATACTGAGGGTCCCTGGTGGCCAACTAGCTCACCATGTACCTCCAAAAAGCGCCACAGAGCTGCGTTGCAGAGTGGTGTAAAAAGGGGCGTGGCCTCTGTACACCTCTCTGCAACGCAGCCCCTGGCGCATACTGGAGGTTCCTGGTGGGCTAGTTGGCCTCAGGGACCCCCAGTAGTGAAGGGGAATTCGTTCCCCATCTGCAAACGCGCCAGGGGCGCGTTTGCAGAGTGGTAAAGGAAGGGGCGGGGCCTGCGGCCCGATGGTTTTTTTTTTTTTAATTTTTTCCCCTCAAGGGGGGCTGTGTGGCCCCCCTTACTTTTTCCTATTTTTGGGCCCTGGGGACCCCATACCCCAGGGCCTTATCCCTTTTTTTTTTTTTTAATTAAACGGGAAGGGGGCCGTGTGGCCCCCTCCCATGGCCGAATCCGGCCCCGGGGACCCCATCCCCCGGGGCATGGCCACACTTTTAAATACATTTTTAAGGAGGGGGCTGCGTGGCCCCCCTCCTCAGGCCTCCTTTTGCCCCGGGGACCCCATCCCCCGGGGCAGGCCTTTATTTTTTATTTTTTTTATTTTTTTAATTATTATTTTTGGGGAGGGGGGCCGTGTGGCCCCCCTCCCAGGCCACTACTTGCCCCGGGGACCCCATCCCCCGGGGCTGGCCCTCTTCGTTGGGGACTGTGGGGGGGTCCCCAATCCCCCCACAGTCCCGCCGGCTCCCCGCGTCCCTTGGGAGCCGGCATTGCTTTTCCACATGGGGAGCTGCTAACATGCAGCTCCCCATGTGGAAAAGCAATTTGCTTTGGATATTGGAAGCGATTTACAATATCCAAAGCAGTTTGCTATGACAGGACGGGAGCCGCGAGGCTCCCGTCCTGTCATAGCAAACTACAGTGTCCCGGGGGTAGGCACCCCGGGACACTGCAGGAGCCGGCCCTGGGGGTGGTGGTCCCCAGGGCCATTACAGACTCCAGGAGGGGGGCCGCGCGGCCCCCTCCCTCCATTGACAAAGCCCCGGGGAGGTGGTGGTCCTCGGGGCTCTGGGGGTCCGTAATGGACCCCCATATTGACATTTTTAGTGCCCCGGGAGGTGGCGGTTCCCGGGGCGTGTGGGGGGCTCGAGCCCCCCACACAGGTAAATTTATAAAAAATTAATAAAGAAGCCCCGGGGAGGTGGCGGTCCCCGGGGCTGCGGGAGGGCCGAGAGCCCTCCCGCACCATTTATTTTTAAAGCCCCGGGGGGTGGCGGTCCCCAGGGCTTGGGGGGGCCTTAGAGGCCCCCCACATATTATAAATACCCCCCCCATGCCCCCGGGACTTGGCCCACCCGGGGGCCAATTAACAACGAAGCGCGGGAGACCGCGCTTCGTTTTTTTTTTTTCAGCGGGATTCGCGCACCCTAAGCGCATCCCGCCGATTTTTTTTTTTTTAAATGCTTTTTCTGCCCAGGGGTCCTTGTGGGACCCCCTGAGCAGACCTAGGGATCAGGGTGTTTCTACCCTGCCCCCTTTGTGCGTTTTGCGCACTTGTTTCTTTTTTTTCTCGGCGGGATCCGCGCATCCCGCCGATTTAAAAAAAAAATGCTTTTCTGCCCAGGGGGTCCTTGTGGGACCCCTGAGCAGACCTAGGGGGTCAGGGTGTTTCTACCCTGCCCCCTTTTGCGCTTTGCGCACTTGTTTCTGTCCCTCGGTTCTACCGAGGACAAAATGGCTGCCAACACTTCCTGATTTGGAGTGTTGACAGCCACTTGACAGCCAATTAGCATACAGCTCGTGATTGGGAGGGTACGCGGACCCTACGCGCCCATAAATATATATGTGACTTTACTTTTGATTTTCTCAGGAACTACTGAACGGATTTACACCATTTAAGCAAAAGGCACGACACTGAACCAAGGGCTACCTCTTTGCCAAATTTGGTGTAATTCCGTTCAGCAGTTCGGGCTGTAGCTGCGACTAAAGGTTCCTATGGAAAAATGAATGGGGAAAACGCGTTTTGGGACCCCCTTTTTCTCGGCCCCCGCTTGACGAATCAACCCGAGACTTTCAGGGTAGGAGCGGAGCGGAGCGCCCCAACAAGTTGGAAACTTTTGCGAAGATTCGTCAACCGGCGCCAACGTTATTTCAAATAGAATGTCGCGGATTTCCTATGGATAATAGGTCCTAACTATAACTATCTACTGGCGACCGCCAGTAGATAATATGTATATATATCAAAAAGCAAATGGTCCGTAATCGGTGCGCGCTTTGTCCGCTGGTGCTCGTGTCGAGGTCAGACCATGCCTCGCTCAATTATTTTCACAAAAAGATGCCACTGCACTCCAGAAGTCATGAAAATCCAAGCATTTAATAAAGCATAATAGCCACCACCAATACCACCACCAAACGTTTCGACCACGTGACAAAGACCATCTCTTGGTCGAAACGTTTGGTGGTGGTATTGGTGGTGGCTATTATGCTTTATTAAATGCTTGGATTTTTCATGACTTCTGGAGTGCAGTGGCATCATTTTGGGAACATATTATATATATATATATATATATATATATATATATATATATATATATATATATATATATATATATATATATATATTTACTTTAAAACAATTATTAAATATAAATTTATCATTTTAAAATTATATAAAAATTTAACAAATAAATATATATATATACATATAGCAATTACATACAATCTATTGAAAAAAACATTATATTATAAGTTAAAACATTAAACTATTTAAAAATCTTTAAACTTAAATTTCCCACTCCAGTGAGTGCAACAGTAGGGAAAGTGTTGGATAGCGGAGGGGTAAAAATTACTATTCCCATTCCAATGAGTGCAACAATAGGGAAAGTGTTGGATAGCGGAGGGATACAAATTACTATTCCCACTCCAGTGAGTGCAACAGTAGGGAAAGAGTTGGATAGTGGAGGGATAAAATTTACTATTCCCACTCCAGTGAGTGCAACAGTAGGGAAAGTGTTGGATAGAGGAGGGGTAAAAATTACTATTCCCACTCAAATTAGTGCAACAGAAGGGAAAGTGTTGGATAGCGGGGGGGTAAAAATTACTATTCCCACTCCAATGAATGCAACAGTAGGGAAAATGTTGGATAGCGGAGGGACAAAATGTAATATTCCCACTCAGTGAGTGCAACAGGAGAAACAGTGTTGGATAGCGGAGGACTAACTTTTGTTGAACACTCAAATCAGGTAACCTCGTCCTGTTTTTTTAAAAAATCCTACACTATCTTCCACTTGAGTTGAGGAAAGCAGTAGTCTCAGCACTTGTCCTTTCAAAAATCGACTTCTGCAATGCCATATTTGTAGGATATCAAACACAAGTCCTCAATAAACTTACGACCTCCAGAATGTGGCTGCCAGAGTCTTACTAAATCTTCCCAAGTTTTGCTCATTCTCCAAATCTAATAGGGAACTTCACTGACTCCCTACCTGGGCATGCATCCAGTTCAAAGCGCTCTGTAGGGTTCATAAGGGATTACATCAAGTCTGTCCATCATTTTCTCAGGACATCTTAAAGTGGTACTCCCCCTCTCAAACCTTGCAGTCAAGTATGGCCGAGAAAGTTCAAGTACCCACAATAACAAAATCTCACTGGGGTGGGAGAAAGTTTTCCTATTCTGCTGCCAATTGGTGGAACGTTCTTCCATACCACTTGAGATCCCAATCTAACCTTTTAAAATTCAGAAAAGTCCTAAAAATCTGGCTATTTAAATTTAAAGTCTAATTCCATATTCTAGTGGTTTTAACTGTTATATTTCACACTTCATATCTCTGTTATTAGGCCCAGGATTTTTTGGGATACTAGAGCCAAGACCCTTTTTGGTATTAGCGCGCTCTATAAACACCCCCCCCCCCAAAAAAATTACGTGAACTTTTCTGACACTTGAGATCTGAATACTAATTCTGCCTTAAGTGTTGTTAAATTAAAAATGTTATCTAGTCTTCACTAAAGTGCATCTCTAATAAACTCTTTCATTCAGTCGAATGCAAAACAACCATCTTGTGTTGTTAAATATGAGACCCTAAACAGCGTATATTTATACGATTGCTCCTTTCACTTCCTGTAGTGACTTACACCACTGACATTTTGAAGGATTCAGTCGCCGTGACTCAACCACCTGGAAAAAGGTATCTGCAACTATTTCCCATCGTTATCACACATGCAGTTCTTATTTACAGTTGTGGTTTCTGTCCCAGCAGCTGCAGCATTTCGCACATTGTATGTTATATGCTTCCCTGACGTTCTTAACACCTCTTTCAGACATTCTATAGTTTGCTGTTGTGAAAATTTGACAACATCACAAAGTCGGAGCTACTATCCTGTCACCTTTCCCATGAATCAAGCCGCATTACATTAGGTGTGAGATTAAAAAATGTCTAACTGGGGCACGCAGAACTAATCCAGCCTTTAGAAGAAACACAAAACATTTTTTTTCTTGTGGCTGAAAATCAGTCACTGACTGATGCTTTGCAGGATTAACGGGGCCGTATCATAGTAAACAATGCGGTGTAGGAACAGAGCCACGCGCGAACTTACTCTAAATTAATGCAACAACTTTAGAACAAGTCGGGAACAGAGAGAGGGATTCTCTTTTCATTGCTTCCGACTTGTTTTATTTACAGTTCATGCATCAAATCTGAGAAATTTCAAATTATATGTTTTAACTTTAGCAAAAAAGCTTGACCATCATTATATGACCCAGAATCATGATATGGCCCCAGATTTGACAACCTTCATTAATTTCTTGCCAGGTACGTATTTTTGAAATACTATACAATGGCCTGAGAGCCATGGATTTAGTCAGGGCACAAGTCCTAAAAAAAAGAAGTGGAGGGAACTAACCAGGTTAGGCAGTATGCAAGTGAAATCATGACACATGCCATCATAGCGCATGATGTCATGACAGGTGATATTGCACGTGACATCACAGGAAGTGACCTCCCTGGAAGTGACATCAGATATTAAGACCTCACGCATATGTTTATCAGGTATATCATGAATACATTTAAGCGCATTGTGAGATTCAACAAATTATATTTGGCGTCGTGGTTGTGCCAAAAAAGTGCCGCAATCCCAATGCAAAATTTGGGCCTCAACTAATGCATTTTTTTTTTTTTATCCCTGCCACAAAGAAGTTGGCAACAAGGAAAAGCATGGCAGTAGATCTATTCTGCTTAATTGGCTGAAAAGTCTGCACCTTAAAATATTTTATTGGGTTAAGGCACCTGCTGCAGAGGTACCTAGCAAGTCTCAGGGAATAATAATAATGGTGGAATATCTCTGGAGGTTAACGCATTTGTTAGAGAGATGTGTGTTTTGTGTAGTCTCAGATTTGAATCAAAGTAGTATAGATGGTTAATGTGTCTCCTGCAAACCACTTCATGTACCATGCAGATGACAGATTCTTATTTTATGTAGATAGGTAAATGGGCTACAGTTTTGAACACAGAGATCCTTTGTTACCTTGATGAAATGAATATGTTTTGCTACCCTGCTTGTATTTTGTTCTTATGTTAAGTTAGCATTCGCAGCACCATTTTATGTTTAGTCACCATTTTGAATCATGTCGTCAGCTGCATATTCTCTCCTCAAGAAGCAGGCTGTGGAAAAATCCCATTTACCCAAGGTTAGGCCTTGCTCTGCTAATGAATACACTGTTCTTATTGATGCATTCCTTTCCCATAGATAGAGGCTCTCTCCCACTAGCCTAGCGGTAGACATGAACAGAACGACCTTGGCATAAAGATAATGTGTGCCCGGCCTTAGAGTCGAGACTCATCTTACTGTGCTTCTTTGTTTTAGCTGCACCTGCTAGTAGAATTCCATTATGGGTGGGACTTTCATAGTTCAGAAATGTACATAATGTATGTATGGAGCCCTTCACTGCACGCAAGCACTTTTCGGGGAATCCATTCCCCAGTGAGACTTGCGGCAGGGGCGGCCCACGCGTTTGGTTCGCGCCAGGAGGCGCTTAATGCTGCTCCGGGCTCCCGCGGCACGGGAGCCCTTCACTGCACACCAGCACTTTTCGGGGACTCCATTCCTCAGTGGGACACGCGGCAGGAGCCGCCCACGTGTTTGGTTCATGCCAGGAGGTGCTTAAAGCTGCTCCGGGCTCCCGCCGCACGGGACGCGTGCAGTCGTGCCCGGGCCCGTCTGCACCCGTCAGAGCCCGGAGGAGGCTAGGCTGGGCCACCCTTCTTGGTCCTTCATTATTATTAGCTCCGCTATTGGCCCTTGGGACCTCCTACTTGTTTAGGACATAATTGCGAGAAGGTCATGTGAAGGTAAATTATTTAATATTTTTATATTTCTTTTAGTTGAATTTTAATAGCAGTTTGTACAATGGGGAAACGGAAGCCTACCCCCACACCAAAAACAACAGACACAACATTGGATTGCTATTTACAAAAAGCGGTAGGGGTTTTAACGAAGGAGATTGAAATAGCTGAACGCAGACTTTCTTTTGCTCCCTGCTCTATCCCACCTGCCCTAATTGACTCTCAAATTTCTACCTCGGAAACTGTAGTTGAGCAGAGGCTGCAACCTCCTTTATCACCGATTGTAATTATTTCAAGCAAGGGTGTTTTACATGCCCCCAGTGAAGGAACTGACCCGTCCACCGGTCCTGTAAAGAAACTTTCTGTAACTCAAGCCGCAAAAGGAGGGAAAAGAAAACGAATGGATGTGTCAGGGGCGGATTGTAAATTAAGGGGTCATTCGCCAAGGGGCAAAAGAACTAAGAAAACCACTTCAGCTGGCAATACCTCAAGGACTCGGTTGGGAGGAGGGAGAGCTAATGTACTAAATGACTCGGATAATAATGTTGATAACAACGTAAACAAAATCGGTAGAATTGTACAAGAGGCCTTGACACCCATTTTGGTTAGATTAGCCAGCATTGAACAACAGCTTGCTCGAGTCCTAATGGGTTTAGGTAATAACTCGGAATGCAAAAACCAGATTGATAACATCGCTTGCCCAAGAAGCTCTGACGTAATCGCCATCACTTCTAGCGTCCCATCAAGTCGATTGATCTACTCAAGTATAACATCTACTGTAAATGAGCAGGTTCCTTCCATAGACCCACCGCCTAATAATGTTGGCAACAATACCGCGGTCTCAGTAACTCAAGATCCCATCATGGCTAGGAACATCGTTAGGAATAATATGAGACCAGGGCAGGGGGACACTAATCATCTAAAGTTACCCACAACAGACAGGGCCGGTCTGCCACAAGGTTACGTAAATATAAATGGGACAGGTCGAGAAAATAGGGGTGGGAGGGGTGCCAAAAGTGCGCTGAATTTGCCACCAGAATGCACACCGTATACTTGATCTTGAAGGGGGTTCCCTGTCTGGCAGTTGGTCAGGAAGAAACCTATCAAAGTCTTATTACTAAATCGGCCCACTGGTGCTTTAAGAAAATCTCATCTCAGATAAACTGGTCGGATAACATTATCATGGCCAGGCGAGTGAGTTGGTTGGGTCACACGACTAAACGCGGGGGCGGGGACTGCGTTGTGCTCAATTTTAATAATGCATGGTGTGTACACTTTGCTCTAACTCATTTTCAAAGCTTACAATGCGACCCCATAGAGGCTTACCCGTTGGGTTTTTCTACCCTGCGCAACCTGAACATCTGGTGAGAAAACATTTTTCATGGGTGGGCCCTAGTACAAATCCGTTTAAACAGCCTCCTTCTTTCAGCCACTACAATCATTTTGATGTCCTTTCTGGGCTGTCAGAAATTGATTGACTAACTGAGTGTCCTAGTCCTCCAGCAGCATCGGCGATAGTAGGACTGCCTCTTAGAGCTCCGGGGATAGGAGTTTACACAGATGCATTTACTAATAGGGATATTGTTGATCTCCTTGTAATCTCCGCCCCTAAAATAAACACCAACACTGATGAGTTGAATTGGGATAATTGCGAAAACTGTTCCCCTCCCCACAATTTAATTTTAAGTGATATTACGACTAGGGAGGTTCTGGTCCTCCCCACCATTATAGTTGACGAAGATAAAAATAATGAAGTCATAGGGATGGAAAAGTATGGCCACCAAAAGTCTTTACTTAAACTTATTTGATGGAATATAGCAGGTATTTGTTCTAAACTGACCGACGAGTCTTGGTTAACTTATATCAAAGGTTTTGACATTATCTGTCTTCAGAAAACATGGTACATGAAGGACATTGCACTGAATGGCTACTGTTCTTATACAGTTAACGCAACCCCCTCGTCTTCAGGTAGGGCTAAAGGAGGGTTGGCAATGCTAATCTCAGTAAAATATGAGGCTTTAAAAGGTACTGTTGTTGGTACATCCCCCTGGTTTCAATTAGTCTTGATTTACAATATGCTACAAGTCAAGTTACTAGTGGTGAATTGGTATTACAATATTTTTAATCACAACACTTGTCAAGTCATCGAGGCTTTACAGACAGAAATTAACAAAATTTCAGAAAAATGGCAACCCCTATGTATTCTTTGGGTAGGAGATTTTAATTACTCAATCTGCCCTTATAGTTCTGGTCATGCCTGTGGGATTTTAAGCATAGAGGGGCAGCCCCTGGTGCACTTTAACCATACACCCCAGGGATAGGCCCTAAATTCTATTATTGTGGAGAATGACCTGGGCCTCATAAATGATCTAGCCAGCAAATCCTTAATACAGTGCCCCACCTATGTTGGCGGAGGTAGGGAGAGTTTTATTGATTTTATGTTCATATCATGAAAGTTCCTGCCACTCATTGGTGGCTTTGAGGTGGATCCAAATAGTGCGAGCGATTATAATCCCCTTACAGCGTCCCTTAGTATAATAGCTCATCCGGGGAACGTTGTTGGTTACAAAGTTTCTTTTAATCTTAATAAAGGAGTAAGACTTAAATGGAATAAAGTAAATCCTATTGAGTTTGAAGCAAAAACTGTTAAAACTAATTATGACTCGATTGTGAAGTTCTTAGGCTATGACTTGCCCCCAGCTGAGATTATACAGGAATTTCAACTGATCTGTTCGGATGTAGCCAAAAACTTGACAAAGTCAATAAAGGTGATGGACCCCCCGAAGATAAGGTCGTTTAATGTGGAATGTACAACAGCACCCAAAACCTTAAAGTTGGCATGGCACGCACACCCCCGAGATAGGGCTCAGATTAAGCATGCTCGGAAGGCATATAAAAGTATAGTGAAGCTGAGGAAAGAAGAACTGAGGCGTTCAGCCTGGGATGATTTGGAAAGAGTGAGTACCCTTAAGGACTCGAAAAGCTTCTGGGAAGTTATAAATCGCCCATTATTCAATGGGGAGATGGGCAGGATGGATTCCCTGATTTTGGGGGATGTTTGGGAAGCCCACTATGTGGCCATATTTAATCCCAAAGGCCGCCTACATGAGGTCCCCAGTGAGGATTTGCCCCAAGATCTAACCTCAGCCTTTCACCTAAGTGCGTCAATCTCAGTAGTTGAGGTTGAGGAAGCCATAGCCAAAGGAATTAGCATGAAAGCCCCTGGCCCGGATGGAGTGCCACTAGATCTTTTTAAAACCAATCCTAATTTGTGGGCCCCATTATTGACCAACGTGTTTAAAGCAGTGGTGACCGGCCCTATCCCGGCATCCTGGAAGGAGGCTATAGTGGTCCCTGTGTTTAAAAAAGGTAACAGACGTGACCCTTCCTGCTATAGGCCAATCTCCCTTATTGATGCTACAGCAAAGTTGCTGGGAAAGGTTGTCCTTGCTCGACTTGAAACTTGGGCGACAGACACAGGGGTGATTGCAAGATCACAGTATGGCTTTAGGAGGGGCATGGGCACTACTGAACAGTGCCTCAACTTGTCCCTGATTATGGGCAAGTACATGAAGGCCAGGAAGGGTTCTATTCATCTGGCCTTCATGGACTTGTCCAGTGCTTATGATACTGTAAATCGGGATAAGTTGTGGGCACTGATGGGGAAAATGGGAGTTGAGGAACCTTTGATTTCTCTTCTCCGTAGGCTTCACGCCTCCACAACTGTAACTATTAGATATGGCGCCAACGGTGAAAAAACTAGGTCTATTGCATCGACAGAGGGCGTCCGGCAGGGATGCATCTTAGCCCCTTTTCTCTTTATAATTTACACCAATGGCCTTGATGCTTTCTTGTCTGATAATGATCTTGATTGTCCACGCATTGGGGGCACCCGGGTTCCACTTCTTTCTTATGTGGATGTTACTGTTTTAATCGCCCTAACAGCAAATGCCCTTCAAAAATCTCTTAATGCATTCTCTGATTTTATGTTGTCACTTGACTTAAAGGTTAATTTTACAAAATCTTATCTTATGGTCTGTGGGCCTAAAAAGACTAAAACTAGAAATTATGCCATGGGTGCGAAGAGGATTGATAAAATGAATAATTTTAATTATCTAGGGAATCTTTTTAACAATAAGCTGAATTGGGATCCGCTTGTCACTACAAGGATGCACAACGTAGGTAGGGTGGTTGAGGGACTCTTCCGTTTTGCCTCCAAATTGGGACATAAACTGGTGACCGAGCTAGTCACACTCTATAAAGCCAAATGCGTACCTGTGGTAACATATGGTGCAGGTGTATGGGGGTATTATAACAGCCGCCAGTTGCAAATTATGGAAAATAAATTTATAAAAAGGCTACTGATGATTCCAAATAGTGCCTCCACAAGCTTTTGTCAGTTGGGGCTTGACTTTGTAGAAGATTGTATAAATATTGCCCCCTTACTTTTATGGGCCAAAATTTGGTTATCGGAAGAGCTGGCATTCTCCATGGAGATTATAAAAGATTGTCTTAACCTCGATGGTGCACTAACTGTTCCCTGGCTTCGATTTGTCAGGGATAGCTTTTATAAGTTAGGCCTGGGACATTATTTTGATTGCCCAGCCAGTATCCATGAGAATGCGAAAAAGATCATAAAAGAGGTGCATTTCATAGGGGCAAACACTTGCCGCTCTCAACCTGAGGTAGCAGGCCCTCTTTGTTTATTCCCCGCCCAGCAACAATTTTATTTAACGTTCACTACAATTATCCAGACACGTTTTTATTTAACAAGATTCTGTTTATTGACCATGCATTTCCTAGTAGCATTCCCGAAACAAACTGGGTGGGCAGATAACTTGGTGCCCTGCCCTTGTGACAATTTGGCAGCCCAAAGCACATCGCACTTTATGCTATTTTGAACTCTTTACAAAGAGCCTAGGAGAACATTTTTTGTCCCAATTTATAAAAGAAATTAGGCCATGTTTTTACACTGATGGTTTTAATCATTTGCATTCTCTGGCTACAGCTGATATATGCATTGGGGTTTCCAAATTTATTAAAGTTGCAATTGCTATTAGGAAACGGTATTAGTAGTTGTAGCTGAACTGGATTAGCTAGAATTGTCATCGTACATTCTAAGGGGCCGATTCCGATCTCGGCCGGTAGGGCACCGAATCGGATTCGGCTTTACCCTTCGGAGCCCTATTTCCCGACCGAATCGTACGTGCGTCCGGGCGAGCGAGTACGATGCGTGCGCTCGCGAAATCTCCGACCGACTCGTACGCAGGACCCGACCGCTCCGACTGACTCGCACGGGGACGACTCGCACCGCGCTATGGAGACGTTCCCCGGCCGGGTAAGTACGATGCGCACCTCGACCGCTCCGACCGACTCGCGCAGTCCGGCTCCAAGGAGCTGTCGGAGCCGCACTTTGGGGGTCCGTGTCGGACCCCCCTGGAAGCGTAGGCACGCGAGTCGCACACAGGGGGGAGCCATGGGTCCCCCCTACACGTGCATGTACGGTGCGACCCGCATCGACGCGAACACGCTGTAGGGGGCGCCCTTGTTCGCGTCGTGCCCATTGAGTCAATGGGAGCCCGTGTACGCGTCGTACGACTGGCTCCCATTGACTTCAATGGGAGTCCGACCGAATCGAGTCCGATAGCATACGTGCGCATCGTACTCGTTCGGTCGGACTGCTAGGGTCCGATTCGGTCGGAAATCTCTCCGAGTCCGGCTCGGTCGGAGAGATTTCCGGCCCGAATCGGAATCGGCCCCTAAGTGTCTAGTTTAAGATTGATTTTTAAGGATTGTATTGTTTTTATCCTACTCTCATCTTCCTTTTAATAACAGAACTGTATGATTTGCCTTCCACGTTGTTTTGTAAATAGGTCATTGTAATTATAAATTGCACTGCTGATTTTATGCACTTTTATGGTTCTCTTTTTGAAACCGAATAAAGTTACTTTGAACTTGAACTTGTGTCTCTATGTTTGCTAAAGTCAGTCCCTCTGCAGCAATCCTAGGAGGCTGGTCAGACTGGACTCCACTCGAGTGTACCTGAATAAAACATACTTGGTGTGTATTCTCTACTGTCTGACCGACTCTTCATTTGTATGGAAGGCTGAGAGGCGGTCGCGAGTGACCCGGGTGGCCCTAATTGGGTCACTTCCTTCAACCTGCAGTTCATAAATTTGATTCCTTGTGATATAGCACAGTGAGTTATGAAGGGCATGTGACTCCTACACCTTGTAAGCCTGTCTCATGTAATCCATCTTGTACATTGATTTACACATGTACATGATTTATTGTCAATGTATATTGTGTATGTTTCATAAAGAGCTCTGACAACCTGCATTGGGTTGCATAGCGCTATAAAAGAAATAAAATAGTGCTATTGAAATTGTAATTTGTGTAAATGCTGGGATAGACCAACAAATCTGACATTCTTACAGTGCATGCATCTCTTTTATACAGGGACTGAACAAAGGCAAAAGCATGCCTCTCTTAAGTAGCTGTGAAGAGGCAGCAAGCTTAGTGCCTTTGTTTCCCCTCCCTGGCATTTACATTTAAGTGTGAGGTTCCAGGCCGCTCCAGTAAGTATATTCAAACAAAAGGAGGCCTGATGACCCCTTAACTTTGGCCCAGCTAGATAGAGGTGAAAAAAAAGCTCCCTCACAGCCTGCGCGTTGCTGCTGGAAATGGAAAGCAGACAACATACAGGTGCTGCTGAACGTGTCCCGGTGTCTCAAAATTACAACGGGACAAGTTCAGCATATTTCTGTGAGGCCCAACTTCTTGGGTGGGGGGACGGCGTCCACCCTGTGAAAATAGTGGGTGGACGTCGTGTACCTACGTGTATCGCGACTTGTGCCCTGGATTTAGTAGTGGCGGCGTGGAATGCATAAGTTCTAAAAGGGCACGCAGAGCCACGTGTTGGAAACAATACAGCATTCATTTACTAGCTTCTTACCTATAACCTTGGGTCCCGGAGTTGCGTGCTACTAGTCGCAAACCGCTTCAAAGCCTCGTAAGGGGTAGTAAGAGCTTGCCGCTATATAGATACAATTTTCCATTGCAAGTGTCAAGCTTGGCGAATTTATGGTACTCACATGACGCGTGTGCTCTGCTTCTGAATAAGCAGTTAAATTCTACTGTTGCCTATTTTAAGCATTATGTTTTGGCTAGCCCTTTTTAATGCAAATTAGAAATGTTCATGACTGCACAATCAGTCAGTGACATAGCAGCGAGCAGACCTTTTCTAGGAACTCATGCTTTTAAGAATAGAAGACTAAATGGATTTCCCAACAAATCTTTGCATAATTCAGCCAAATCGGAACACCGAGGTAAGTTTCAGCTTTTAGAAAGTACCATGAAATATATTCCATATAAAACGCAGCACATTAAGCGCATGGTAACATTACAGCAATTCTCTTGATTGATGCACAACTGGATGTGTGGTGGGGCTTCCTTGGAAATATGGTTTAAGAACTGCCTCAGAGGTGAGGGGCTTAATGTACCATTCACGGTCGCAAACCAATGATATTCAATTTGCACCTTGGCTGTTTTGCGAATGGGAATTATAATGCGACCTATGTACTAATAGGTCGCATCACAAAATGGTCATTCGCAGGGAGGTGTCACAAAACGACCTGCCTAATGAATGTTAATTAGGCAGGTGGAAATTTGTGGCCTCATGTGATTGGCTGTGAACGCAGGAATGAAGGTCAGCATGGGACAGCAGATCTCCCTCCGTGCATTTGTAGTCCCAAACAGTAAACATTTGTTTAAAAATTGCGGTTGCAAAGCATTGATACATTTCAGTACGGGTCCCAAATAGGCTAAGTGCAAAAAGAAGAGATGATGGATGGAATGCTGAAGAAATCAAACATTCTCCCCCCAGTCACATATCTTGGTTAAATCCATCGCTTGTTTGCACGCCACGCCATTTCCAGTTAAGACCCATCCATATGCAAATCAGCCCTGACCCTGCTCCCCATGGTAACAGTCCAGCCCGAACTGCCAGGCTAGGTCCTCCCCAGACCAGAAACAAGCATGTTGGGATCGGTTTCGAGGTATGACCCCTCATCAGCCAGGCTAGCTTGAATCTGGTGGCGTAGCGAGCATGGGACCCATGACTTGGCATACCCTTCCCACTAAGGGCCTGATTACGAGTCTGGTGATCCACGGGCCACCAGATTCGTGGGGTTCGGTGGCAGTGGTCTTCTGACCACCCTATTACGATTAGGGCGTGGTTTTTATGGCAGTTCCTCCTCCATGAAAACCCTGGCGGAGAGGAAATAAAGGGGGCCCTACAGGGACCCCTTGTGCCTTTGCACCCTAGGGTGCATGCAGGGTAGCACAACATGTGCCCCCTTGTGTGCATGCACCCTAGCTTTTGCACGGCATGGACTTTTCAGTCCATGCTGTGCTGGAACTGTTTTGCCGTTCCCATTGTGGTGCCCATTTTTAAAGGCACCGTCATGGGGAGGACAAAAAAATGCCCGCCAGACAGGAGGAATCTCCTAATCTAACGAGCTTCCCGACCACAGGTTTGGCGGTGCGGTGGCGGGGAGGACACAACACCTCACAGCCAAACTTGTAATCAGGCCCTAAGTCTTTTGCTTTCTCGCCCTAAGTGTGCCAGGTATGCCCAGACATGGGTCCCGGGCTCACTGTGCCAATGGATTCAAGCTAGCCTGGCTGATGAGGGGTGATAACCCAAAACCGGTCCCAGGATGCTGTTTCTGGTTCAGTTATGTTCCATATAGGTACCCTATATAGGCGCAGGTAACATCACAACCTTTCACCTACATCCTTCCCTCCATTACATACATAACGGTTCTTAGGCACTGACCTTTTACCTAGATATGACACTGCATTCAGAACGCGGGTTTTTCCCTGGTTTGATTCTCATACATTATGCATGAGGCTTCTTGGAAGCACAGCAGGACTAACAATAGGATTACCATCTCCTGTATAATATCTCTGTATAAAGTTCAGGCCCAGCATCTCCTTTAGGCCGACATAGTAACACAGCAAGGTAGGACCCCTGGGGAGACCTATGGGTATATATACAACACATCTTGCTTAGGAAGATAGAGGAGACTGTGACTTCCCGGCTGACACACTGACCAGAGACGCTGAGGTTCCTGCATGCAGACGCTCCAGCTAGCAGTGGTCTAACATACCTCGCGGGGTGTCCAACTCGAGACCAGGACGGGGTCCCACATTCTCTAAACTCTCAGGTAATGGGGTGGACTAGATCCTAGAGTGATTCTTGGCATAACACCTATACAGATGCTAGGTACATCTAGTTAGGGAGACATCGTAGGAGTACGCACTTTTTATCATGTGTTTTATGTACATGTATATATTTATGATTTCTGCAAGATGGTAGAACTATACCATCCCTTTACTTTTGTAGTATTGCTAATCATATATCTCTGCTACTGTCTAATGGTTGTTGCAGCTCATCTATTCTACACTAGAATAACAACTGTTCAATAAACACTTATTGAAACGCCCAGCCTGTTTATTCTGTGTATCTCTCTGAGACAAACTGAGCATGAGTGACTGAGCGAAAGGTAGTATATTATTTCCATGATTCTGAGGGATCAGGGTTGTCATGCTCTGAGGTTGCCAAGAACTATTCTCTCCCCGATAAGAGGAGACTCTAGTGGCACTGTGAGCTAGCTAATACAGACAGGCTAACGTATCCGGTGGGGGTGCACGGAATCCGTCCGCCACCAATCCCACAGTTTATGTTATCCGAATGCGCAGGTCCGGTATAGGTAATATAGGAACTACGCGACAGTTCATGGAGGACCAGGCTTGGCAGTTCAGGCTGGACTGTTCCCATGAGGAGCAGAGTCAAGGTTGATTTGCATATGGCTGGGTCTAAACTGGGGTGGCATGGTGAGCAAAAAAACGAAGGATTTAACCCAGATCTCTTCACTGGGGGTGAATGTTTGATTTGTTCCACATTTCATCCATCATTTGTGTGTCTTTTGCTTTCTCGCCTTATGTGCGCCGGGTATGCCCATACGTGGGTCCTGGGCTCACTGTGCCACTGGATTCAAGCTAGCCTGACTGATAATGGGGTGACACCCCGAAACCGGTCCCAGGTTGCTTGTTTCTGGTCCAGGGAGGACCTGGCTTGGCAGTTCGGGCTGGACTGTTCCCATGAGGAGCAGGGTCAAGACTGATTTGCATATGGCTGGGTTTAAACTGGAGTGACATGATGAGCAAAAGAACAATGGATTTAACCCAGATTTCTTCACAGGGGTGAATGTTTAATTTGTTCTGCATTATGTCCATTATTTGTGTGTCTTTTGCCCAAATAGGCTAAGAACACCTCCATCAGACCCACTCAAATTTGTGTTTCACAATGGATCGTAAACGTCCTTTTAAGAGTCAGAATTAATTTTCAGATTCGCAAAAGGGCTTTGATACATTTAAGAAGGTCTTCCAATCACAAACTCTGTTGCTTGTGACTGTTTACATTTCTTTCCTGCTTTTCCCCTAAACTGTGCTAAGCGCACTAGAAGGCAACCCCCACCCCCTTTATTACATGGTTAAAAGGCAAAATACACCCCTACTAACACAAAAAAGCCACCCCTGGGTCAAGGCAAAAAGCAGATACAGTGGAAGGAGTGTGTGGGGGATTCGCTTTTATAGGACGAATTGCCACACCCACCCGTGGGTGGCATTCATCATCATCGGGAACCTCCTCGCAATGCGAACCTACTAGCAGTGCGGGCTACAACCCCTTCTCTGAGAGGGAGGAGCTCAGGGATGTTTTAATTTTGTGTAACAAGAGGTATACTAAAACCAGATGATGAGTTGGGTGTAATGGTGAGGGATGGTGTAGAATAGAGGGTGCTAGTGGAGTTAAAACTGACTACCTGGTATGTGGGAACAATTTTATTGGGACACCCAGGGGTCAGGGTTAAAAGACAGTTGTAATCACATGCCTGGAGAATTCAACCTAGCACGGATGTGAATGATCATAGGGTCGACATGTTTCAGCCATGATGCCCTCTGTAGAGGTGCTATGGCTTTCTTCAGGACCTAATGAGAGATGAATGTGAAAATGACACCAAGCCAACTCAGGTAGGTGTACGAAGAGTGAAACGACTGGCGCGTTGGACGTCGGTCGTGATAAGCTGGTGTTCAGTGGTGTTCCTATAGACAAAAGTTGTTTTTTAATGACAAGCAAAAAAAGCAATGCAAGAACACTCCTTAATAGACGTGCTCAAAACATAACATACTGGCTACGTATAAACAATTTTATGAAAATCATAAAAAAATAATAGGGGCTTACCCGTCACTTGAGGGGAGCTAGTGGCAGCTCATCCTCGGCGCACTCGAGGAGGGTTCCACAAAACCTAGAAAAGGTTGAGGAGGGGGCAGGTGGACGCCCAAGGGGCAGAAGAAGATCACAGGCACAAGTGTATTGGGAAGAACCACCTCAGTCTTGGACAACTCGGAGCTCGAACAAGACGACAACCCAACCAGGGACGACCACATGATCTTTCTCAACCCTACCCACAATACTGATAACAGAGAACAGGAAGCTGAATCCAATTTCGCCTCTACCACCAACATGGATACGGGTCTGGAGCCTCCTGACGACTCAGTTGTACGGACCACCAGCCTCATTGTGAATCTGAGCCATAGACCTTTGGACCCTATGGAGACCAAACTACTTAACAATGGCCTCGGTTATGTCCCAACCTACGAAGGAGATCCCTTCCTCATCAATCAGGAAATGGCTCAGTTTTTCAGAAAAGTGAGACTCAAGTTCTTCTCATCTGACACCGAAACAGCCGCTGATGATATTGAACGCAACACTAATATCAGTAGCAGATCCACCTTCATGCCACCACCCCACATGATCCCCCCCGAAGTGATTACCTTCAAGAAGGCTGTCCGCCAGGAACTGAACAAGGGCCTTGCCAAAAGAAATCCATCCTTCAAAAACCTCTCTAGGCTGGAACAAGAAACTTTGGATAGGCTCATTACTGATGAGTCTATCATCATTAAACCAGCGGACAAGGGTGGAGCCATAGTGGTGTTGGATACCTCCACGTATCGTGAAGAATGCCTCAGACAACTAGCGGATTCCAAGACGTATAAACCTCTCAGAACGGATCCAACGAAGAGGCTACTGAACACCATACATGATCGGGTTAATGAGGCGAAGGAAGAAGGATGGATCACCAACAAGGAGGCTGATTTCTTGGTCAATACCAATCCGGTGACCCCGTATTTCTACATCCTCCCCAAGATACATAAGCTCACCAGGCCCCCCCGGGAGACCCATTATCTCAGAGATAGGCTCATTGTTGGAACCTCTCTCCCAATTTGTGGACTTCTTCCTTAGGCCCATTGTGAAAGGCATGCCAACGTTCCTTCAAGACACCAACGATGTGCTTCGCACACTTGAGGGCTTCGAATTCGATAAAAATACTGACTACCTGGTCTCTATTGACATGGAGTCTTTATATACTTGCATACCACAGGACCAAACTCTACTAACAATAGAGTCACTACTCAATGAGACGGTCCTTGACACCATCGCCCCTGTTTCTTTTATCATGACCTGTGCCACCATGGCTATGCAAGAAAACTTCTTCCAGTATGAAGATGCCCTATTTCTACAGATCTCAGGTACTTCAATGGGCAGTACCTTCGCACCGAGCTTGGCTAATCTGTACGTTCATTCGATCGAACAGAACATCATCTTGACGTCTAACAACCCTTTTGAGTCTAAGATACGTCTCTGGAAGCGTTACATCGACAATGTCTTGGTGGTGTGGCGTGGAAACAGTGAAGAGATCGAAAATTTCCATCTTTGGCTCAACTCCTGCAATCAGTTTCTTAAATTCACTTGTGAATATAACAAAGACCAAATTCCCTTCCTGGATTTTTTCATTTATAGCACCGAGTACGGTCTTGGCACTGAATTATACACCAAACCTATGGCAAAGAACTCACTACTTTCATACGCAAGCTATCATCCCAAATCCCTTCGGTAAAACTTGCCTTTCGGACAATTTTTAAGAATCCGACGCAACTGCTCTGATGTGGCTAACTACAGAAAACACGCATTCACTCTGGCTGGTAACCTTCTGGACCGCCACTATCCTCCCTCCGTGATACAAAAAGCACTCAAGAGGGCACGCAACAATCACCGAGAAGCCCTCTTGGAGCGACAACCCACAAAAGAGAGCTCTGACAGACTGATATGCGTGATGTCAGGGACTGTCCGGGACTATGTGGGGAACACAGTCAGGGACTTGGGCAAGGACTGGGAACTGGGTAGAAAACGTACATAGAAAGAGGAGTACAGCGCTGCCCAGGATCATACAGGGAGTCAGAGGAGAAAAAGGGATCCAAAGGGGAAGCCTGTACAAGTGAACAAGATGGGTAAGACTCAGAAAGGAAGGGCACTCACGAGGCAATTTAGCATTCAGAATAACTACACCCAGGATGAATGTGCAAGACATATATATGAAACAACATTAACAATATAGGGGGTGTGGGGTAAAGCACTCAGGAGCTCCACATGGTAAGACTGAAGCTCAGTAAGTTCCTCACCCACAATTGCTGTTACAGATACTGACTGAAAATACCCACATATAGGATATGTATGCAAAGGCAGGGTCTGTGGAGCTTATACCTATGGTGATGTTATAACAGTAACTCAAAGACAATACTCACAGTGAACGAGAAACACCACCTAGGTAGTCAGCTGTGCCCACGGATCCTGGCGATCAAACAGGAACACGCAAGGCAGTAACAGCAAAGGGGTAGAACTAAACACAAGCACAATAGACAAGGAGCTAGCAAGGAGGAGTGCTTAACAGGAAAGGAAGGAAATCAAAGGGTACACTTGGCCGAAAGCAGGTAACAAACATACGAGGTAACAGAAGCAAGACAGCAGATTAGAAAGACAGCAAACTAGAACTGGAACCAAGGAAATGGGAAGAAAGGCAGGGACTGGAAAAGGATATACAGAAGGGGAGGCTACAAGGGTATACTAGAATAGTGCAGGTTCAGGAATCAAGAAAACAAAGCATAGAAGGCAGTGCTGGGGCAGGAACAAGAATTGAGCAAAAGCTCAGGAGTCAAAGTAGCACTGCAGATAGTGCTAGTACAGGAGAAGGGAAACTGCTGCAGGTCAGGAACAAGGAATTCCAAGGCTCAGGAGTCAGGATAGCACTGCAGGCAGTGCTAGGTCAGGAGAAGGGAAACTGCTGCAGGTCAGGAACAAGGAATGCTAAGGCTCAGGAGTCAGGGTAGCACTGCAGGCAGTGCAAGGTCAGGAGAAGGGAAACTGCTGCAGGTCAGGAACAAGGAATGCTAAGGCTCAGGAGTCAGGGTAGCACTGCAGGCAGTGCTAGTTCAAGGGAACAGGAAATAGCTACAGCTCAGGAAACAAGGAGTCAAGAGAGCACTGCAAGCAGTGCAAATCAGGCACAAGAAATAGCTGAAGCCCAGGAACAAGGAATAGCTATAGCTCAGGAACTCAGGAAACAAGGTAGCACTGCAGGCAGTGCTAATTCAGGCACAAGGAATAGCTATAGCTCAGGAACTCAGGAAACAAGGTAGCACTGCAGGTAGTGCTAATTCAGGTACAAGGAATAGCTATAGCTCAGGAACTCAGGAAACACTGGAAACAAGGATTGGCCTCACCGGTATACAGCTACAATGACCAACACTGGGCTGAAGGGAGCTGGGGCTTAAAAGAGCTCACATTATTCACATGCATCAGGTGTGAGCAGGCTAGCAGCAGCCAGCCACAGGTGAGCTGAATTCCTCCACCCATCCTTGGCCTGCAGGGGTGGAGACAAAGCAGTGAGCAGGGAATTCTGGGTAATGGAGTTTCAGGCATGAGTAGGCTGGCTTCAAATATAAGCAGGCTGGCTTTCACAAAACCCGGCATGGATTGGGAATGGATGTCAATTCCCAATAAGTGTCCAAATGGCTGGAAGTCAGGATATGCATGCAAGGGAGGGTCTGGAAGCTTATTAGAAGACTGGAAAGTCCCACTATGCGGCCCCCTGGTGGTGGGTACGAGAGCACAGGGAGCAAATCGTGACACGTGAGCACTTTTAGCAACAGATCTGGCCTCCTACAGAAATGTATCAATAAGAACTGGCACATGCTGAATAAGGGCAGTGGCAACTTGGCAAAACCTATGTTTTCATTCAAACGCAGCGCTAACCTTAGGGACCAGTTGGTACATACAAGACCTCGCATGAAACAGCCCTCCCCACATAACACACTCTGGAATCTCCCTCCGGTTTATTTATAAAGTTTTATATAGCGCAAACATGATGCCGAGGGATATCAGAGCGCTTCACAAATTAAGGGAGGGAAGATGATGAGGGATGTACAGGCGTCCAATACATATCAAACGAAACAGTTACAAAGGGTGAATCAAAGAACATCACAGAAACTAAAAAAATATCGAATCTAGGAGGGGAAGAAAAGATTAATTGAGGAGATATAGCAAATCAATTCAAGACGTAAAGTTGTAAGTCCAGTATCTTACAGCAGATGATCCAAACCCAATTAAGGTAAGAACTTGTTCATAAGGAATCTTTTTACTTCCAATTTGAAAGCAAACGTGGAGGTGATTCTGCGTACTTCAGGAGGGAGAAAGTTCCAGATCCTCGGGGCAGAGCCGGAGAACGCTCTTTGACAAGTTCTCTTTTTGCGAAAGATCTGTGGTTTCAGGAGGAAGGAGTTAGCACTTCTTGAGGGTCTACCACCTCCAGATAATTCTAGCTTTTGGACTAGATACCTGGGGGTTTTGAAATGGAGAGCTTTGTGAGACAGGAAGGCAATCTTTAGCTGTGTCCTTGCTTCAAAAGGCAGCCAGTTTAGAGATTTTAAGACTGGGGAAATGTGCGTATTTCTTATTGTGCCCGTAGTCAGTCTGGCCGCAGCCTTCAAAGCAGCCCTAAGTGGGGCCAAGGTGAATTTAGGGAGGCCACAGAGCGTAGCACTGCCATAGTCTAGCCTCGGCAACACCAGCGCTTGGACCACCTGCTTGAAGTCAGCTTGTGGAAGGAAAGGTTTGAGATTCCTGAGTAGTCTCATCTGGTGATTCCCTCCCCTGCACACCTTGCTGATATGTTTCTTCATATTTAAATGCTTGTCCAGGGTGATTCCGAGAGATTTGGCTGAATCAATAATGTGGGGGGAGCAATTGAAGGCAGTGAGATGGTTCATCCAGAGGTCTAACTTGGGGGTGTGATTCGGAGGAGAAATGAGCAGGAATTCGGTTTTGGAGGTGTTGAGTAGGAGGTGGTTCTCGGTTAGCCAGTTTTGAGTATTCATAAGGGTAGTGTTGAGTGATATAACATTTTCCGGGGAGGAGATTTTCAACTAGAGTTGCGTGTCATCCGTGTACATATGGAAGAGAATGTTCATTGAATTTAGAGCATTAGCTTGTGGTTCCAAGAATAAGTTGAAGAGTATGGAAGATAAGGCGGACCCTTGTGGGACCCCCATGGATACTGGTGTGGGCTGAGATAAGGAGTGGTTCACCTTTATTCTTTGGGATCTGTGATGGAGGAAGGACGAGGACCATTGCAACACCAGACCAGAGTGGCCCATCCTGTGCTCCAAAATAGATAAGAGGTTGTCGTGATTTACAGTGTCAAACTCAGAGGAAAGGTCAAGGAGGATTAGGAGGCAAGATTCATTTTGGTCGAGCATTTTTAAAATGTCATCCATTACGTGAAGAGCCGATTCAGTGCTGTGTCCACTCCGAAAGCCAGAATGGTGTTGGTCGAGGAGTTGGAAATTCTCAATGTGAGCGCAAAGTTGTGATTGGACGCATTTTTCAAGGAGTTTGGCCAGAGTAGTGATGTTGGAGATAGGGCGGAAGTTGTTAAGGTCGACACTATCAGCATTAGTTTTTTTTAGTATAGGTGAAACCTTAGCTGCTTTTAGGCAATCAGGGATCGTACCTTGAGTCAGTGAAGCAGTGATAATCTTTGTCCAAAGGGGGATGACGACTTCCTTGATTTCTTTGAAGGCGGAGGGTGGTAACGGGTCACTAAAATGATTGGATGGGTTGATACTCTGAAGAATCTTATTAATGTCTCTTTCGCTGAAGGGAGTAAAGGTGCCCCATGAGGCATTATTCTTGGTGCTCAGGCTAGTTGGTTTGAGCTGATCTAAGAGGGCCGGGGGGTGCGCAAACCAGTAGGATGGCAAGGAAGCCTTCTTAGAATCCAGTTCGATATTGATGAGCCTTGATTTCTCAGTAAATAAAGCAGTCAAGGCATCACTTAAGGGTGTGCTGAGTACTGGGTCAGGGCGATTGGGAGCTTCCACCGATTTCTGTTTAACAATTTCAAAACGTTTCTTGGGACGATTAGAGGCTTGATTGAGTTGGAGTCTGAAATAGTCGGCCTTGGCACTCTTGATTTGTTTGTTATAAGTGCTCCTTATTGTTCTAAGGACTTTTAGCAGATCCGAGGATGGTTTGGATCTCCAAGAGCGTTCAATTGCCCTTCGGTTGCGTTGTTCAGAGTTTAGGTTTTTGTTGAAGCATTGTTTTGTTGGAGTGGTGCAATGGAATCCATGATACTTGAGATAGTAGAGTTGTAAAAGTCTGTGAGTAAATGAACCTCTGCCAAATCAGCTTGGGAGTAAAGGGCAACTTAACATTGGGTTGCTAGTTCAGCTGTATTGATATGTCTAAGGTCCCTTTTCCATATCTTCAACTTCTTCGGTTGAGCCTTCCTCAGGTTAATAGAAAAGAAGATGCAGTGATGGTCAGACCAATCACAAGGGGAAATGTTATCCAGTGTGATGGGCTTTCCTTTGGAGATAATGAGATCAAGGATTTCTCATTTATTATGAGTTGGCCGGTCACAGTATTGAATCAGCTCGTGATCATCTAAGAAAGATTTAAGGCATGTAACAGCTTGGTCATTGGGGTTAGACCAGTGAAGGTTGAAATCACCGAGGAAGATTTGGGACACTACGGAATCGACATTGCCGGAAATGATTTCCATTAATTGTTCGATGAAGGAGAGATTGTCCCCCGGGGGGGTGATAGAATGTATGTAGTTTGCATACCGGGAGGTGGTTACTTGAGTTGTTGAGACAGAGGTATTCACTGGAGGAAGGCGTAGAGGACTCAGAGTGAGAAACCAAGAGTGTACTCCGATGTATACAAGCTAGGCCACCGCCCTGCTTCATCGCTCTGTCGAGACGAATTATGTCATGGGACGGAGGCACTAGGAGGTCTAGGATAGGAATGGAAGAGGGATTCAGCCAAGTTTCAGTGAGGATGATGATATCTATCTCATTGTGCTGGATGAGGTCGAAGATATCAGAGGCGTGTTTACTGGCTGATCTGCAGTTGAGCAGAACGCATTTAAGTCGTCCCGGTGTGTGGGGGAGAGGCGTCTGTGTGATGTTCACTCGCTTGAGGTTGTCGTTATTTTTGACTCTCAGGCTGTGTGGGGGTTCTCTGTTCGGGTTAGCGTGAATGGCTTGAATTTGACCGAGAGGAGTCTTGTTGGTGTCTAAGGTAAGGGAATAAGAGATGAGCAGATCATTGATATCATTAGACGCAAGATCAGTCTTTGTCCTTCTGGGCCGGGAGTGGGCGTTAGGGAGAGGTAAGATATTAAATGTAGAGAGGGGAGAGTGCTGGGCAGGGTGAGATATAGCGCTAAAGGAGACTCTGGGCAAATTTTGAAGGGTGAGGAGGGAGCTGATCAAGGGGAGATGCTCAATTGAGAGGACTTTCAGGTCATGAAGTTCGGCCGTGAGAAGGTGCAGCTGGAGAGATAAATCATCAAGGCGCGCCACCAGGTCTGAGTGCTGGGTGAGGGGTAAAGTATGTGTAGGGGGATCCGGTAGAGAGGTGGGGCCACGAAGGGAGCCTGAGAGGTCTAAGGCGGTATTGCGAAGTTCCGGGGGGGAGTGGGTCATTGAAGATTTGCAATGTTCCTGATAGCTTGGAAAGAGGAGATGGGGAATGTGAGAGGGCAGGTGGACGAATTGCCTGTGTGTCGGGGGTGGTCAAGTGAGGGTTGAGTGGGTTTGGCTGATCATGATCCGAGGAAGGCCTTTGCCAGGACTCCTGCCAAGCAGGTGGTGTAGATAGAGGGATGAAGGAAGGAGGATCATCTGTTGGGAGCAAAGAAGGTAGGGCTTGCGGGAACCTCTCAGCTCGAGAGTCACTCTGTATTGGGCTTGCGATCAGAGAGTAGGGTGAACCCATAGACCCGCCAACAATCTGAGATGGTGGTCGAGTGGATTGATGTAGTCCGACCGGAGACAGGGAGGCTCTGAGATCAACTAAAGGAGGAGTGGAGTTTAGAGAGAGTGGGGTACGCTCAGCTGTGATAGGGGGAGTGCTGGTTAAGTCAAGAGTATTTGCAGGGTATGGGTAGGGGTCAGTGGATTTGGCATAAACCGCTTTTCTGAGTGTAGGGAAAATATTGGCCATCTTAGCAAGGTTGATGTTAGAGGCTTGGATTAGGATGATACCATTGTTGTAGAGGGTGATCGTGGTGTTAGCATCGTGGGTGGACGAGGGTGACGTTGTTAATTTGAGGCCATGTGGGGTTTTCCAAGTGCCTGATATTCGAAGCATGGAATGGAACACAGTCTGCCAACATGCCCGTTTTCTGGTATAGAAGATGAGGTCATTCACAAGATTACCCTTGTTTGCACAGAAGTAGGGGTCGGAAATTAAAGTTTCGGGTCTGGCTTTGAGTAAGCGATGTTTGTGTTTTTTAGACGCATTTTTGGAGAGGTTAGATGGGTAATTGATGATGAAGGCATTGGAGCCTGTGGGGTCGGGACTTATCTCCATTCTGAGAGTGTGCCCTCGTGGGGATGGGAGCCCAGTTAGGAGTATAATGGGGTGAGAGAAGGTTTATATATCAAATGGGATGTGTGTAGGCAGGTAGTATTCATAATGGGCAGGCAAAGTAAATTGGGAGCGGGTGGTACTGATGAGATTAATTTATGCATCGGGGTAGGATGAAAGGCGGAAGCCAGAAACCGGAGAGAATGCAAAAGGATCTAAGAGGACTGGGGGGGGGAGGGAGGAAACGGGACGGGAAGGTAAGAAAAAAAAAAAAGTAAGTAAAGAAGTAATATATTATGAGCGGACGAGTTGGGAATGGGCCTGAGACGCAAGGGACTTGATGTAGCCTAACAGGGGACTGTTAAAACCATTATTCAGGATGAATGAGGTGTAGGACCAGAAAAGCTGGCCTATATTTACAGACTAAAAACAGAAAGAAAGTCCTACCTTTGTTTTTACTACTCTGATTGAATGAGGGGAGTTGACCTCCTGTACTTAGAAACCAAAGATCTTAGGTCAAAGTCGAGTTGAAGGGAGGCTAGTCATACCTCCCTTTTGATCAAAAGGCCCCAATTGCAGTAAGGATCAGTGTATGGCTTGGCAGTGGTTTGTGAACCCAGAGAGGGTCGCCATCTTGAGGAGGTGAAAATATAAGAGGAGATGGGAGGATGCACCTATTTCTGACGAACAGTAATGAATGTAGGCATCCTTGTAAGTAGCCGATCCTGGGGCCATCTTGGAACGGTGAATTAATAACCTGGTGGTGGAAAAGTAATGAATCGATATGTCTTACCAGAAACAATAACTATCGTCTGTAGAACAAAACAAATAGACGCTGGGGAGTGGACGCAACGGGCACTCCAGCTCGACGGACGAACTCAGCAGAAGCGGCCACAGCAGTGTGTAATCAGTCACAGGGATGAGGCCGCAGGGGCCGGGTCGCGCCGGACTGAGCAGCCGGTATCTCAGGCCCCGGGGCCGCACTCAAGTAGTCAGATTGTAGTGGCCATACTAGGCCATGGGCTGCGATCACCCAAAGAGA